>OY282450.1:15766196-16367349 GCA_958295655.1 Palloptera scutellata
GGTAATGGAACAATAAATACAAACAGATGCAGGTTGATATTTGGTACAGGGACAACATTTTTTTTTATATATTTTTGCATTTAAGAAACAATTGTTATAAATTTTTATTTTTAATTATTAACAAACTAAGTATTGGTTGAACTATAAAAATTAGATTAATAAAAAAAGAAATATGTAAAATATAAGTTTAGTTATGTAAAAAATAAAATTTCCAGTTTTTCATGTCTGTTTTTTTAAATATGTACAAAAATTCAAGAGATGATGAATGTCTAAATTATGACAGTCTAAGCTAAATATTAATAACGCTTTGAATTGATTATATAGGTATTTATGTATCTATGATGAGTTAGTTTCAATACTTGTTTTCATAAGTATATTTTAAAGATAAAAAATCTATATTTATTATTTTGTAAGAAAGAATTAAATGACGTCATTGAACCTTGAAAACTTGATATTTCATATTGATAATTTACAAGCAAATAATCATGTAAAATAAATATGAAGAATCTATGTACATATAAAGATATAGTATGAAGATACTATATCGCAAATTGTAATAATTGTAAAAATTGAAAGAATAAATGAAAAATGTGTGCATATATTAAAACAAATATTTAGAAAACTACTCGGTATTAATCGAACTTGAGTAATTAGAGTAAATGAAGTTTACAATTTATTTTAATACTCAGTACAAAGAGAACAGAGTTTTAAATTATAAAAAAAATAACTGCTTAAGCCTCTACTTTTCAAAAATGTTGTTACACTTTGAGTAAGTGTTAAAGGCGCTGATTTCAAAGATCTAAGAAAAGTAAAGGGTTTGGTTTTCACCGTCTTGAAATGTAGGGATTAGAGCTTTATGTGATCATAAAAAATAAGCTTTTTACACTATACTCCCAGATGTTTGACCTTGGTGTCATTGGATCAATTGGAAACACTTTATGTTTCCCAAAAATGTGTTATACAGTACTTTCAAGAAGATTATTTCGCATGAAATAATTTGAATATCAAGTAGGCCTTGATTTTCAAAAAACTTGATTTCATTGTAAATTTCGCAATGTATGTGTAGAAACAGTCCATTATACGCTTTCGTCTCAAGAGGATATTTAAGAAAAGAGTTCCGTATACGCGAAACGTTTTGAAACAGTCTTTCTTTGTTCCCTTCCAAAAGATCCCAAGATGTCCCACTTGAGTGCTTCGAAGTACTTAAAAAATTCGAAGGCGTTTGTCCAGCATTGGCACCAACACTTTTTGGTGCACAAAAATGTGGATGACTTGCCAAATCGCGGCATTTGCAGAGCTACTTCGAAACAGGAGGACTTGGTCATAAAGAGGATTTTCGAAGCTAATCCAGCCATATCCTTGAAAGCAGCTAAGCAAAAATTGGCTCGAAAGGGCATAAATGTCTCTCTGAATACAATATGAAACTATTTGAGGGCGTTTCAGATCCAATTTCGAGCAACGACGATGAAACCCTTACTAACTGCAAAGCAAATAAAAAAAAACGCCAAGAGTGGGCAACTTAACATGTGGATGACAATTGGAGCCAAGTGGTGTTCACAGACGAATCCTCCTTTTGGATGACAAACACTATTAAGCGTGCTTGGTCCACTAAGATGCGATAAGATGCTCCAGCGATCAGTGAAACATCCAGGAAAGGTTCATGTTTGGGGATGCTTCACAAAACAAGGATTTGGTAAATTAATCATGTTCACGAGGAATTTGGATGCCAACTGCAAGATCACGAGATACCGTCGTGTACTTCTGCCATTAACGGATATGTGGTTTAGGGCAGGAAGCCGAGATTGGGTTCTTCAAGAGGACAACGACCCAAAACATCGCAGTCGCTTGTGTAGTAGTTGGAAAGATCGAAACGGCATAGCAGAATTGGCCCTCACAGTCGCCTGATGCGAATAAGATCGAAAATGTTTGGGCTCTTATGAAGTTAAAACTACATGGAAAAAATATACGTTCAATAAATCATTTGAAACGGCTTCTTAGGGTAATATGGCGAAGTTTAACACGGTCATATGTTGAAAAATAAGTCGATAGCATGTATTTCCGTTGTAATGAAATTACAAAGAATAGTGGCGACTGCACGCCATATTAATATATTTGCGCAATGAATAATTAATCATTTCAAGATGCTGAGGACTTTTTTTAAGATACCTTAATTTTTTCAGTGTCTTAAGCCGATTGCTTTCTTGTTGAAACTACTCTAAAAATCAGCTGGTTGGTAAAAGAGAAAAAGTGATGCAACATTGAATTATGTATATTTTGGATAATGAAGTGAAATGTGATAGCCGTGGCATGCATAGTTGGTAGTGCGTTGGTTCAAAATCTCGGCACAGGTAAAATTAAAAAGTAGGAAAAACTATTTTTCTAGAAGGCACCAGCTCTTGACAGCCAATGGCAAACCAACAAGAGTTAATATATTGTCTAAGAAAACCTTTTCACTTCGCCATTAGGATTGGGCATAAAACTGTAGGTACTTTCCATTGATGTACAAATATAACACACACAACATAAGTGGCTGCGAAAAGCTCGGCCTAGGCCCTCCATTGGCTGTTGCGCCATTAAAAGAAGAAAAAAAGAGTGAAGTAAAATATGTAGTATTTCCCGAAATAAAAGCGGCAAAAATAAATTAATGTAAAAAAATAACAAGATTCTTAAAAGTCTCGAGACCGAAGTAGTCGATACTCAAAAGTGCTCGATACATCCCATCACTAATTCATACCTATGTACATTTCTTATCTGGAAAATACATATAACAACTAGAAAATAAAGACTTGAAGCCTCTCATTTGAAGAACAGCACAATGGTGAGTGAAGTATAAAAGATGATTCGTTAACTCAAACTAATTTAGTTGTGATTCCGATTTCAATTGAATGAGTGCTCCATGTGTTTTATCATTTCACATTTCACATTTCGCTGAATAAATACGTAAATACAAAAGAAAAAGCTAAAAAATGTTTAACGCGAAGTTGATATTCTTATTTAGTGTTACGCTCTCTATTGCAGCTGTCATGGCAAATGACGTAAGTATTTAATGCAAAATAATTTAAGACAAACACAATAATCGTCATTAATATTTTGTGTTGATACAGCCTCCTCAACTTGTTGGTGGTGTTTCCAAACTGGAAGGTGACGAATTAAAGGAGGCCGTGGAAACTTTAAATTCATCATTGACTAAATTGGCCGCTGGCGATGGTCCTAAATACACGTAAATTTGTTTTCTCTTTTTGTAGACAAAAGGCACAAAAGTTTTGTATGCATTGAAAATTTGTGTGCTTCTTTTGTTCTTCAGTGGTGGATGGTGGGTGGAAAATCATTGTTCAGAGAGACACAGTTGTCAAAATAAAAAGGGAAATCTGCGCAGTACCGAAAGTAAAATGCTAAGGCCATTATTTGAAGGTAGTGAATGTCGAGTGACACATGAAGCAGAGTAATGTTCTGGTTATAATGGACGTGAGGTGAAGTAACGTGAAGTAGTGAAATGTTGCTTAATTTTCTGTTCTACGCAAAACTAATAGAAACAGTTATAATAGTGGTGAAGTAACTTGAGGTGAAGTATCTGTAGATAATAGATTTCTTCGTTACGCTACTGCATTGAAGCAGTATTTTTTTTTTTCAAATGTTTGTAGCATATTGTTTTGTTGTTGTTATTGAGAAATTCATATAAACTCATAAATGTCTCATAAGTTTATAAACTTAAAAATTTTTAAGAAATTTGAAAGTTTGCATATATATACAGCATATATAGTATAATGAATCCCATTAGAAACATACTAACTTACTTTTTTGTTTTGCAAACAAAAATTAGATGTTTAGTTGTATTCGGCCGTTCGGATTCGGCTTTAAACTGTAGGTCCCTTCCATTCATGTACAAATATAACACGCACAACATGAATGGATGCGTAAAGCTCGGCCTAGGCCCTCCATGGGCTGTTGTGCCATCAAAAGTAAAATAAGTTGTATTCGGTGGGACGTTGTATTATAACTGGCCCCTCTTTTGTCTACTGTAAAGTGAAATTTTATTACTTCACGTTACTTCACCTCAGGTGTATTATAAAAAGAGCATAATGTTGCTCAGAGCAAGTATGAGAGACCGGCAGTAGTTTCATAGAATCAGCACTAGCAACAATTTTAAAGAAATAAAAATGAGGAAACCGGTATTATTGTGAATTCTTTAATATACTATGTCTGTACTCGTATATACATATGTATGCATGTTGGGAGAAAGCTCAGAACTGAAGTTTCAATACAATTTCAAGGTCAAAAGAAATTCAGGTTTATATATCTAATGGTTACTTCTAGTTTTACATTAAGTCAATTCATAAAAACAATTATTTGTTGTCGAATACGGGAAGAAGAAAGAGGAAGACTATGAATTTCTTTCCTAGCTAACCAAAAAAACTCAAATGATTCCTACATTGATATCTGAGTTGTAAGCATTTGAGGGAACGTCTGGTTAGGCGAGCTAAAAAGGTAGTTTGTGAGAGTTAACCTAAAGTTTGTACACTCTTTATACCCTACACGCTCTGTGTACATTGGATTTGATCGCGTAACAGTTGTTTGTAACGCCCACTATTATGCGCTGAAGGTATGAACATACATAAATATATATGTATGTAAAGATAAATGATCAGCGTGAATAGCCGAGCCGATTTGGCCATGTCCGTCCGTCCGTCCATCTGTGAACACGGTAACTTGAGTTAAACTTTGCAATATCAATCAAACTTAGCGCAGACATTTTTTATTATCAGAGACAGAGGTTAGATTCTGAAATGGGTAAAATCGGTCAAGAGAAGAGGGTGTGGTACGTACCATACAAGTCAAATGTTCAAAGAGTGATACTAAAGGCAATTCTAAAGCGAATTGAACAAAACTCCGACTCCACGCCTACTTCCAATACAAGCGATATATCAAAGGAATTAGCGAAGCAAATGGAACCAAATTTGATATACTTACATGGTTAAAATTAAATAAAAAATTATTATCATCATTTGGGAATATCCCCGCCTACTTCCCCTACAAAATTTAATATAATGAGTCAGTGATAAAAAACAAAAAAATTTCCGCAAAAATCATATAGATTTAACATATTGTTGAATTCAAGAAGATGCTTTATTTCTGAGGGTGTTTAGGCAGGGTATGTAAAGTTCGGCCGTCCTCGAACTTTGCTTTCGGTATTTTTATACTTTTAAGATTACAATGGATTTTATTGCATTTCGGAATCTTAATTATAAGTAAATATTTAAAATTTTCAGGAAACGATCGAAAAATGATTTTTGCTTATGTAGGATGCATTCCATTCATGTACAAATATAACACGCACAACATGAGTGGATGCGAAAAGTTCGGCCTAGGCCCTCCATGGGCTGTTGTGCCATTAAAAGTAAAGTAAAGAGATGCATATAAACCTTTAATTTATGGAAAAAAATAATATGTTATTATATTAAGTACTCATATTATTTTTTTTAAATAAATTTATATATGCATCCACAGGTAAGAAAAACATTTCTTTCCGATTCCTGAAACTATTTCAATTTTGAGTTGTGTCACCTTTGTATATTCTCTGTTCGAGCTGCAAATGGCTTAGACTTTCACAACTGTTTTTCTAAACATAAAAGTAAAGATCCTTTTTTAATTATCAAAAAAATTTTTTTCTTCCTCTTATTGCAAATAAAAAATTGGAAGCCGTTATAAAATGCTAACAGTTTTTCACTTTTTCATACGATTTTATTGAAGTATCGGGTGTTTTTTTTAGAAGTGTGGTTTTCAAGAAGAAATAAAACATACAATTTAATGTTATGGCCAAGAATTTAGCTTAATTATAAAGATAAGGATTTGCCATTATGTTTTAAAAACGATTTAGGACAAGAGGCCCAATTTGCCGATAAGCCCAATTTTCGACCACTTTTTGCATCAATTGGGTAATGTTACGTCAGTAATAACGCGCCGAATATTCTCTTCGAAGGCGTCAATCGTCTCGGGCTTATCTGCGTAGACAAGCGACTTCACATAACCGCACAAAAAACAGTCCAGCGGTGTTAAATCGCACGATCTTGGAGTCCACGCCACAGGCCCACGACGCGAGATAATGCGATCACCAAAAGTTTCCTTCAATAAATTGATTGTGATTGTATCGTTGGTTGTATGGCATGTAGCGCCATCTTGTTAGAACCAAAGGTCGCCCACATCAACATCCTCCAATTCAAGCACGAAAAAGTCATTAATCATGACTCTATGGCATTCCCCATTGACTGTAACAGTATGACCGGCTTCATCTTTGAAGAAATATGGACCAATGATTCCCTCTGCCCATAGAGCACACCAAACAGTGACTTTTGGAGGATGTAACGGCGTCTCAACAATGGTTTGTGGATTATGATCACTCTAAATGTGACAATTTTACTTATTAACGTATCCATTCTACCAAAACTGAGCTTCATCGCTGAACATAATTTTCTTGTGAAAATCGGAATCGGTGGCCATCTCGTTTTGGGCCCATTCACCGAAGGTGCGACACGCTTGATGGTCGTTCGGCTTCAATTCTTGAAATGGCAAACTAAACTGAGCAAAAATCAAGTGACAGCTGTCAAAAAGACCAACTCCGGAAAAAGTATTGCCAGATTGAAAACCACACTTCAAAAAAAAAAACACCCTTTATAAGGAGAAAAACTCAGTCTGACGCCCTCAGTTTTCAACCTATATCCACAAGCTTACTTACTTTTAATTTTCAAGAAAGATAAAAATGCACCTCAGAGATAATCACTTTTCGTTATCTCGTTGCAAGAATCGAGTACGAAAACACTTTCCCATTACAAACTTGCAACATTTTTGCAATAGTTTTACTATGTTCGTGAACGGTCAACAATTTTATAATCTGCTTATTTATTAATTTATTTATAATTCAAAAAAAATAACACATTCAATATAATCTTCCATTTAATGTTGTATTATTTTTATTTTCTTTTACTCTGAAAAGTAATTAGCTTTAACTTTATCAACGGGAAGTCTTGAATTTAAGTACTTTAAAAAGGGAACACAATAAAATTTCGATCGCTGTAACACAACTTTTCTAATACTTATGTGCTTTATCGAACATTTTATTTGTTTTATACTTAATAGTTAATTTTTAATATTTTGTACCTATCTTACTTATATACAAACATTTTCAACAATTTTTATTTCATATTTTCAGTGTTTCAAAGGTAATTTCCGCCACCCGTCAAGTAGTTTCTGGAGCACTTTACAAGTATGAGGTTGAATTTATCGACAGCAACAAAGCTATCAAGAAATGCCATTGCAGCATCTGGTCACAACCATGGCTCAAGAATGGCATTGAAGTTACATTCGATTGTGAGGGCGAAGAGAAAGTTGTAAAGAAACACAGCGCTTAAACGATTTGGATATGAATTGTAATCTTGAAATAAAAAATTTTTTTTAAGTAATTCTTAATTTTTGAGCCGTTGAATCACATTTTTGTTGTAATATACATATATTCCTCGGATGGCCTTGTTTATATGTTATCATATGTTATCTGTACATTTATGCACAAATTATTTTGTAAACAATATTTATAATTTTACGAAATAATTTTCGCTTCTTATCTGCACACATAAACTTTTTGTTATTTCCTGCGAGCTGATTACATTCATACATGGAGGAGTAAATAGGTATACACATACATAAACATACACATCAAATGCATTAAAATCTATTTAAACCAAAAATTTTAAATTTTTTTAAAATCGATTCTGGTTTGTTTTTAAAGGCCGTGGTTATGTTCAGATTTTGCTCGGCGAATACCATGAAATTATTGTTGCACCGAACATCAAGAGAGAGCTTTTGCTCACTCTCACAACAAACACGATATGCTGGGTGAAATAAGTACACCGAGCAGGCCGAGTATTCAGGGTGACAATGACTTTTTCCATAAAAAAGAAGCAAAAATGTATGTAAAATATTATTTTCATTTGAAGAAAATGCAATATTTGTGTGGCTTAAAAGTGGATATTATTTTCATTATAAAACTTGGAAAACTAACCACCAGACAGAGCACGAGAGAAAAATATGATGTGTTCGCCGAACAGCGAACATCAACATAACAACGACCAAAGGGTGTGGATGAAACGGATCTTCAAGGCGAATTTAGAAAAAATGTATTACTAGCAACATGCTTTTTCTCTTGCTTTGTGGTGAAAAACTAATTTTGACATTTTGACCACTCATAGTTTAGTATTTGGTTTTGGTGTAAATAAGAATTTTTTTAATGTGGTTTTTATTATTCGAAAGTACAACATGAATGGAAGGGACCTACAGTTTAATGCCGAATCCGAACGGCGAAGTGAAAAGCTTTTCATAGGCAATTCTTACTCTTGTAGGTTTGCCATTGCCTGCCAAGAGGTGGTGCCGTGTAGAAAAATTTGTTCCTACTTTTTGATTTTGCCTTTGCCGAGATTCGAACCCCGAACACTCTGCGTAGCAGTCCAACGCACTACCACTACACCACAGCGACCTAACGAGGTCCAATAGTTTAAAATTCGTTATCTCTGTTTGACTTGTGAAGAAGCACGACCTCAAGCATTGGAGCCTTGGATATTGATATAGAAAGTGAAGAATCGATTCTACTTCTTCTTCAACGTGACAAATTCTGCACACCAATATTGCATTGGTGAAATAGCACAATGTCTAGTTATGGCTCCTATGAGCAGCCGTACTACAGATTTGTTGTGCTCCAAGAGGATATTTGTTTTCTTCCTGTCTGTCAGATTGTATTGTTGTTTATGTACTCTTCAGAGCCTATTATCTCCCATTTCATTCCCTTCAATATTGCTATGTGTAGAAACCCAGCAGAGAGTGACTTTGTTGTGCTCAAAGCTAATCAGTGAAACACAACATTTCTTTACAATCTGTGAATTAACTATTTTTATTTGCTTTCATTGTAGCTTGACTTTAATAAAGCTAGTGATGTTTGAAGTTCAAATCGTATTGTCTTGTAGAAATTTAGCTGCCTTTTTAATAGTAAAAATCGTTGCCTGAAAAACGCTGCAGCTTTCAGGAAGCCGGTACGACTGCCTTAACTGTAGGTCTTTTGCGTAAAGACCAGCTCCAGCTCGAATCTACTTGTTTGAGCCATTAATAATCTCATTTTCATCGTTACCTGCTGCCGAACCCGACTCCCAGTCTTCCCTGGTTGGATATAGAATTGGAAATAGGTCTTCTGTGTAGAGACCAGCTCCAGCTCGAATCTACTTCTTTGAGCCTAACTGGAATAGACTTGAAGTCATGTAATCCGTGATCAGACAACTAAGACAACTTTGATTCCATTTTAACCTCTCTGTTTTATTTCATTCAAACTTGAGGAGTGTTCATAGTTAGCTTATTTCTACTCGTTAGATTCTCTTAATCCTAGAGCTCCTTTGGCAGCACAACTAAGAATTAACCTCTTGATTAAGCCATGTACTTGCCAGCCTAGGCGGCAACATGCTCGAAATCTTATTCAAACATTAAGCCAAAAATGTATTTTAAATAAAAGCCGATTTCATGAAATTTCTCTGTGTTATATTTAAACCTCTAAAAAACACCCGATAAAGCTGTGACCGCTCTTGGAAAAACCGACTGGCCAACAGTTCGGTCGTATTAGCCAAAAAAAAGAAGAGTATTCTAACCGTTAATAGACAGACCATTAATCTGCTTATTGACTGGACTGATCACAGTACACTGCGTCATTTGTAACTATCCTCGAAAAATAGCATCAACTATTACTGCAGAGGTTGCAGTGATGTAGAGGAAACTGAATCATTTCAAGCAAGAACGACATCTCGATAACTTCGCAGACATATCCGGAGTAAAGATACAAGATTTGATTCAATTTGCAAGGAGCACCGACTGGTTTAGTGTAAATAGACCACAATAGGGCCCCAAGTGGAAATGATCACTAATCTGATCAAAAGCGGAAAATTCGGAGCCTATTATTTTATTATTATTTCAAGATACAATCATTAAGATATTTTAGATTCGGTTCTTACTTTGTTTAGTGAAAAAATGTATTAGTGCACAAAGTTATCTATTTTTTTTTTTTAATTTTTATTGAAACATAATGTTACCGAAGATTCATTTAGCCAACACTCACAATTGGTCTTCTAAGTCTGTTATTTCTTCTACGCAGACTATTATTTCTTCTCACTCTTCTTCGGTTGACACTACTCAGACTATTTTGATTTCTTCTTATTCTGCGAACGGCTGTGTATCTTAAATTTGAAATAACGACTCTCCTTCGAATAGGAGATGAAATAGTTGGGAAAGTTTCTGGGCTGGTTGTTGCATTGTTGACTTGAGCTTCAGCTCTATTTGTTAAGCAAATCAAACATACTCCAAGTACCGACAAATATAATAATAAATTTAGTTTTCTCATTTTAAATTGATTTCCAGTACACACGTTCGAATTGAAATATAAAAGTGACATAATTCTGCAAATCGTTAATCCTTTTATATCAGTTGAAGTTCAATAGAAATTTGCGTCTGTACAAACTGCGCAAAAATAATTTAGAATATTTACTTACTTATTTTAGCCTTCATATCACCTACTTAAACAAATTGAGTTTCATAATACATTTTAATTATGTATAGGTAAGTACATATCGCTACCTTTATTCTCGAACCACGGTGGTATTTGTTTTCATTTGGCATGCATATTTGCAAAACGTTTTCGCAATTTTATGAATTTGCTATTAGATGAATGCGATGAATAAGAATAGGTGATAATCTTCCTGAAATTCATTCATGATGGGAATTTACGTTTAAATTTGGTTTTTTCTTAAATTTTCAACACTCACGGTGTACCCCTATACAGCGCATTGTGTTGATTGGAAGGAAGATTGATAGGTGGGAGCAAGAAGGAGTGAGAATGAGAGTGGGAATGCCATCATAGGACACCGATAAACAGCTGGTATGGAATCATGGAACTTGTGGACTCTCAAATATTTTTTTAAACTTTGAAAATACCTACATTTTGGGATATTCGAGCTAGTCTCGACCCCAAAACACAGGAAACAGTAACCGATACTCCTCCAATCTTGATAATTTTCTGCATGCCGACGAACAAATTTTTGCCATTTAAGAATATGAATTTTCGCCTACAGTGGTCACTTAAACAAGTAACAAGTAAGTTGGTAACAAGTAACATTGAGTATTTTTCAAGAACCCAGAATTCCTTTTGTATGTACTTCTATCACATAAGGGAACAAAATATTTCAACCAAATAAGATCCTTATTATATTATACTACTGTGGGCAAAAAGTAGTAAGACTTTTTAATTTAAATTTCGCGCGGAAACCCATTCATCAAAATATTATTTTTTTAAGGTTGGTATGACTGTCGGTGACATATGTGTCAAATGTCACATCAAAATAATCATTAGTGTTTAGTATACGCTTGTCTTTCTGAAGTACAAAAAGTGCATTCGGCGATTTTCACAATGAGTCAAATTATTCAACAAAGAAGTTCCATTAAATTTTGTGTGCGGAAACGTTCAGAATGTTGCAAAAGGCCTTCGGTGATAATTGTAAGTCGCGAGCAAGTGTTTTTGAATGGTACAAATTGTTCAAAGATGGTCGAGAACGCGTTGACAACGAACCACGTCCAGGACGGCCATAAACATCAACTGATGATCAACACGTCAATAAAATCAAGGAATTGGTGTTCGAGAATCGACGATTAACAGTCAGAGACCTTACTGGCATCGTTGGAATATCGGAAGGATCAGTGAAAACCATTTTAAAACATCATTTGGGCCTAAGAAGAGTGAATGCACGGTTCCGGAATGGTTCTAAATCACTGCATTGGTTTTACGAGACCATTTTGCCAAAAATTCGACTGATATCGTTCCGCAACCACCCTACCACCCTATTCGCCTGACTTAGCACCGTGTGACTTTTGGCTATTTTCTAAACTCAAAAAACCGCTTCGTGGACCGTTTGACCGTTTTGAGTCAATTGAAGACATTAAACATGAATCGCTAAGCGCATTGAAGGCTATTCCGGAAATTGACGTTAACAACTGTTTCGAGAATTGGAAAAAACGTTGGCGCAAGTGTATTGGGGCTGGGGGGGATTACTTTGAAGGGGACGAAATAGATTTTTAAGAATGAATAAAAAAATTTGAAATTATGAACAAAGTCTTATTAACTTTTGCCCACAGTAGTATGTGGTTATCTCGAGGGATTCGTGTTTTTTGTTCGAAAGTATAGTATTTTGTAGGCCTAAGAATATGGGTTAAACACTGAAAACGTCAAACGGAGATGGCTTTAGGTTTACATTTTTTAAACATTGTCTTCTTAAGCTTCGGTAAATTGGTACTAACCAAAAATTATTAAAAAGTGTTCGCAATTCTTTTTGACGGCTTCCCACTTATTTTTTTGCCATTAAAAAAAATATGCACGAAAAGCCCAAAGTATGCCTATTAAATAAACAAGTAAATCCATTCAAATATGCTCGAAAAACGTAAAAATATTTTATTTATCTAACACCTACATTCCCCATCTAACATTTCGAATTTGAACTACTGGTTATTTTGAGTGTGGCAAATTTATTTTATTTTTATTCGCATTATGACAGAAAATGAGTTTTATATTTGCTGTTAATAAAATTCAACAACGTTGAGAAATACTAAAAATTTACTTGCAAAATGGTGAAGAATGAATGGTGGAGTGTTCCACAATTAACCGGAAGGATTGAGCTTTCGAATAATAAAAACCACATTGCAAAAGATTATTCCCTTCTTATTTACACCAAAATCAAAATGTCAAATTTTAAATGGTTCACCCTTTACATCATCGTTTTCGTCGTGTTTTTCGGCAAACATGCGCATTGCGTAATCTTTTGTATATGTGATTTGTGTACTATACCTGTGTAGCTCACCTAATAAGACCTTTGATCCATAATCTACAGTCACTGCTTCGTTTATGTACATAGTAAACTCAACATAAAATTTAATAAGTATAAGTTATTTGTTAAAAAACAAACAAAAAATAAATAAATATATAACAATTTTTGCCAATATAACGGGTTTGAAAGTAGTTGAAAATAAACTAACTTTCAATAAGTTGAAAATACTTATATGACTTAGTCGTAGGATATCGCAATGTTAAAATCGTGAGTTTGTTCTATGAATGATAGTCAACTGGAAACATAAATATACAGATAAAAAAAAAAAAAAAAATTTTTAAACTACTTTTACTTAGAACTTAGAACAATTAGTAATAAATTTAGCTTTCTTATGATTTTTGAACTAAGTTCATTCGCAAGATAAGATTCAGAACTGACAGCACTCAACAAATCAATCCTTATTAATAACGAATGATATTTATTGGAAAATGTTCGCATATGAAATACATGAAAATTAATTAATTATTTATTATTTTTTTACCAGTGAGAGTTTTTGGTCTTGGATTTTGGACATTGGCTGCAAAAGCAGGTATGTAACCCCAAAGTTCCCTCTACTTTCGACTACTGTCTGTACTTACATACTTACCTACTTTTAATGGCACAACAGCCCATGGAGGGCCTAGGCAGAGCTTTTCGCATCCACTCATGTTGTGCGTATTATATTTGTACATAAATGGAAGGGACCAACAGTTTAATGCCGAATCCGAAAGGCGAAGTGAAAAGCTTTTTCATAGGCAATTTTTTTTACCCAAAAGGTGGGGTGTCGTGTAGAAAAATTATTTTTTCTACTTTTTGATTTTGCCTGTGCCGAGATTCGAACCCCGGACACTCTGCTTGGCAGTCAAACGCACTATCACTACGCCACAACGACCTCTACTGTCTATAAGTAACACATAAGGCCAAAGATTTGACAATCAACTATGAAAAACAAAACTTTTTTAATATTAATTTAACATATATAGCATATGTAATGCAGAAAATTCAGCTAAGTAACTTATAAAGGGTAATTTTTTGCTACTTGGTTTTTGACGTTTATATTTCTAACCGTTCACGCGTGATTCTTGACATGGGTCAAAGTGAAAAATGCTCAGTTTGGTTTGCCACTTCATCATGAATAGACTTACGCCTGAACAATGTTTGTAAATTATTTCAAATTTATTATCACAATTCGTGCTCTGTGAAAAATGTATTTCATCGCAAAATTGTCTTCAGCGACGAGGATCAACGTGAATTAGCAGAATCGCCGCATTTGGAGTAAAGACCAGACAGAGGCAATGTGGCTGCGGGCAACATTTACGTGAAATTATCTTTAAAAGTTAATGGCAGGAATTGATTTATCGATTCAAATAAAAATTTTATTCACTTATGTAGAATTTCTGTTTTTTTTTAATTAAAAAAAAACAAGTTTTTTTAGAGCTTTTTCACTCTTTATTTTACTAAATTTATATTTTATATTTTACATTTTAGCTACATTCTTAAAATTTGCACTTGTTTTGGTTGCTTGCAAAAATTTTTCTGGAAAATTTTTTTTTAAATTTATTAGAATTCATGTCATAACCATAACTTTACTTACTTTTCTTTGACGAAGATATGTACATATGTTTAAGTTAAAGTTAAATATTAAATAATAAGATTTCATATTCATATACCAAATATAATCAAATAAAAGTAAAAGTATCGCTTGAATTCAGACTTTCGAAAAAATAACGATATGGTGTTCATTTACTTCAAATCGCTCCTCTAATTCCGTAACTTGTTCACTACACTTACTAGTTACCAGGTGAATTTTGAAAAGGCAGCGCTGGATTAATATTTAAGAGCAGTAAGCACTTGCTTATATCACCAAGCAATTGGTGCACCAATACGTAGGGATTTTTTAACATCCGATTATTGGAAAAGTTTATTAAACAATTTTTGTTTTATAAGCTCTTTCGAAAATATTATTGTATAGTTTGATACTGAAAGTTGAAGGAAAAGAAAGAAAAGCTGCGTTTCATTCGCCAAGTAGTTAACCGTGGGCGAATAAAACGATCAAGTTGTTAACTTCTGATTTATAGATGTTTTCTAAAAAATTATATAACAACTTATGATTCTTCCACTGTTTTGTAAGTATAGTAAGCTGGCCGAGCTAGAAATATTCCATCTAGGGTATAGATCTTACGTATTCTTCAATTTCATATGGAAAAACCCCATTTCCGAAAGATGAAGTTGAAATTTTCTCATAGTGTTATCATTCAAACTACTTACTTTTTTAGCTCTTTAATGATATATTTCCGGATAGATCAATTTTACTTGGAGTTCTATGTACATTACCGAGTCTCAAGGCTAGAGATTCATGTTGTTGTGAGTATTTCTATTGTCGAATATAGCCAGCCAGAAGATAATGTACAGAATTTTGCATTTGTACACAATTAATGTGCAAAAACCGTAACCACTTTACCCCGGTTACCCCGAAAAATATAAAATCAAATAAGTATTTTAGTTACTTTCCTTTTACCTTATTTAAGTATAATACATACATATTACGTACAATGTTTTAAAAATTGCAAAAATGTGATAGTCGGTCCGACAAAGCGTCGAAATTCGAAACTTACGTAATCCCGTGTAATCAGTAGCTCTTAGAGTTTTGATGAAAAAGTATATGCCTACAATTCTATGTGCTTTAGTTTTTGAAAAATCACTTCTATCTGGACGAGTGAATTCCAAAATCAATGACAAAATGTATCAAATGGTCCCTGTAAGCGATATAGGTGGAACTATGTAGGTGTAACTTTACCAACTTCAGCGGCTTATTTTAAATAGGAATAGTTACATGGCATTTTTTTGTGTCATTTTAATGATCTTACTGTCCAAGATCCTGTGAATCTATAATATGTATTATAAAACGTTATACTAAAACACGCTTATCAAAGTAGCAACACCAGTTTTTAGCAATTTCGAAATTTTTGTTCCATTTTGTTTCGTTTTGGCGAACATATTTTCATATTTTGGTGGCGGAGGGTCTGTTTGTTCAGCTGAAATTGTTTGCAAACTTTTTTCCTCGAACTTGTGCGTATTTCATTATCCAAATATTATATAACAACTAATATTAATTAAAATTTTGTATTTAACCAAAGTGAATGTCAAGATTGTAAAGAATTTTTTTTAATAAGTTACATAGATTTTTGTTTTATTATGATGGAATATTAATGAATGTTCGCAAAAATTAAATAGGAGTGACTTGAGGTCATTGGCAAAAACGCTCGAGCAGTCAGTGCAGCATTCTCCAACCTGGAAAGGGAGTCTCGTCGTGAGGGTCTAGTGGTGAACGAGGACAAAACGAAATACCTTGTGTCAACAAACAAAGAGTCACGGCGTCTTGGACAAAATGTCACTGTTGACAACTACACTTTTGAAGTCGAAGGATTTCGTTTATCTAGGATCCAGCATAAACACCAACAATAATGTCAGCCTTGAGATCAAGCGGAGACTAACTCTTGCCAACAGGTGTTACTACGGGCTCAGTAGGCAATTGAGAAGTAGAGCCGTCTCTCGACCGACGAAAATAACGCTCTATAAGTCCCTCATCCTTCCCGTCCTATGGTATGGCGCTGAGACGTGGACATTGACCATCAATGATGAGAGGCTGTTAGGAGCGTTCGAGAGGAAGATACTCCGTAAGATCTACGGTCCAGTATGCGTGGACGGCGTGTATCGAATAAGATGGAACGATGAGCTGTATGAGCTGTACGCCGACACTGACATAGTCAAGCGTATAAAACTCCAGCGGCTTCGCTGGCTGGGTCATGTTGAGCGAATGGAAGAAAGCACTCCGGATAGAAGGGTGTTTTATTCGAACCACGATGGAGGAACACGCAGAAGGGGACGTCCTAATCTCCGTTGGGAAGACCAGGTGCAGGGCAACCTAACTGCACTTGGCCTTATCAACTGGCGCCAGCGCGCGCATAACTAGCAGAAGTGACTGGCGAAGCTTTGTGGAGGCGGCCAAGACCGATCATCGGTTGTAGTGCCAGCTAAGTAAGACTTGAGGTAAAAGTACACTTGATCCCCGTTTTGCACGTTTGTTTTTAAGAAACTACAAAACACGGATTTATTTTTTTTACACGGTTTTATACAAAAAAAATTGTTTTTTTTATCAACTTGTGAGCCACTTTTAGAAATAGAAAAACATTTTTGGTTTCACCTCAAATTGTTTCACACCATTGCGAACAGCGAAACTTCTTTCTTTTTTCAGTGGGACGCCCTACAGAAGTTTACTTCTTCAGGGTATTCAGGGTATATGATCTCAACAGGTGGAAATCTCGTTTATGATTTGTTGTGGCTGATGCGAGGAATCCATTGAGGAAATATTTTCTGGTAAATCTTCTGGCTTTCTATTTCGTTGAGAAGCTGGGAATTCGGCCACCTCAATGACTGCCTGTTGCTGTATAATCTGAGGACCTTCGTCGGGACTCAATGACATCACTGTTGATGTAATTAAAAATAGGTAAAAATTTTACCTGAAACTAATGGGCAGCGCCTTCTATCAATCGAGTATGAATCATACGCGAATCAGCGCTCTCTATCAATCGAGTTTGATTCGTACTCGTGGGTACATGTGGATGAAAATGTGCTGCCCATCATTTACTATGGTTAAATTCATATGCATTCAAATTTTGTTTTCATTTTTAATTGATAGAAGGCGCTGCCCTTCATTTCCGTAATAATTTTCGTTTTGCCACCATCATCTTTTCCCCGTCGTAAATATAAAAATGATTCTAAAGAAGTAAACTTCAAAAAGAGATAAAAAAATGTATAATTATTCTTTACTTGGAACACATCACAGGTTTTTATATAAAGCGTGTAAAAAACGCTTTTACTTAATTTGCGCTGTTTTTTCAGGAATGGATCAACCACTTGTTTTAATGGCGCAACAGTCCATGTAGGGCCTAGGCCGAGCTTTTCGCATCCACTGATGTTGTGCGTGTTATATTTGTACATGAATGGAAGGGACCTACAGTTTTATGCCGAATCCGAACGGCGGAGTGAAACGGTTTTCTTAGGCAATTTTTCCTCTTGTAGGTTTGTCATGCCAGCCAAGAGGTGATAACGTGTTGAAAAATGGTCTTTTGTACTTTTTGATTTTTTTTTTAGCAGGCCAACGCACTATCGACTACGCCACGGCGATCACTGAAGTCACCATAAAATGCAAAAAGAAAAAGTAGAGTTTTATAAAAGTTAAATTCTGTTACCATTTATAAATATTTGTATTTGAATATTGTGTGAATAAATAAATTTATTCAATTCAATTATATTTTTCATAATTATCCGTGTGAATCGTAAGCTTTTATTGTTGAATATCCGGCGCCATTGAAGATTAATATTAGCTTTTTGTTGTTGTTAAAAGCTACATCGAGAATAGCTAATCATATTAGTTTCAAATAAGCCTCAACAATAGTCAACACCTACAATATTAGAAAAAAAACCTGTTTAAAGTGTTTAAAGTTATGAAAAAGATTTTTGTTAACTGTAAAAACAATAAAATCATAATTTGTGCATTTAGTTAAACACTTATTTAGCTAATATGTAAAATATTATGAAAGCATATCACAATTGTAGGGTTCAAACATTTTCATCTAGGCGATAGAATTAATTAACTGTTTACATTTGTTGGTAAATAAATTTAACAGAAAGTAAATAAGTATTCCCATCGTCGAATTAGTTAAAAACTTTTTCTAGTTTCGAACGCAAGTGTCGCTGTGTGTATTTTTTAAAATGATTTTTCATGCAAATTTCATATTAATTTTGAGTTTGTGCTTTTTCTTATTACTCAGTTTTAATGTTAATACTGTAAGCAACTATGAAACTTCGTTCATGCTTTCAATATAATTTCATGCAATTATTGTTTTACTAAAAAAGGTTAAGTGAATTTGTTAAAGTAGCTGTTAAACCTGCGTCAAAATAGACTCGCAGATACACCGACATAGATTAGCTGACATGGAGTTGGAGAACCTAGGCCGAGCTTTCCCGTTTCACTCATGTTGTGCGTGCTATATTTGTACATGAATGGAAGGGACCTACAGTTTTATGCCGAATCCGAATGGCGAAGTGTAAAGCTTTTCACATGCAATTTTCACTCTTGTATTTTTGCCATTGCCTGGCAAGAGCTGGTGCAGTGTAGGAAAATTGTTTGTTCTACTTTTTAATTTTCCATGTGCGGAGATTTGAACCCAGGATACTGTACGTAGCAGGCCAAAGTACTACCAACTACACCACGCTTTAACCTCATCAAACTTTAATATAATGGAAATTCAGCTACTACTAATTATATTAAATATAATTTATCATGGACCAGGCTGTTGTTTTTTCAACAATTGCTCGTGAAGGATCAATGCTGGTGTATTGTAATTGTTGTTAAGAAATTATTATTCTGGCCATATATATACTCTTTTCTTCCCGATAAATAACTCATTCATGATAGATATCGTCACTCTTGCTTAAAAAAAATGTTCTAAGAAATGAAAAATTACTAAAAACCTTCATTAATCCCTAGATCTATTCTAGTGCAGGCATATTTAATTTTAACGTGGATTTACACAGGATGACATTTATAGACCTGTATTATGTTTGTAGGCGAAAATTCAGTTTCTCCTTAAAATTATTTTTATTTCTAACACAATATTAAGTATTTAACACAAGAGAATATCGGTGTTTCCAAAGAGTAGTCAAAATATGTACAGAGAAGGAATTTACTAATGTGGTCATTCTTACCAACAAAGAATAGTTTGCGCTTCTGAGTGCTTTGTTTAATAATTTATAGAAATTTCTGGTCTTTCTGGGATATAATAAGCTAGCAATGATCAGAATCTGGGAAAAGAAGGAAAATGATAATTTTTGCCGATCAAAACGCTAGTTAGCTTTCGCTCACAACTTTTTTTTTATAGTAAACCAAAAAAAATTTCTTCAATCTTTGGGACACGCTTAAACTTAAACATAATAAGTGTCCTTCTTTTAGAGAAATTGATAATGGTTTTTGGTCTCGTTTTTTATCTCTTTTGCTGTCCGCTTGATTTTAGGATAGCTTTCAAATTTTGCCTAATTTTTGGCTTGACATTTTTTCTGATTTGTGTTTTGACTTTGCAACTATTTTTGTGCTAATGTTGATGCGAATTTTAGCTTGAGTTTGGCCTTCTTATGGTGTGTATTTGGTCTGTTTTTAGGTTGATTTTTGGACTGGTTTTGTTTTACATTTAGTCTGAGATTTGGTTTCATCTAAAATTGGTTAAATTTTCGGTTGTTTTTTGTTTTGAATGTTCTGTTCAATATATCATTCATTCAACGAATCGCTATTAAGTTTTTTTTAGTAGTTCGCAAATTAATTACAGTTTCTTATTTTTCAAGTAATTTCACAAATGTTGCAGTTTTCGTCAATTTTTTATTTGAATCATTTCTCTTCTAATCCTAATGATCATCTTTGGTCTGATGTTTGTTATAAATTTCGGTTTGATTTTTTGACAAATTTATTTGGATTTCATCTGTTTTTAGTCCGAGATTTTGTTTGAATTAGGTTATGAAATTTGGTGGGAATTTTGATAAGATTTTCGAATGGTTTTTGTTCGGGATTCCGATCTATTTACTTGTTTTATAATTAATCTGTAATTGAGACATAGAACAAGCCTCTTTAAACAAAAATTCTGCCACCAGTTATGAGAGAGTTTTGAATAAGTTTTACTTCGAATGTTAGAAAAAAGAAAACGTTGTTCTTACTCTACTCCAGAGTTGATGTATTATTGTATTTCGAAAAAGAACGAATCGCTATTAATTTTTTTTTAGTAATTCGCAAATTAATTACCGTTGTGATAACATTTGCAGTTCCTAAAATGATAAGATTAACTAGCTAAATGTAAAGCAAAATATATAAATCTATTGAAGCTCAACCATGAACAAAGACTAAAGATTCAATAATTCTATGTATATAACGAGTTTAAAAGAGTAAACTTCTTTACTAATTTGTATTTGTTTCTTCGATAACAACTCAATTTATTTGCTTTTGCAGTATGGTCTTTGTGTGTGGTCGGAAGAGGTTACATGCCTTAATAATGTAAGTTACAACGAAAACACGTATGTAGTTACACACTGAAGTAATGAATTATGTTCTAAATTTCATTTTCTCTATATATTTAGATGGAGGAAGAAGAGACCACTGAAAAATTAAATTATGCACTGAGTAAATATGAAGAAGTTGAGATGAAAATTATTGGACAACCAATTGCGTAAATAAACATTTTATTTTGAACATTTTAAAACATAATCATATTTACATTAAGTATTTTAGAATACATGGTAAACGTATTACATATGGCGATACTGAGGAGCTACACATTGCATTTAAATACATTGATAATACACCGCACGACATAATACAGAATTGCGTCTTTGTACTGATTCGAAAACCGGGCTATTGCGAGACCATCAGTATCATATGTAATACATATTTGCCCATCACACCACGCCCCCTATTAGAAAGAGAGGACTTAAATGTATGCGTAGATGAAGAGAATGCTGCAAAATCAGAAAAACCCGAAATTCAAGATCAAGAAGAAAAACCAGAAGAAGCAAAGCCAAGAGATTTGGTAAATAATAGTGAAAAAACATAAATAAAATATACATATGTATGTGTAAATAAAGGAATTATAAAAAATTATAATACTTTTTTTTTTGGTGGCAGGCTGGGATGCATATGCCTAATGTAGAGTGCATGGTGAAAATAAAAGAGCTTTTCTTTTGTAAAAATTTTAAAAGGTAAATTTGTATAAATAGGTATATGCACGCCCTATCTGTTTCGTTTCACAAAAGTTCAATTCTCCAAAAAAGCTTGAAAGCTTTCACACTTCGCATGAAGTGAATTCCATTTTGTGTTAAGCACACTGAAAATATTGGCGGCTTTTGCTCCACACCTCTCTCTCTCTCTCTCTTTCCTCACACATTGCCACTCACATTGAACACATTAAGATAGTAATATTAATGAAAATCGTAAATAATTACTTGGATTTAATCTAGAACGGTGCTCCAACTTGCTTTCGTAGCCGTTGTTATTGCTGTTGCTGTTTTAAATTAACGCATTATATTGAAATGCAAATAAAATACAATACATAATTCAAAGAGTAAGAAAGAATGTCAGTGTGTGTGTGTGTACCAGAGTTCTGAAACCAATCAGTTTAGTCTTATATAACACATTAAGTATTATACTAGATCGCGATGGACCACCAATCTAGTCCATGTCTAGTTCAAACATATGAGAACTGACTAGTTTTCATATACGGGCTTGTCATTGGACAGGGCGAGTACTGGTCCTGTGCTGTCTTTATATTCAGTACTATGTAGTCCAAAAACTAGTTACATTGGAACATTTCCTGTAATAAATACAAATGTTTTTTTTAGTTATTTGAAATTTTTTTTTGTTTATTATTATTTTTTTTTAACTAATAATTTACTTATTAAGTTTTATGCAATTTACTGGGTTCGAGAATGGAGCAAAGGTCTTGTTAGGTGATCAACATGAGCATTGTACGTTTATTACATCAATCTGGTCATATCTAGCATTACATGGACCAAAAATATTTCAAGTCTTTTTGACTAGAAACATGCGCGAAGATGTCTGCTATTGGTTGCAGGGCGAGAACAGAACTGCGAGAGAAAATAGTACTGCCCTATGTTTGTATGTATTTTTGTAAGTACTATATGTTGTTCCGGTTTGGCGGCATGTGTTATGCACAGTGAATGAAATTACGTAAATATCTGCATACAAATTTAAGAATATGTATAAAGGGGTGAGGGCTTTGCGTCTCCGCACGAGGGGGGGATCTCGAGGGAAGTTGAAAATAGTCGTGTAGGAAAAAAGAAAAGCAGCAGTAAACGATCTAACCAGATTTATTTATTATAAAAATATAATTGGGGCGTACCTTTTCCACCTCGATTTTCCTTAATGCTTTGAGTAGCGGCGTCGGGTAACGGGTCTTCTAAATGTTGGGTTGGTTGTTGCGGTGGACGTCTTTACTTCTCGGCTTCTCGATTAGTAGTAATAAAATTCTTTAAACATTTCGGTAAAATGTCTAAAGATTACCGAAATATCACCGCTATTCTCTCCAAAGGGTTGCCAGGATTACAAAATATTACCTTAATCCTAATGAACATAAAAATTATGGCTCCAGGCCTAAACAATATGTATTGGAAAAATATCGTAACTGACTTTACACTTACGCACTTGGAGGATCCAAAGGGAGCTGGGAATAAAGCGGTTTCAGCTCCTTGTCTCCCACCATTGGCAATTTTTTTTAGTCTGAGTTAGAAAAATACAAATTACTGCAAAGAAAAAAATTACCAGTGGCAGGAAATTACAAAAGGCAGTGAAAACTCATAGCGAAGAAAGAATAAGAAAAAAATAATAGTTAGAGTGGAGATATTGTGATTTTTTAACAGGAAATATTGAGTATCCACTGATTCTAATCAGGTAGTACCAGATACTCCAGATTTACGAACGAAACCCAATGGACCCTCCTCCCGCCCAACACGACCGAGGGGGCGCATCCAGATAACGTATGGATCGGTTTACAATTTAGCAACATTTCTTTATGAACTAATCCTTCTTTCTTTTTTCCTTCTTTTCATCATATTTTATTTCATCCTGCGAGTGCGATTGCAATCCGCTCTTTTATTCGCACTTACAATTTCGACTCTGCTGGGAGGAATCTTTTTAATGCTGTAAAATGTATCAAGTGCCAATGGTGCCCCATGATAATCAAATAGGCTTTTCAACTTGGCTCAGTCGGTTCAATGGTTTAGCTGAGAAATATCTAAGCGACTTGCCAAATACTTGGGGTTATTTGCCATAAAATAATTTCCAGTTTCGCGGCTTGAGACACGAGGAGGACACGACCATTCAAAATGCTCCGATATACCATGTACTAAGTAGTGATGATTCGCTACAAGTAAATAAGTATGAGTGAAAACTCGATCCTCAACACTCGAGAATTTTATTACATAAACGTATGGTGTCATTACTTATAAAAATTTACATATGTACATATATAAAATATTAAATAAATATTAAGTAAGTATTGACAAGTAAATATGTATTGCGACCTTTTCTTTTTTTATATATATGATCAACACACAGGGGGTACCCCTATGAATGCAGAACATTGTGTTGATTGGAAGAAAGATTGATAGGTGGGAGGGAAAAAGGAGGGTGAAGTAGTTATGAACGTTTGCTTTAAACTTGCAAGGGTCATAATAATTGGGAAAAATTGTTGCAAGGAGCTTATTCCAAATACACTACGCATTACATTACAAAATCTGTAATGCGTAGTGCGTTGGAACACCGTGTCTACGTGGAAGGCGTGAGTTCCGTTTGCTGACCGTGTAGTTCTGTTGAACACACGAACGGGCGGCATCAGCTTCCACATCTCAGAAGAACATCTACCGTTAAAGTAACGGTAGAACAGTGAGACGCAAGCCACGTTTCGACGATGTTCCAAGGAGTCAATAGAGCTGAAAACTCTATTGTCTCCTATTAGCTTTATCGCTCGATGTTGGATACTGTCCATGAGCTCCAGTTGCGTTCGTGAAGCTCCAGCCCATAGGTGCGAATTAAACTCCAATTTAGGACGAATATAGGTGGTGTAGATCATGCGGAGATTAGTCGAAGTAAAATATTTTTTACACTGCCTGAAAAAGCGGAGACACTTGGCTGCTTCTTTCGACACGTCATGTCACGTCAATGTGAATGCGGTGAATGTGAAATGTTTTCGTTAAAATGTATTTTTTTTACAAGTTAAAAACTGCTGACTATCACTTTTGTTGAATGTCATATAAACGAGTTTATCTTTTAAACGAATATTCGATACAAGTACCTACGTATTCGATACCTGTTTCCGATATTTTTGGTGGTATCGATACGGATAAACGATACAGGTAATGAGTAGATGTATCTATGTATCGAATTAGGGAAAAGTCTTGGCAGCTCTGCTCAGTACGCTCTTTGTGTTCATTCTTTTGGTCGCCTTAAGTCTGTGGAGTTAGAAAGCGGTGAACAATGTGATTATTTCCAAGAACCTTACAATAAATGAACAACATCATCATTCAGAGAATTATAACAGAACATCGTAGATAAAGATAGGAAAACAAGTAAAAGGAGAGCAGAGAACGGGTAGAAGACAGGATTACATAAATATCAACTACTAATTTAAATAAATGCCGCAAAGTGTGAACCTATTGGGCATTTTATTAAAGAAAAAATCTTAAATTCGCAAAGGCGAGTGGTTATCACTTATATTTCTTTTTAATAATAAAATGAAAAAATTTAATTGAAACTTATTTATTTGTACCCACAGTTCATGATAAAAGCAGCTGTCCTTCTACGTTATTATCAGTACCAGCACACAG
This sequence comes from Palloptera scutellata, assembly GCA_958295655.1. Lineage (NCBI taxonomy): Eukaryota > Metazoa > Arthropoda > Insecta > Diptera > Pallopteridae > Palloptera > Palloptera scutellata. The sequence continues at coordinate 15,791,570 of OY282450.1, forward strand.
CCATACACATATAGCCCTACAAATACCTTTTTGACCACCTACTAATGGGGGTGAATGGAGAGAAAGAATATACAAAAACAAAATGCAAAACAAATGATAATAACAACAACAACGACCACAGCAGAAAGTAAAGAGTACAACCCCCGCAATGACAAGTGTTGCATACAAAACAAGTCAAAAGAAAAAAAAGCTCAGCTTTTCCAAGAGAGCCAGAGCGAGAGTAAGTGAGCACAAGTTTGCCCTTCTTGCGCACAGTTTTGAGTTATCCGAATGAAAGTTGCATGCAACAAAATAGCTTAATAGGTTAAATTACACACACGCATACTACTGAGTGTGTGTGGCGCGATGTGGATGGCGATATTGAGCGTGGAAGTCAGTGCAAAAGTTGCCGTTGACTAAAAATGTAGTGCCGGAAATAAAATGTCGGATGCGGAGTTATTCCGCCGGTTAAAATGAAATTTTTGCATAATCAAAAAAATAAAAATAAATACCTAAAAAACAAAAACTATAAAAAGTGCTACATGTGAAAAATAACAATAGTTTGCAGAGAATCAAAAATGTGGTGATTATAAAAACACAATATTCTTAAATAAAAAAAAAAAACAAAAAAATTAAATAAAATTAAAAAAAAACCACAACAACGATTTACATAGCGTAACGCGTTATCAAAGTGAACGCAACACCAGCAGCGCCAAAGCAAACAACAGTAGTGAGACAAATAAATAAATAAAGAAGTGTAAGGAATAAATGAAAAAAAAAAACAAACGAGAAAAACGAAACACTCGAGCAATTGCTTTTAATTTATTATTATTCAATTACATATTCAATTTAACTTTGATAATTTCATGTACTCGTACCACACGGTATGCATAGTTCTCCGCGTCCCGTAGCTCCCGTTGGTGTAGCGTTATTATACTCTCGTGGCGGCAGTGTAAATTTTTGCTGCAAAATATCCAACTTTAATATTACGTATTTTCAAGTAATAAGTATTTTATTTTGTAGAAAAGTTTGCTACTTGAAGAAACTATTAAAATGACTTTTTTCTTGTTTCTTTCTGTTTTAGGGATTCTTCTTCGTTTTCACTGTCTAAATTTATTGACTTATTTTATGTAGTTTCTGTTTTTCTTTACTTAACGTTCGCGTATCATGTTTTTCTGCTGCTGCTGCTGTTGTTGTTGTGTTTTTCTTTTTTGGTTCAACGCTGTCGCTATCATACACAATCCTGCACACACACACACACACACGCACACACAAATATTGCTAACAGTGCGTATCCCCATACTTTTTATGCCCTGCTGCTGCTGTTCTCTTTCCCATTTTTTGATCTCTCTCTAGCTCGCTTTCTCTCTCTCTCTCTCTCTCTCTCTCTCTCTCTCTCTCTCTCTGTCACAATCTCACTCAGTTATAATTATTTGCCCTACGTTTTTCCAACCGCTTTTCCCTACAATATTAGTCTTTTTTATAACCTTTTATCTCCGCGTCTCACATCAGAATTTCGTTCATTGGCTGCTATTGTTATTGTTATTGTTGTTGTTGCTTACTGTATTATGATATTCTTGTTGTTGTGTATTTTCCAGCGTAAGTTCAGGGTATTCAGAGTATGCCCGGTGCCTTCCACACACAGCTTAAGTTTGTGTTATCCTCGCAGTTTTGACGTTGTTTTATTTAGGTTGTTTGTTTTCGCTGCGCCGTTCCATCTTTTGTTTTTCTTTGTAACTTTATTTAAGATACCATACATATGTATGTATGTATGTACTCGGATATACATAAGTATGTAGATATTTTTGTTATATTCAAGTTTTATTATTGTTGTGTGTAGTATGTTTTTGTTATTGTCCAATGCTTTATTTTGACAATATTTCGTTACATTTTTCTTTTATATTCATTCATTTCATTTATTTTCTGTGTGTGTGTGCGCGTGTGTGTGTGTACGCGTAAGAGTGTGTAAGTATCGCTTTGAGTATTATATTATTTTTCGCGGGTTTTCTTTCATTATTTACTTACTACACTGCATTTCATATTATTATCATATATTCATATGCAGTTTGTTTATTTTATGATTTGGCTGATTTGTTTTCGTCAGCTTTAGAAAATATTCAATATTCTCTATTGTTACGTTAATAACTTTTAAACAAATTGAAGTTTTATGTAAATTTTTGTTTTTTTTTAGTAGTTTGAGTATTATTTAGTTACTTTAGAACTTAGCCTTCTGCTTTGAGCATAGCTAGTATACCCGGTAGTAAAAAGTTCTAGTTCCGAACTAGTGAATTCGATAGTTGCTTTGCTACAACTTACTTACTTAGCTGGCACTACAACCGATGATCGGTCTTGGCCGCCTCTACAAAGCTTCGCCAGTCACCTATGCTATGCGCGCGCTGGCGCCAGTTGGTAAGGCCAAGTGCAGTCAGGTTGCCCTGCACCTGGTCTTCCCAACGGAGACTAGGACGTCCCATTCTGCGTGTTCCTCCACCGTGGTTCGAATAAAACACTCTTCTAGCCGGAGCGCTTTCTTCCATTCGCTCAACATGACCCAGCCAGCGAACAACTAGCAAACTTAATATTGCGTTATAATATAAGGTGTCGTTATTTGGTTACCTTAAGCATTACCTGAGGACAGGTATTTTCACTAGTCCTTGAGTAAATAATTCGTTTACTAGTTATTAAGGTCTGATGGTTCTAGAATTTTGTTTGTTAGTTATTTATATTTGGTCATATAAAAAGTATCCGCGACTTTTCGTTACAAGATGAGGCTGGTGTCCACAAATCTGTCATGTGGTTGATGTTTAGTGCCTCCGTTATCTCCTGATAGCTTGCGTGTCTATCTTGATCTACCAGTTGCAAAATTTCTTCGCCTTTTTTGTATTTTTTTTATTGATACATTTAACACACAGGGTGTACCAAGGTAGTATAGGGTGTACTATGAATGTAGGGCATTGTGTTGATTAGAAGAAAGATTGATTGGTGGGAGCAAGAAGGAGGGAGAATGAGAGAGGGAATGCAATCACACAGGACACCGATAAAGAGATAGGCAGCCATTGTGGCAAGTGTTGTGCCCTTACCACAATGAATTTCAGTTTTCTTATCAATGTCGACTATGACCGCATGTAGCGCCAAAGGCTGAGCTTTTACCATCCACTCATGATGTGCATGTTATATTTGTACATGACTAGCCGACGACCAGAGGAGGTGCATCTTTGATATCTTAATTTCAAAAACGGAATCGAGTAAACCACTCCTAAGTCCGACGTTCACTTACAGCTTCCTCACTGTAAAACGCACACAATTTTCGGCACGTTTTTGAAGCGGTTTTACCTTTTCCATAGTAATAAAGCGTATTTCTTCAGATATTTCAATCATTTCCAAATCAATGTAACTTTTTACACTAGCGACGGATTACACAACTGTCATTACACAACTGTCTTCACACAAAATGTATTCGTTTGACATAATCGGACTAATGTTGTCAGATTTAATATATTTTTTGTATGATTCTATATCATGTAAAGATACTATATATCTTTTTTCTAATTCTGATTATTCATAATAAATATAGTAATAGTAAATGACGAACAATTAAAAAAACGAACTTATTTTTTGTTCAACTCAACAGCATACCGATAATTTAACACTTTAATAGATGTAATATTGATATGCACCAGTTCAAGAAAGCAAACGAAAATGACGACAAAATAAATAGTTATTTGTAAAACGACACAGAATCACATTTGAAAACTTGGAATCTTTCGATGTACTTGAGATCATAACATGAACTAATTCAAGAAACAAAGTTAAAATAAATGACTTTTTTTTCGTTTTAACTGGCGAATCATTGCATTTAATTACCATATGCTCTAACTACCGAATTAGCGAATTTATTTTAACTAACTACATATGTATGGTATATTCTTTTGGAAACTAGTACCTTGTTTCACTGCAGTGTAGTTTCATGTATTAATACCAATTTGTCTAGGCAATCTTCTACGTGATCGCTGTGACATAGTGTTAGTGCGTTGGACTGTTACGAATCCTCGGCACAGGCAAAATATAAAAGTAGAAAAAAATAATTTTCTATACGGCACCACTTCTTCGCACTTCTACAAGAGTAAAAATTTCCTATGAAAAGCTTTTAACTTCGCCGCTCGGATTCGGCATAAAACTGTAGATCCATTACATTGATGTAAAAACATAACACGCACAACATGGGTGGATGTGAAGAGCTCGACTAGGTCCATGTGCATGTGCTGTGTTGTATCATTAAAAGAAGAAGAAGAATCATGTACGCCTACCAAAGCATCGAACAGTAAGAAGAAGGCGGAAGGACTGGGAAAAGAAAGCAGGAAAATGCGCGAAATTAATCAAAGTTCTATTGTTGTTAAAGTTAAAGTAGTGTTAAATACGATAATGCTATTAGATAAACAGTAATTAAATAAGTTTTAAACAAAAACAAAGAAAATACTTTCTAATTGACTTGAAACGACTTATCACGGTCACGCCCGCCATGCTTCCCACAAAATTAATAACTTCCACAAACAGTAGAGTTTGCTGCCTAAGAAATAAGTTTGCGAGTATGTGGGTAGCTATTAGTATAGGTATCGTGACTGTAAAAATCAGTGAATTTATTTGAGTTTATTTAAGTTTAGTCTGTGATTTGCAGTCTTCTCTGAAAACGATTGATTTCACCCGAAAGTAGGAGAGATTTGACCATTTGGAGGTGTTCTGAGCAGACTTTCCGTTCCGTCAGTCTTACGACTATATCAATTCCAACGTTCTAAAAAGTTGTCGAAACCCTCGAAGTTCTGTTTAGGTTTCAGGTAAATATTCTGTGTTGGGCAAAGTATGAACACTCGGTAGCTGATATAGAATTTTACTGTATCTTTGTTTTATTTTTGCGGTTTAGTGTAGGTACCCTCAGGGTCAGGGTCAGGCTCAGGCTCAGGCTCAGGCTCAGGCTCAGGCTCAGGCTCAGGCTCAGGCTCAGGCTCAGGCTCAGGCTCAGGCTCAGGCTCGAAGATTCCTCAATCTGTTCTGCAAATCGGAATATTGCGGAGTGCGGAAGCACGCAGAAAAAATGTGGGTACCCTTGTCCATAAGACTTAAACATGCATACGTAGCGAAAAGTAACGTAACGAGACGTAAGCAATGTATTGAAGATAGAATTTTATGCTTCGGTAATCACTTACACAATCTGTTCATTCCACAGACCGATATGTCGAAACCCCAACCTCTTGGGTGCTCTACCCACTAGACTATCGAGGCCGTTCGCATATTCTTAGAAGACATTATTTTATAATGAGCTGCGAAAATCTGGAACTTATGTATTTATAATATTCTATTTACATATTATGGACGGTGAAAAAGAAAACAAATAAAAACAAAATTTTTGTGGAAATTACATTTTGCTGTAATTTGGTGTAAAGTTTCCAAAGTTTATTGGCAACTCAATATTCTGAGTTTTTGTTGGAATCAGTCATGTAGTGAAGCTGTTGAATCCAGAAAATATATCTTCTCTCGGCCACATCAATGCTGCTGGAATTCTCTCCTTAGACGTCATTATTTAATTACTGTGAGGCTATCAATATCCAAAACTCTAGCTGGGACAACTACTGTAATGAAACTACTTACTAGTAGCAAACGAGGGTGGAGTTATCAATTTTACCTTATCTCTTCAGGATAACTTGATACCGATTTATCGAAAGGATTTGAATTTACCATAGTTAACTGATTACTAACTGATTGAAATGGGTCATGTTCACGAGAGTTTCTGATAGCCATTGTCTGTCAGTTATTGATGCACAGAATTGCGAGTCCTTGGTAAAAATGTTCGTAATATATTAGATTGTGTAAAAACTTGACTATCACATTTTTAGCCACTGTCACGACATTTTTTTTCACCTCGTTGAGTCAATTCGCGTCAAAATATGTTCATTTGAATTTCAGAAAATACTCGTACGATGATTTAAATAATATTTTTTATCAACACATGGTGTCGAGAGCCAATTCGAGAGATTGGGTAATGCGATATTGTTTCTTTTGAAAACTGGACAGCTTATGACTACTTAAATTCATACACAATGAACGTTATTTTCCTCTTATGTTTTGTAGTTCCCGTAAGAGCATATATTAGGTTTATCCGACGCTAGAACCTTTTTCCAGCCAAAACTAGTTTTTTTTTATGGGTTATTCTCTTTCACAATAATTTTGAGCTTTCAATTCGGTGTAATAATCGGATAAACACGGTAGTGAATATGTATAAATTTATTGGCTTGTGGAGATTTTTCCGCGAAGATGATTTCAAAAAGTTAATTTTTGAGCTACTTTAATTTTCCGTAAGCTTATAATATACGAGTATGCTTCAACGATACTACATAGAACCGGTGTACACGTATGAAACCGATAATTTTTTTATGAAAATACACGTTAATTAAGAAACATGGTTATACATTCAATATTCAAAGTAATGGCCATTGCTGGCTACACATTTTTCCCATCTCTCTGGCAATTTGTAAATGTTCGTTTTTTGAGTCCAACCAGTCATCGAGCTATTTTTTCACGAATCGAAGTGCTGCTCAGCAAGTGCGTGCCCCATTGATGAAAATAAGTGGTAGTCAGATGGAGTCAAGTCTGGTGAATAGGCCGCATGGGGGAGGGCTTCCCAGCTGTACGAATCTATCAATTCCCGAAATTGGTTTGTACGCTGTGATGGTGCATTGCCATCAAGAAAAATCAGTTTGTGTTGCCTAGCTTGATATTCTGGAAGTTTTTGTCGCAAATCACGGTTTAAACGATTCATATCGGCCAATTGTTGTTGGTAGCGTTGACCAGTAACTGTTTCACCTGGTTTCAGAAAGTCACACCAGACAACACCTCGCTGATCCCAGAAAACGCAGAGCATTGCCTTCTTTCCGAAGCGATTTGGCTTTTCTGTCGATTTGGCCGGTGTACCGGGCTTAACTTAGGATTCTCGAGATAGATCAATTTTTCATCGCCAGTAACAACTCGATGAAGCTATGACTTTCTTTTATACGTGACGAGCAACATTTCACAGGTGGTTTTTCGAATTTCTTGCTGTCTTTCATTCAGTCAATTCATGCAGCACCCATCTTCCCACCTTCAAAATCAATCTCATGGCTTTTAAACGTTGAGAAATGCATTGTTGGGTCACATTTAATTGTTCTGCAAATTGTTCTTGCATTTGACCATCATCCTCATCGAGTAAAGCTTGCAATTCGGCATTTTCAAACTTTTTCGGTGGTTTTCCACCTTCTTTGTTTCTCGCCACTTTTAAACTTATTCAACCACTCGTTGCACTGTGTTTTGCCTAGAGCGTGCTGGCCGTAAGCTTTCACAAGCATTCGATGAGATTCCAAAGCAGATTTCTTCAATTTGAAACAGAAAATTAATGATGTCCGCATGATGCATCGTAGTTTGCAGGCACAAAATTCGACACTTTTAAGAGCGAAAAAAAATATGTTGTTTTATGAAACTTGATTGTTTATGAACTGAATATTGTTGACAGAAGTAAATGCGAAGAAATGGTGCCAATGATTTGATTTGACAGAGCGTATAGTTTTATTTAGCGACACAGAGATGTCATTTCCGGTTTCATGTACATATCTGTTAGTCTTAATGGTCGATAATAAAGTGGTAGGTAGACCTTGTTCTTAAAATTAATCATTTTAAATAATATTGAAAAAGCTAATTTAATAATTAAAACCATATTAAAGAAAACCTATTTAAATCTTTTACCCTAAACCATTTCATTAACACGAATAAATTTATGTTAATTATTTTTGAAAATGTAAAACCGCTATAGCAGTAATTTTATTATATATTTTGTGTTTTGATATAAGACGATTATAAATTTCAGAGAAATTATATAAGTATCTATAAAAAAGTAAGTGAATAAATGATTCTTCTCACTCCAGTTCATTTCTAAACACTTGATACGCTTCCGCTTCTTAGTTAAGCGAATGCTGAGACTACATACATATGTACTAATTTTGAATTTAGTTATTCCTCTTAAATGCTAATTATACATAAATTGTATATATTATAATCTAACAGTTAGTTTGGTAACAGTTCTTACAAATTTCATAACCTAAATCTGATCTTAATTTTGTTCATAGTTAGTCAAATATTGCAAGCGACTTGGTCTGTTCTCGAGTCGGTCTTATTAGAGAAAATGCGAAAACCTTTGCAGCTTCTGAATTTTTCTAACTGATAAATAAGAGAGACTTGTCATAAATACAAATGAAACAAACAGTTCCGTGCTGAAAGATATAATTTACTGTGAACTAATCGCAGTCGATGTCAAAGGTTATCGGTTATCGCATAGTGAATTAACCGGGAAGACTTCATAACTATTTTGTGAAATAAGAATAAGAATGTTGAAAACACTAACGAAACATCTCTACCCAATTACTTGAAATTTATTCGTACGAAGGGTCTTTACATTTTATTTATTTTTAAATCTACATAATTATTCATACATACTTACATACTTGGCGTATACAGTAACTCACAAAACTAATCACAAAACGAACATTTTTGGAATAGTATACAAAATGGCATATGGAAAAATAATAGCACAGAAAATTTTCAATTTTTTAAATGAATATTAGGGGAAACGAATTTTGTAAATCAGATAATATTTAGGACCCAAGGTAAAGTTCGTGACAGTCGCAGATGCGTCCATGTTCGATCCTTGCGCTTCTATGTTTAAAGTTGACACACAGCCTCCTCGTGGCGTCCTCTGGTTAGGGATCTGACAACCGTTAGTGAGCTAACTAATGTGTGCGGCGGGCTTACCCATGGCCTTGAATGAATGGTTGTGCGTCGGGCTTGGAACCTACCACGTTAAAATATTCCCTAATGAATCCAAAGAGGCGGCCAAAACCGATCATCGGTTGTAGAGGCAGCTAAGTAAGTAGGTAAGTAATATTTACAGGCCGCAATTAGGCCTTAACCCTCCACTGCATGAATTATTAATCCAATGGAAAACAAATGCGATGTATTTAAATCAGGTTTCAAAAATCAACTATATTAAAAAACTAATAAATAAAATTATTTTGTTATATTATTTAATGTGTGTTGTGACTCATCGAAATGTGGAAAAATTATTTTGTAGCAGTTGTCATTATTATTTTTTTTTTGTAAATTGTCCTTTTGAACACGAAAATCGAATTGAATAAATTTCTATAAAAGTTTTTTTTTTTTGTAACAACATTTTGAACCTTTCTTTTACCTTTCTCAATTTTGCTTCATAATTTTAGATATATCTCGAGTTGTAATCGACCGTCTGTGTTAAGTAAAAAAAAACTGAATTAAACGCTATTGAATCGCTAAAAACTTTTTCTCACATTGTTTCCCGATCGGCTCTGTAGTTCAGGTGGTGCAGTCAATGGAATTATATTAAAAATACTTTTTTTCTCAGTATTAGCCCATGGAGGGCCTAGGCCGAGCTTTTTCACATCCACTCATGTTGTGCGTGTTATATTTGTACATGAATGGATGGGACCTATAGTTTAATGCCGAATCCGAACGGCGAAGTGAAAAGCTTTGCATAGCAATTTTTACTCTTGTAGGTTTACCATTGCCTGCCAAGAGGTGGTGCCGTGTAGAAAAATGATTTTTTCTACTTTTTGATTTTGCCTGTGCCGAGATTCGAACCCCGGACACTCTGCGTAGCAGTCTAACGCACTACCACTATGCCACAATGACCTCTTTTCTCTTTCAACTTTCTCTAAAATCCATTTTTACATTCTCACTTCTATTTTTCCCCGAAGAATCGTTGATATCTCATACTGGAGATATGGTGTCGTAAAAGAGCCAAGATTTAATAGTTTGGACACAAATTGATGAGGGTAAACAGTTCATCCTGTTCCAGCTCCGTTTTCTACTATACTTCTTACTAAAAGTAAAGTAAGTGAGGGAGGTAAAAGTCAAAAACTTATATTATTTATTCGAGGTAATGCTATATCAGGGGCTCCTAATATTAATGGAACTAATCAATTTCCAAATCCTCCAATTATGATAGGTATTACTATAAAGAAAATTATAACAAATGCATCAGCTGTAACAATTACATTATTCAAATAATTTGTACTGAATTTTTTTTTACCAGTTCTAAACTTTCTGTTTTCTACTTCTGATCAATTTTGGAGGTCACTGTATGTGTCGGTTCATGTCAAATCAGATAAGTAGATAAATAAGTCAGATCAAAATATTCATTTCAATAATCGTAAAAGTTTGTGAAAAACAGTTAATTCAGATTTGTCGCTCTACAAGAATACTTGAAGTTAGCTAAGGAGATCGGAAAATTTCAAGAAGACTGTTTTGTCTTTTACTAAATTACGATTTAAAAACGCTAAACTAAATCGTTTAATCGTTTAATCGTGTACACACTACCCAAGTGAACTTTCATTCTACTTTCTTTCAGCATCGCTTCGATACACACATTCAAACACGCATACTTGTAAAGAGTGAAAACTATTCTCTTTCTAGTGTGAGAGAGTATATAGGATTTCGTGGCGGAATTTCCGTTTCGCTCTAGTATTTTTCTCTTCAAGCATTTTCAACCTATCGCCCTTAAAGAAGCTTCACTTCAAAAATAAATGTGAATGGTGTTTTACTACAATATTTAATAAGATTTATGAAAGAAAAATTTTTAGCAATATTCGGAAGGGTGAGAACAAAACGCATGCACCATGTGTATATGTATATGTGTAAGTGTATGCTTGGGGTCTGTTACACCCAGCTCTACAAGAAGCTTTGTTTTTAAATTGGATTTGTCTGCATAACAGTTATTGCAAAACTTTTCAATTTATGTTATACCTTTTTGTATGATGCATCATGAATCAGAAACGTTTTTTTAGTTTTTGAATTTTTAATATTGTATCCATTTTTTTAAATTCTTTACATAGTTTCAATTTGTTTTTATTGACAGCTGCAAAGTTTTTGTGTCACATAAAAATATTACATAACACTTTCAAAGAAAGATTTTGAGTATCAAAAAAAAAAAAAAAGAGTTCTTTATTACATAAATTACAATTTTTTTCATCCAATTATGCATAATTAGTTGATAAACTGAAAAACTAAAATATTCTACTAGTCTCTTATAAAAAATAAACTTAGCAAAAAAAGAAAAATAATAATAAAATTTAATAAAACTTACAACTACTCTTTTTACTCTTAAGTAATGTAATTAAAGTCGAAAAAAAAGAAGAAATTAAATTAGTGTAAAAACTAGAATTTGATGTCAAACCAAATTTTAATAAATAGACAAACAAAACAAGTTCAAGTGAAGTGTTAGCTAGAGATATACGAGTTGCTGCTTGTGTTATCCTTAATGATACAATTGGGATTCAAATAAAAGGTGAGTACTTTTACATTGTTCGTATTTCATATTAAGTTTCTGACATATGCGAATGGGAATTGAAGAGGGTGTTACTGGTACTGTTGCTGTATACTGTGTATATGTATATGTGTATGTATATGTTTTGGGTCTGTTACACCCCGCTCTACAAGAAGCTTTTTTTTAAATTGGATTGTCTGCATAACAGTTACTGCAAAACTTTTAAATTTATGTTATACCTTTTTATATAATGCATCATGAATCAGAAACGTTTTTTGGGAGTAGTATATAGAAGTATATAGAATTTTGACATTTCAAAATTATTTTAACCCTGTAACGGCGCTGATTGTCAATATTATGATTATTTACATAATACATATATGCTTATCACTTTTCATTCTATGTTACTGTTAATATTATTTTTCTTCTTTATATTGTGTGCAAAACGCATTTATTTACTTTAACTATATTTTTGCCATCACTGTAATGCATAAAGGGAGATCACTCAATTTCATTTACTTTATCACTCATTTAACGGTAATCTTCCTTTATCGTTCACTACTTGTTAAGATCAACTATCATAATTATTATTTGGTCATTCGATACTCAACTATTAAAGAAAGCAGACGCTTAAAATCAAACTCGCGTGTTTATTTAATATCATCGAAGCGTTCCTTTACGCTTAGACGCTTGTAGACTTTTTGGCTCTTGCGGCTAGTGTAATCGAACGCAACTCCCACTTTAGTGAAGTTCCGCTCCCCTACAACCCTAGAATACTAACCTTCGCCTGTGCGGCGGAACGAATTCTATTTGCTCGCGACATTTCACGAACGCCTTTAGCGATCCAAGCAAGCGTTTATTCCAACTCAGTTTACCGCTGTACGAGCTTGTGAGCAGACGCATATTGTACAGCGCGTTTGAGCGGCTGAGTTACATGCCCTCTTGACGCCTGACAGGCGAACGTTAATAGTAAAGGTATTTTTTTTTTCTTTGTCTTATTTTTTAACGTGTTTTTTTTTAGCTATTTTCTGCTCGGAGCTTATTTTTTTTTTACTTATCGAGATGGCTACTTCTGAAGAACAACTGCGAAAACGGTTGGAAGAAATATCGTTGAATGGGAGCGAATGTAAGGACAATTTGGAAGAATAATTTCGTTTAGCATTCTGAGCCATCTTCGTCGAGAAAAAGTTCAATGAGAACTCCTGCTAGGAAATTAAAAAAGGAAAACGTTCACTTTGCAGCTTTTGCCCAGCGAAGAAAAAAAGGATGAGTGTGTATTACTGCATAAAATGTAAAAAAACTTACTGCTTGGAGCATAGATCACCAAATTGCTAAGTATCAATGTGATACAAAGAAAGACTGATTTCATTTTTATGTACAAGTCATAATATAAAAGTTAAATGGTTAATTATTTTTTAGTTTGAAAGTAAGGACGAATGGTCGCTGTGGCGTAGTGGTAATGCGTTGGACTGCTTCGCAGAGTGTCCGTGGTTCGAATATCGGCACAGACAATATCAAAAATTAGAAAAAAAAATTTTTCTACACAGCACCACCTCTTGGCAGGCAATGGCAAACCTACAAGAGTAAAAATTGCTATGAAAAGCTTTTCACTTCGCCGTTCGGATTCGGCATTAAATTGTAGGTCCCTTCCATTCATGTACAAATAAATATTACACGCACAACATGAGTGGATGCGAAAAGCTCGGCCTAAGGCCTCCATGGGCTGGTGTGCCATTAAAAGTAAGTAAGTAAAGTAAGTAAGGACGAATACCTTTAAAATAATATATGTATTATTTAGGTTCGTTTGCTTTAAAACTTTTTTTTTAATTTCCAAAATGATGATAAAAACTGTGTTCCTCTTTAAAATGAACTATTTTTATTATTATTAAAAAAAGTTATTGAATTATTTAATTTCCTTACTTTGAAAACATATAAAATATGTTTTGGCCTTTTTTTTTTAAATAAATTGAAGGTTTTAAAAAGTCAAAAGTTGTATTTTTTTTTTCAAAGTAGCCTCACAGGCGATCGTTACTATTAAGGGAGGCTAAAATAAGGTTAGTACTCTAGGGTTAAAGATATTTTTATTAATAAAGCCAACAATATGTATTAAGTTCAATACTTACATATTATGAATGTACACACCGACATGGACATAATTTAATGAAACAGGCAATTAGAATAAAGTCTAAATTCAGCACTATTTTGAAAACAAACAAAAAATTTTGACAAAAAAAAAATATCTTTAGCATACTTTTAGGATGATATATTTCTGTTCGGTTCATACATTTTTTCATTTAACATAAAGTCTAACAAGATATGATATCAGATTTATTTTTCGGAGATATTCAGGAAACTTAACCCCTCTCAATATGAATTGTGTTAAGACTGAAATTTTGAGACCAGTGGTGAAATTAAATAAAGATATTCCATTTATACCCGCATTCCCAATCTTAAGTTAACTACTAAAACGGTGATAAGAGTTTAACTAATGCTTCATATTCAGAATGCTTTGGTTAACCAAAATAATGAACGATAGAAAAAATATGGCAGCATGGCTAAATTTGTGGATGGAACACTTAAAATCTATATGTTCTAAAAACTTATGGCCGACGATCAATATCAATATTTCGTCAATATTTGCGTCACTTTCAATAACAGACACAAAAATGTATAGGCCTGAAAACAATTTAAGATCTAAAAACTTATTGCCGGCGATCAATATCAATATTTCGTCAATATTTGCATCACTTTCACCAACAGACACAAAAATTTATAGGCCTGAAAACAATTTAAGATCTAAAAACTTATTGCCGGCGATCAATATCAATATTTCGTCAATATTTGCATTACTTTCACCAACAGACACAAAAATTTATAGGCCTGAAAACAATTTAAGATCTGAAAACTTATTGCCGGTGATCAATATCAATATTTCGTCAATATTTGCATCACTTTCACTAACAGACACAAAAATTTATAGGCCTGAAAACAATTTAAGATTTTTCACAAAACGAACACGGATTCTATTTCATCAGCATCAGCTGTTGGCAATGGCATTTTCGGGTTTAACTAATGGTTGACTGAAAATAAAATTTAATTATTGCAGTTGAACCCTTGCCATTAGTTAACTAATGAGTGTGAAACAAGGTCTTAAATGCTGAAGAGACCGAAGAACTCGCAGTGAAAGAGGAAGATATAGAAGTAGAAATAGAAAAGCTAGTAACAGCATTCATAAAATTTTGTATTTTTTTTTAGAATCAGGTAATGATGATAAGCAAACCTATTGTTTATTTACTCATACATATGGTAGTTACATACGTTACATACAATAAAATTGTTCCTTAAATTTACAAATATTCACACAAATGTCAAGACATCTTTTTCCAACGTAAAACTTTACAATAAATTCTTCTTTGTTTTTTTCTTCTAATGTTTTTGTTTTTCTGTTTATACTGTGGCATGTTATTTTCCGAGGGTTTTAAAAGTTTTACCCCTCCCTATTTCATGTCTGTTTGCTGTCATTGTGCTGTTGTTGTCATGGACTTTCAGCACACATACAATAGTGAAGAATGCCTTGCTGTCGCTGCTGCCTGCTACAGACTGCATATGTTTAACATGACTTCCCAGCAAAAAGCAGCAGCAAACTGAAATAGAACTGAGTTGGCGAAACATGAAGAAAAATACAACTTTTTTATCTGACTATGTAGCTTCTTTGTCATCTCATCCATCGCAAATGTGTGCGTGTATGTTAGCACATAATACCTAAAGACTTTAGCTCGATAGCAAGTAGTAAGTTTTTCATTTTATTCAATCATTTTATTGATCTCTTTTGTTTCATGGTTTTTTATTTTTTTTTTATTCTCTTTTCTGAAAAAATGTTCCATTTTTTTCAGCTCTTCTGCATCATTTATTACTCTTTGCTTTTTGCGCTGCACATATTCTCCGCTTTTGACGTAGGTACTTAAAGATTTTTTTTTATTTTTTTAGGTACTTTTAGCGGTTTTCTGGCAAGTGTCAACATTTTTAACACCCTATCTCGTTAGTTTTTCTTCTCATTATTTAAACGAAGCAAAAAAAAAAAAAAAACAAACAGAAATTATAAAACTTTATTGTCTGAGGTTGTCGTGAGCTATGAATGTGTGCGTGTTCTAAATATAGACCTCATTCTATGTCTCTTTGATATCCCTCAGAATATTTTTTATGTGGTTTTATTTGGTTAACTTTGCTGGTAGAATTTCTTTTGACGTTTATTTTTAGCATTCACCAATTTTTGTAACTATTTTCGCCAACCTTCCTTCCTACTTCTCTATTACTACTACTACCATGTTATGCTCAATGAATTTCCGTTTCTTTTTCTGTCTATTCTGCAATTTCTTCTTCAGTTTACTACGTGCCCTAGTCTGTGTATTTTTTTAACTAAGTATAATTTTGTGCGTTTGCTCTTTATCGCTTTGCCTTTTAAAGAATTTCGATTTTTGTCGGATTAAGTGAAATGCATAAATTTAGGTGGAAGTAAAGTGGTAGTTTGCTAAAATAGTTTTCCATGTAGAGCGATGCCACTCAGGCGCTTCGATCTTCTCTGACGTGTGCACAATCCAAATGGTGGCAATTTTCAGAAATGGCTATAAAAATTTAATTAAGGTAAGCGAAGAAAAGTGAAAAGACTACGAATAAATTTGGCCAAATTCATAAACGCTTTATGTAGCTTTATACGTGTTAATGAATTTAAAAGAAATTTACTTCCAGGTAAATTCAGCGGCAGCAGGAAATTCAGTTCTGATAATGAAAAGTACCAACTTCAATCTCTGAAAACATATAGTGACCCTTGAGTTTTTATATTTAAATGCCATTCATCTCTTTAATCGTAGATTTGCCACTTTGTGATTAATTCCATGGGTTAAAACTCAGTCGGCTGAAAAACAATAAGGCTGCAGGTGCAGATGGCCTGCCTGCTGAGTTGTTTAAGACCGGAGGCGAAGAGCTCAAAAAACGCATGCATGAGCTTCTATGCATAATATGGTCAGATGAAAGCATGCCAAGTGATTGGGATCTCAGCGTACTCTGCCCAATCCAGATCGTGATTCCACGATCTGCGCCAACTACCGTGGGATAAGCCTTCATAATATTGCATATAAGGTTCTATCGAGCGTACTGTGCGAAAGACTGAAGCCCATCGTCAACAAACTATTTGGACCTTATCAGTGTGGCTTCAGGCCTGGTAAATCCACCATCGACCAGATATTCAGACTATGCCAAATCCTGGAAAAGACCCGACAAAAACAGATCGACACCCATCATCTATTTTTCCATTATAAAGCCGCCTTCGACAGCACGATTAGGGATCACTTGTACGCCGCAATGTCTGATTTTGGTATCCCTGCAAAGCTCATTCGTCTTTGCAAAATGACACTGACCAACACCACCAGCGCAGTGAAAATTGGGACAGACCTCTCCGCACCATTTGATACCAAAAGAGGTTTCAGACAAGGTGACTCCCTATCGTGCGACTTCTTTAACCTTATGCTGGAGAAAATAATTCGAGCTGCGAACATCGACATCTCTGGCACTATCTTCTACAAGAGTGTCATGCTGCTAGCATACGCTGATGATATTGACATCATTGGCAAAAACGCTCGAGCAGTCAGTGCAGCATTCTCCAACCTGGAAAAGGAGTCTCGTCGAGTGAGTCTAGTGGTGAACGAGGACAAAACGAAATACCTTGTGTCAACAAACAAAGAGAAAGAGTCACGGCATCTCGGACAAAATGTCACTATTGACAACCACACTTTTGAAGTCGTCAAGGATTTCGTATATCTAGGATCCAGCATAAACACCAACGATAATGTCAGCCTTGAGATCAAGCGGAGACTAACTCTTGCCAACAGGTGTTACTACGGGTTCAGTAGGCAATTGAGAAGTAGAGCCGTCTCTCGACCGACGAAAATAACGCTCTATAAGTCCCTCATCCTTCCTGTCCTAATGTATGGCGCAGAGACGTGGACATTGACCATCAATGATGAGAGGCTGTTAGGAGCGTTCGAGAGGAAGATACTCCGTAAGATCTACGGTTCAGTATGCGTAGACGACGTGTATTGAATAAGATGGAACGATGAGCTGTATGAGCTGTATGAGCTGTACGCCGACACTGACATAGTCAAACATATAAAACTCCAGCGGCTTCGCTGGCTGGGTCATGTTGAGCGAATGGAAGAAAGCGTTCCGGCTAGAAGGGTGTTTTATTCGAACCACGATGGAGAAACACGCAGAAGGGGATGTCCTAATCTCCGTTGGAAAGACCAGGTGCAGGGCAACCTGACTGCACTTGGCCTTATCAACTGGCGCCAGCGCGCGCATAGCAGAAGTGACTGGCGAAGCTTTGTGGAGGCGGCCAAGACCGATCATCGGTTGTAGTGCCAGCTAAGTAAGTAAGTAAGTTAAAACTCAGTCTGATATCAATCATTATGTAGATTTTCAATACTTTAATAAATTTACACAGATAGAAGTTTTGGCCATTCAGAAAAAAAGCAATCTGCACTCAATCTGTGGACTTTAAACTAATTTGATTTATTATACTTTCAGGTGTTTTATGCCCTGATCTAGTAGCTTAAAATAATTTGAATCGAGTAATTAAGTTAAATCATCAAGTAGTAGTATTTAGTAGTAGTATTTATTAATATTTGATTTCAACATTACAATTCATTTTTTCTTAAATACCTTATCTAGCTTACAGTTATAGGTCAGGGCGTTCCCCGTTGGCCCAATAATTTCCCTTTTTAAAAATTTTTCTATATAATGATAAATTTTTTTATTTTTTATTTTATTATTCCTCAAGATGCTTCTGATAGGATTTGGTTTCTATACTTTTGCGCCATTCTCAAATACATTGCAAGATTATCCCAGTTTGACACGTTAAGAAGAATATCTTTTACTTCCTTAATTGCCAAGTTAGCTTTGCCAAAAGCCAGTAACCTAATCTCCTTTAGACCAGAGCCAATAGTCGGGACCAGTTTGGCAGGTGCTATGCATTGGATAAGATCTTATGTTAATGATTTACATAAGAGACGCTGGTCCAGTCTAAACATCTGTAAAACGGTTAAGTGTTTTGTGATTTGTCCAGGAGCATCCGAACGGCGAAGTGAAAAGCTTTTCATTTTTAATGTTGTAGGTTTGCCATTGCCTGCCAAGAGGTGGTGCCGTTTAGAAAAATTATTTTTTTGATTTTGCCTGTGCCGCGATTCGAACCCCGGACAATCTGCATAGCAGTCCAACGCACTACCACTACACCACAGCGAT
Organism: Palloptera scutellata; assembly: GCA_958295655.1. NCBI lineage: Eukaryota > Metazoa > Arthropoda > Insecta > Diptera > Pallopteridae > Palloptera > Palloptera scutellata. The sequence goes on from OY282450.1 coordinate 15,810,216, forward strand.
CACACTTTACTTTGCTGACGGTAGAGAGAAATTTTTGAGAAATATTTATATACTCGTATATAAAAAATCGCTCATACGCCTCAAATTTTGAGAAGCCATTAAAAAAGTGTGACGTCTAGGAATAAAACCTGGTACTTTAAATAATAGTGGGCGGTTTATAGTTTGCATATAGTGTGGTGCACTGTGAAATTTACCAAAATTAGCCCTCTTCCTACCCATATCGTGGGTACTAAACTTCATTTAGTCGGCTTAAATTAGAAGAAATTTCAAAAGAGAACTTTTTCTACTTGATACTATCTAATTCCTCCTGAGGCACAAGATGCCGAATCCGAACGGTCTATTTATTAATTAAAACGTTTAGAAAAACTTTGTATATTTTCTATTTTCGATTTTTGACTGTGCTGAAACCTTGAACCTGGGCACTCAGTCCAGTGGGCGCAGCAGTTCAGTTTTACAATTGGAGATAAGAGTTCACGGGAAATAGAGGTGGACAATGCGATTGAGGTGATTGGCCTCGCAAATCAAAGATGCAAAACATACAATCGAGTGGAATCCCCGGGGGTCAGGGGTAGAGTTGAAAATTCGGAAAAAAAAACTTGAAAAGGTTAACAGCATTAAAAGCAACCACGTTCAAAGTAAAAACTTGACTCCAAATAAAACTCCAAGCAGCAAATAGGTAAAAGAAACTGAATGTAGCTGGTGGTCATCTTGTGCCTCAGGAGGAATTAGATAGTATCAAGTAGAAAAAGTTCTCTTTTGAAATTTCTTCTAATTTAAGCCGACTAAATGAAGTTTAGTACCCACGATATGGGTAGGAAGAGGGCTAATTTTGGTAAATTTCACAGTGCACCACACTATATGCAAACTATAAACCGCCCACTATTATTTAAAGTACCAGGTTTTATTCCTAGACGTCACACTTTTTTAATGGCTTCTCAAAATTTGAGGCGTATGAGCGATTTTTTATATACGAGTATATAAATATTTCTCAAAAATTTCTCTCTACCGTCAGCAAAGTAAAGTGTGATCGCTGTGTCGTAGTGGTAGTGCGTTGGACTGCTACGCAGATTGTCCGGGGTTTCGAATCTCGGCACAGGCAAAATCAAAAAGTAGAAAAAATAATTTTTCTACACGGCACCACCACCACTTGGCAGGCAATGGCAAACCTACAAGAGTAAAAATTGCTATGAAAAGCTTTTCATTTTGCCGTTCAGATTCGGCATTAAACTGTAGGTCCCTTCCATTCATGTACAAATATAACACGCACAACATGAGTGGATGCGAAAGCTCGGCCTAGGCCCTCCATGGGCTGTTGTGCCATTAAAAGTAAAAGTAAAGTTCCAGCGTATCTAAATGAAAAAGTTATCCATTAATCCATAGCTAATGGATAATTAAAATTAATTTAATTTTTAAACGATCCCGGTCCTCGATTCCCGGAAAATTGACCATCGTCTTAAGCGTTACTGAAAATTTGATTATTTATGTTATGTGTCAAATATGATGCATTTAATACTGTCAAGTCAAACCGGAAAAAGATAAGAAATTGGAACTAAAATCGAAATTAATTTAATAACTTTTTTTTTTCTTAAAAACGTAATTAAGCACAAATAGTCAAAAAAAAAACACAGAAATTTTACAAAAGTGAATTGATATTTCGATCGATAAATCAATTCCAGTCATTTACTTTTAAAGATAATTTCACTTAAATGTTGCCCGCGGCTACGCTTCAAGTGGTCCAATCTGAAGGTCCAATTTTGGCACATTTTTCACACATTTCGGCCGGAATCTCACAAATGACTCAATGACGCGTTCAATGTTGGCTTCCAAAGCAGCAATCGTGTTTGGCTTGTCCCTATAGGCGAAAGACTTAACATAGCTCCCCAAAAAATAGTCTAACGCTGTCAAATCACACGATCTTGGAAGCCAATTGACTACACCAAAACGTGAGATTAACTGCTCATCAAAGTCGCCTCTCACTTGGTGCATGGTTTCGCATGCAGTGTGGCATGTGGCACCGTCCTGTTGGAACCACAAGTAGACCGAGTCCAATTCTTGCATTTTCGGCAAAAAAAAGTCTGTTATCATCGAACGGTACCTTTCTCCATTGAGCGTAACGTTGCGGCCTTCATCGTCTTTGAAGAAGTATGACCCAATGATGCCGCCTGCCCATAAACCCCACCAAACATTGAATTTTTCGAGATGCAGTGATAGCTGCCGAATTGCCTATGGCTGGTCTTCACTCCAAACACGGCACTCTGCTTATTCACGTATCCATTGAGCCAATAATGATCCTTGTCGCTGAAGACTATTTTGCAATAAAAAAACGGATCGTCATTCAGCTTTTCTAAGGCCCATTCATCGAAAATTCGACGTTGTGGTAGGTCGGTTGGTTCAGTTCTTGTATCAGCTTTATTTTGTATGGCATTAATCCGAGATTTTTGCGTAAAATCTTCCAGATGGTCGGATAACACAAACCCAAGTGCTGCGATCGGCGCCGGATACAGCAGAAAACATTCTCTTCGGTACGCACTCTATGGATACGATTTAGTGGATTAATGTCCAATAAAGTGAAACTGGTGCGAAATTTGGTCACAATGAGTTGAATAGCCTGCATTGTGGGTCGATTATGAGGACCATAATGAATCATAATGAAATGGAAAACCAAACTGAGCATTTTTTACTTTGACACATGCCAAGAATCACGCGTGAACTGTCAGAAATATAAACGTCCAAAACCAAGTAGCAAAAAATCACACTTTATATTACATTTTCTTTTATATTGACTATTTTAATTATATAAGAAAAATAATATTTTCTTTAAACGAATTCTGACTTAATTGAAAAATTTTGGCTTTATTGAGCAAGCAAATCAGTTAAGCGTAGCCTACTATATTTGCTTTAAGCATTTCAATTGCATAAAGCTTAAAAAAACTCAAAATGGATTGAAAGAAATTTCGCACACTGTATGCCACCCATTCATATTCTAAGTAGGTACATACTTGTACCTAGTACCTAGAATGCCCAATTGTGTTTGGTTTTTGCTATAACAAAACACACAAAAAAAAGAACAAGAGAAAACAGTAGAGAACCAAACCGAAAAATTAATGAAATTCTAATTAATCCCCTTTCATTTTCAGTCTGTTGGAATGGCGTCAGTAATTCTTTGTCTGTGTGTATTTTGGTGTGTGTATGCATGCATGAAATTACCCAGCAGTGCAACCAACTAGCTCAAAAGCTAGTTAATTAGAGAGCTAAAAACAAACACACAATTCTTCGAAATCATTTACACGCAACATACTGGTTTTTTCGACGCTGATGTCCTGCGAAAAGACAATTATCCTATCCTCCACAACTTTTGAGCTAGCTATTGAACTAGTATTATTGATATAGCGTCAAACTAGTGTATAATTAACTAGTTGCAGAATACATTTATTCAGAGTTAGTAAAACAAAAGTACAACAACAAAAATTGGATATTTTCAGAATTTTTTATAAATATGTTTCAACATCTGTAGGTACATATACATACTTAAAATACAAAAAATATAACATATATTCAAAAGAGCAGACAGCTACTATGCTTCTTCTTCTATCTTTGCCCCTTAAATCACTTTTTTTTCTTCCTGTTTTATTCCACTTGGGAACAACAAAACATTGCCATCTTCAACAAAACATTGCCATCTTATTCTATTGTTAGCTATTCTTTTGACAACGTTCCACGATTCTTCAGCTGCTCTCAGTTCACTTTCAATGGTCCGCTTCCAGGTGTTGCGCGGGCGTCCAGGCCGTCTGTGACCTTGAGGGTTCCAGTCTAACGCAGTTCTGCTGATACTTTCGATATGATACTAATCACTTACCATATTTCAAAAATCCACATAAGTGAAAAATATTATGTATTTGCATCGAATAGAAGTATAGAAAGAAGTTCTTTGTTGTTGCACATACAAGTAGAAAAGTCGAAGCAGTCTTCAAAGGTGACTCATCCTGCATTAGTTTTGAGTTAGTTAGTATCTTAACTAGGTAGATAATTTTTGAGACTAATTCATTTTGGAACTGCAGGGTAAGTGTTCTATGTAATTCTGTGTGTGTGTGTGTGGGTATGTTAGTCGGATATTGTCTATGTGTTGTTTATAAACACTCCCTTCTACCAGAGAAATTGCGACAAATTAACTCTTTAAGGGTTGCCATTGTCGCGCAATAATTAAATTATTGCTATGGCAAAGATTTATTACGTTGACATTTACAAGGTGGGCGGTGTGTTGCAAGCTGCGTGCCCCGATGCCTTTTCCCTGCCTGTTGGGGATGCTGATACTGCTGCTGTTGCTGCTTTTTCTTCATCTTCTTCTGCTGTTTTATAATGAATTTCTGATTAAATTGCTGTGCATGGGGTTTGGCGCATGAATTTTCATAAATTTCAATTTTAATTTAATTTCTTTCAATTAGATATGGCATTGTTTCATACATTTAATATAAAATTTATTAAAAGTTAAAAGTTTTGTTTTATTACAATAAAATATCAATTTTACTTTTACACTAATAATTTAATTATTATCCACTTTCTTTTTGTGAATAAAAAATATATTTAAAAAACGACAAAGAAAAGCAAATCCACAGCATCGCATTAGGTCGTTTGGTACGCAATAGCCTATATTGATCGATTATTTGATATATTTAGAAGGTTGGATTTTTTTGTTATGCAATAGAAAAGAGTCCTTAAATAAGAGACAGCCATTCTTGGCCATAGAAAAAAGTATTCTTGCACAGAAATATGTATGTGCTGAAAAGAAAGAGAGACAGCAACAATGGAATAGGGGTTTCCAGCTTTTTAATCATATTCGTATTTCCAAGCCTAAAGCTTTTGTTGCACTAAAGTGGTGTTGGCCATTGCACTATTATTTGTGGGGGAAAAGAGATAAGTGTTATGCTACGCCTGTAGCTCTTAAGGACGAGTATGTTGCAGCCTTCGGTGAAGTATGTATAGCTCCATACAGTCGAAAATTTACTGAAAATTTGGATCGATCGTATGGGCTACTGCGAGACCAGCCAATGAAGTCATTTGAAGTTAAAAATTAAGCAGAAAGATTATACTTTCGAATAATAATTGGAAAGCAATTATTCGCATCTTATTTACACCAAAATCTAATTCCAAATTATAAATGGTCTACCCTGGTCATTGAATTTATTTAAAATCATAATTTCTATAGTTTTCACAACCACAAATAATCGTCGAGGTATGAGAAAACAAGCTAGGAATTTAAATCAAGAAAAAATAAGAATATTTATTAGCATTAGGATTAAATCTCATTAAAGTCAGACATTAATATTTTCAAATCAGCTCAACTCATCTCGACTATCGCGCACGCATTAATTACTACTTCAATTATACATTTAAGTATGCGCAAGATTAAAGTTTATTCAAAAGAGCTAAACTTAATTAATATGATGTAGCCATCTATGAATGAGCATTTTTGCTACTATTTGCTACCCCTCTTTAAACATATTTAACACATGTTTTTAAATACGAAATTTGCCCTCACTCACTCTTACATACTCCACACTCTAATCTGCATTCAAAACTCCAAGGTGCCGGTTATACTGGTGTTCGCTGTTCGACGAACACATCATATTTTACTCTCCTGCTCGGTGTAGTGGTTGCATTGGTGTTCGTTACAGAGTTGCTATTTGTCGAATTTCAGTTTTTTTTTTAATACTATATTGTTCGCAACGTCAACACTAAATGGTATACCAAAAAACTTTAAAAATATCGATTTTATTAATATGGAGCGTGAAATTAATAATATAATCGAAAAATTATGAAAATAAAATTAGTTTTCTTCAATAATAATAATTTCTTCAATATTAATAATAATTTTTAATATTCACTTTTATAAACTAAACACATTCGCTTCATATGAAAATAACGATGTACAGGTTTATATGTTTTCCTTTTATTTTACATAACTTTTTGTTCTTTTTTGTAGATAAAACTCATTGACACCCTGAATACGCGGCGTGCTCGGTGTACATGTCACCCAGCATATCGTGTTCGGTGTGAGAGTGAGTAAAAGCTCATTTTTCGTGTTCGTGCAACAACAATTGCATGGTATTCGACGAGTAAAATTTGAATATAACCACAGCCTTAGTCACTTGCGGCCGCTCTCTTTCCTCAACCGCAGCAGTCCCTTCTATACTCTCTCTCTCTCTACTCTCAACTAGTGCTACTACTACTACTACTAATAATAATAAAAACAACGTTACTTGACAAGATAAAGAGAGGGAGAGAAATGAGTTTGTTGTATTTTAAATTTAAAACAAAGTGAAATACTTCCTCACACAAAAGGTTGCCGATTCAGTTTCAGTACCCTCCCATAAGAAGTTTCACTTCAAAAGAAAACTAATTAGTCAGTATAAATGAGAGGAGGGAGCAGGTTGGACACTTGACCTGGATTTTCCATCGGATCATCTAATATCCCTACTTAATATGTATATTGCCATTTTAGCAAAGCAATCAACTGATACCATAGTTACTTATGTACGCAGAAAATCTCCTCTCGCCTAGCGAATTTTGAAAGTCTTTTAAATTTAAATAGCAAAATATTTTTAAGAAATTACTTTATTTTCAATCAAACTCTAGAAGTATGCTATAAAATATGTGAGTGTACTAGGCTGGTGACGAAACCGATTATCGCCAGTTAGTTGTGCAATCAGTTAGTTGTTAAAATAAAACTAGTTACTTAATAGGCTAGGCTCCACTTGTCTCTGGAATTTCAAACTGAGATTATTTCGCACTCTTCTGATTTATCAATCACTGTGGTTCGAGAAGAGTTCCTTTCTATCAGGAACTTGACACCTGATTTAGTCAGAGCCAATGTACAGACCAATATTTTCATAAGCCGAAACAATTTTGATGATTAGTAATATTCTAATACCACCGTCGACGAAGAAATATGTGGTACGCCAAGAGTGTCGCGATGTTACTGGGGCGAAAAAACGCTGTTTACAAAGCCACCCTGCAGTCAGTTGCAACGCGAGCTGCTAAGGAGTGATACAGAGGAGGGAGGAGAAACGTCTTTTCAGGTGCAAGAAAACACATGCAGAAAGACGCGAGCTCAGTGACATCGTAATGTTACGGGACAGGAACGAGGTCCGAAAATTCTTTAAAAGGATAAGTTGCCTGACTGATGGTTTGAAGACCGGGGCTTCTTCCTGCAAGGATGAAGATGAAATAGATGTCCAGGGTATAATGAGATTATGGAGGGAGCACTTTTCGCAGCTGTTTTATGGCGATGACGGCAATAATCCCGCCACTGCGGAATCTACGCCGGAAACCCCAATAACTGCCTCCGCCCAGATTGCCTGCCTGCATTAGCTTCTATGCAGAATATGGTCAGATGAAAGCATGCCAAGTGATTCGAATCTCAGCGTCCTCTGCCCAATCCGTAAGGAAGGTGATTCCACGATCTGCGCCAACTACCTTAGGATAAACCTTCTTAATATTGCATATAAGGTTCTATCGAACTGATTGGACCTTATCAGTGTGGATTCAGGCCTGGTAAGTCCAACATCGACCAGATATTCAGAATACGCCAAATCCTGGAAAAGACCCGAGGAAAAAAGATCGACGCCCACCATCTATTTGTCGATTATAAAGCTGCCGTCGACAGCACGATTAGAGATCACTTGTACACCACATCTCTGGCACTATTTTCTACAAGAGTGTCATGCTGCTAGCATACGCTGATGATATTGACATCATTAGCACCAACACGCGAGCAGTCAGTGCAGCATTCTCCAATCTGGAAAAGCAGTCTCGTCGAGTGGGTCTAGTGGTGACCGAGGACAACACGAAATACCTTGTGTCAAAAAACAAAGAGAAAGAATCACGGCATCTTGGACAAAATGTCACTGTTGACAATTATACTTTTGAAGTCGTCAAGTCGCCGGCCAAGACCGATCATCGGTTTTAGTGTCAGCTAAGTAAGTAATACTTAATATTATAAATGTAAGTAGGTGTCAATCCAAAAATATAAACATCAAGATTTTCCGCCCAATACAAGTGAAATATCAAAGGAAATAGTGAAGCAAATGGAACCAAATTTGGTATACACAGTTAAAATAACTTCAAAAATAACTAGTTAATGCGAAAATTATCAACACTGGGCAATAACCACGCCTACTTCCCATACCAAATATTATAAATATTACTTAGTAAGTCAGACAGATATAAAAAATATTTCATGCAAAAACATTACCCAATTTAACCCAGCGTTTATGTTTTATTTTGTATTTGTAGAAATTTTAGTAAAATTTTGGTCTAAATATATGGATGTAGTTTTGATCTGATTTCTTATCTGTTTTTGGCCTGGTTGGGCTTGAATTTTGGTCAGATTCTTAGTCTATTTGATTTTTAATCAAAATTCTGATATGAGTTTGTTCTTTTTTCGATCTAAATTTTAGTTTGAATTTTGGTATGATATTTGATCTGATTCCTGTATAATTTTTAGTCAGGATTTTAGTTTAATTTTAATTTGAGTTTGTATAGAATGTGTGTCTGATTTTTGGTTAAAGCTTTAGTTTAATTTGTAGGCTGATTTATAAAGTAAATTTTCGTTTGCTTTTGTTCTGAGTTTGTTTGAATTTTGGTCTATCTTTTGGCCCTGAATTATTGTCTGACCTTTGGTTTAATTTTCGGCATAAATGTTGATCTGATTTGTGTTAAGAACTTTTATCAGATTATTGGACTTAAAGTTATATAATTGATTAGAGTCTGATGGTTATAAGTTGCCTATGACTATTAGTAATTATTTTGATATATTGCATGTATGTAGAAATGATTTTGGTTTAAATACGAACCGTTTTACTTCATTTTCCACTCACCTGAAATAAATATTCAATATTCATGCTGATTTTTGTATTTTTATTTATTTTTATTTTATGTAAGACTTTGTTGAATCAACTTACAAGTTGGATGACGGGATACTAACAAAAGGAAGAAGAAAGTATATGAAAATTGTAAAATTTTTGCAAATGCTGCAATAGCAAGAAAACGAAGATTGTGCTACTGAGTGTAATTTAAAAGTATGCACAAAATTCGAATAGAAAAATGTTAAAAGGTTTTTAAGTTTTTACGTTTACATTCATGCGCTTGCAACTATGCATAACAATTGAAAAATATCTAACAAAGAAGAGAACAACAACGACATTATTGCTGCTGTAAGTAGCAAAAAAAACCACACACAAATATCCGCTTAAGTAAAATCATACGAATGAATATTTTATTCGCCAAATGTATCTAAATACAAAAGTAAACACTCATACATCTACATACAATGCACATATATAAATACAAATTTTCTTATACTTACATATGTATATGTACATATGTATATACGAATACATACATATAGTATGTAGGTAGAAGCACAAGAGAAAGAGGTTTCACAAGAAAGGATAGGGGAAGAGCTAGCAGAAGCTCAGCATACTTGAGATATACTCGTACACTAATACTTGTGTGAATGGTTAAAATCTTTATGTCTTTATATTTATACACTTACCAGTTCAAACATACATAACTACAAGTGGCGAAGCAGGCTGCGGTGGCGTATGGGTAATATTACATAAACATGAGAGGGCATTCATGCAAAATCTTGCAATACGTTTTTGGTCATAGTGTCGTATTCTCCAATAGCTGTTGTTGTTTGTTATTGTTTGCTGCTGTTATTCGTTCGTCGTTTTGATTTTGTGTATATTATTGTTGCTCATTTTGATGTTGCTGTTGCGGTTGTTGTTTGTTGGTGGTAGTTATTGTGCTTATGCATCCCATCCTGCGGCTAAGTGTACTTAGACAATCATAGAGAGACAAGCAGCAGAAAGCAGCACAAAAAGACAGTTCTAAAAACAGGCAGGCAGACAGACGGGTAAGCTAAAAGACAGACAGCCAGGCAGGCAGAGATGTATGTAATTGCAATATGTAAGTTGTACAAGTAATTATGTTTATGTTTGTATGTGTATGATTTAGGATTTCTCTTTAAGAGCATGTGTGTGTGTTTGTGTGAGTGTGTCATTTCAAGCCATTTTAGTAGAGAATTGTTCCGCTCTTGCTCTTATATTGCTGTTGCTCTTCCGAGTGTATTGTTATTGTTATTGCTGCTGCCAGTACTGAATAATTGAGTGCAATTGTTTTGTTTGCCATTAATGCCACAATGATATTTCTTTTCGTAGCTTTTCTGCTTTTCTTATTCCATGCATGAGTACAACTTTTTTACTTTCCTTACTTTACTTTTAATGGCACAACAGCCGATGGAGGGCCTAGGGTGAGCTTTTCGCATCCACTCATGTTGTGTGTGTTATATTTGCACATGAATGGAACTGTAGGTCCCAGTTTAATGCCGAATCCGAACGGCGAAGTGAAAAGCTTTTCATAGGCAATTTTTACTCTTGTAGGTTTGCCATTACCTGCCAAGAGGTGGGGCAATGTAGAAAAATTTTTTTTTCTACTTTTTGATTCTGCCTGTGCCGAGATTCGAACCCCGGACACTCTGCGTAGCAGTCCAACGCATTACCACTACGCCACAGCGACCATTTTTACTTCCTATTTTTCGTTATTCTCATGGTTTTTATTTAACTTGCGTCGTTTCATTAAGGTTGTAATATTTGAAGTGAATGTTTATTGCTCATATATTATAAATACGATTTTGGGTAATAAATACACACTTTTTTCTGACCATAACAGACAAAACAAATAAAGAATACACGCAATTGGTCATATGGAAAAAAGTATTTCTCATTTTCCTGGCAATTTTTCCAATTTTTCTATCCGTAACAACCTGAATAGCCAAATCGGGCCAGCTGTTCTTAAGTGATGGAATTACCAACGAACAGTATTTTATTTTTATATACATAGATGATTGAAGTTGTTGATTATAAGTACTAAGTATGTATTTTAAAGTCTTATAATTTAGACATACATACAGCGATGCAAATATTCTTGTTTTAGAAGTTAAGCATTCTCTACTCACTCTCTGGAGGCAGTTTGTTTAGAAATAGTTATCAATATTAATTTTATTGGAATAATAATATAATAATGTTCCTTATAATAAATGTTCCTTATAATAAAGTAAAGAGTGCGTTTGAACACCACAATTACTCCCCAGTCCACATACTTAAACATTTTAAAGGTATTTGTACCAAAACCCCAAAAAGAGTGGTAAAGAAAAGGGCTGAAGGGTTAATGTTGAACTACTTTGCCTCATACATCAAAGTTGTAGAGCTTCAAAATAATGGAAGTTACCACTGACTCGTGGCAGCACTCCACTATTTTCGTGGCAACGTCTTGGCAGGCAATGGTAAACATACAAGAGTAAAAATAGCCTAAGAAAAGCTTTTCTCTTCGCCGTTCGGATTCGACATAAAACTGTAGGTCGCTTCCATTCATGTGCAAATATAACACGCACAACATGAGTGGATGCGAAAAGCTTGGCCTTTGGCACTACATGCGGTCATAGTCGACACTGATAAACTTAAGTTCATTGTGGTAAAGGCATAACACTTGCCACAATGGCTGTCTATCTCTTTATCGGTGTCCTGTGTGATTGAATTCCCTCTTTCATTCTCCTTCTTCCTTCCATTCAACACAATGCTCTGCATTCATTGGGGTACACCCTGTGCGTTAAAAGTATCAATAAATAAAAATAATAAAACTGTAGGTCGCTCTCATTCATTTACATATGTAACACGCATAACTTGAGTGGGTACGAAAGAGTAAGAAGGAGACAGCACTAATAAAATTATCAGCATCCGGACTTGTTCTTCATCGACTTCATTGCTTCCTTGACCGTAAGCACCATAATTTTCTTTACCTCACCGATCATGGCAATGTTGTACTTCTTTAACCACATGAGCCGAAACTTGGGTTAATAGATAGCAGCTAGCGGACATTTCTAGTTATAGTTAACGGACTTGAGTTGGATTTCGAAATTCACGCAAAAGTTAATCGTGAACCAAAAATTTAACGACATTAACTATTAACGGATTAACGATTTTTTGACTAACACTGATAAGAACAATAAAGCCACACCAAACATAACAACAAGTAGGGAACATAATTTAATATTTATTTGTAATTTTTGCTGACTTCGAAATTAATCAGATATATATAGTATACATACATAAGAGAAGTGAGATAAATTTTGGCATTTGATTGATAGATAAGTACTTATGTATGTATGTATGTAAACTTCTTATTTCACACTAAAACCCAACAATAAATTTCTCAACAAAATGTAACAACAAAAACCAAAAATTGGAAAACCGCAAGTGAGAGTAAAAGCTAAATGAAATAGGGAAGTAAAGAATTAACAAAAACAAAAGAAATACAGCATACACTTGCACAAATAATTAGATGTGTTGTAAAGAGAAGAACTCACACACTCGAGAGAGCATAGAACAAGAGAGAGTAGCGGAGGAGAAAAAGAATGTGATGGAAAAGGAAGCATCATTTATGTACATTTAACAGCAAACGTCAATTTAAAAGTTATGTCAATCACGCATAAATTTATGCAAGAAAAGTAAGTATGGTATGTATAAAAATTAACAACTAAAAGGAGAAGGAAAAAAAAAAGTTTAAAAGCTTACAAAAAAGGTTAGAGAAATATACGAGTACTTAAGAAAAAAACTTATTGTGCATTTCACATTTCAATGTCGTTAAATTGCTGGAATTCTGAGTTGAATGCGCAACAATTATATCTCTTTTTGTAGCTCAGCCTTGGTCGTTACCCTTGTTGTCATCTTTGCTGCTGCTGCTGCTGTCATTTCTCTTATTACTTCACTAAGATCCAAATGATGTAGCTGGCTATCAATTTGGATGTGAGTGCACGGTTTCCCTTATACAAAATGTTTGTACTGTGGTTTTGCTTCTTGTTGTTTTGTGTTTCTTCCCAAGAATTTTATAATTCATTTGGGATTTATAATCATCCATTCTACATTCATTCAGCTCGTTATTTCAATGTTATAAGCTCCTCTGTTCCCGAATCCTTCTATGAATTTTCCAAATCCGCACATTCTTAATAAGCTTTCTTTGAAAATCAGTTCGCCATTTGTCACAAAAATCAAAAGCATTAAGTATATTTTTCAACGCTAAGAAATTCACTGTCACGTAGGCATTGACATACAGACACTCAGACACACATACATATTGTATCCATTTGTATGTAATACGCTATGATCTTTAAAAATTTATATTATGGTATTTACTTTTGCTTATGATAGCTTCAGTTAAAATTTAATATTGATATCAAGAGATTTTCCCGGTAATATTCAGCAAGCAGCAAGCTACAAAGAAAAAGTTGAGTGTTTTGGAGTGCCAAACAACAACAACAACAACAACAAGTAAAAGGTATTTTGTAAAAAAATCAATATTTGTACTTGTTGTAAAATGAAAGAATAATAAAAAGTTATTTTGTTGTAAATTCAACAAATAAATTCTTTGATTGCTTTGAATAGAAGACAGCAGTAGCCGTGGAAGTATAGCAGTTTTTAAGTTTTTCCTTCTTTTTAGCACTATCTATGTTTTTCTTTATTCTTCTTTTTTCTTTTCACCATGAGAAAACATTATCTTAAATAAATTTGATTCGAAATTTAATACCCTAATAGTGAATATTTGGGGCGTTTCTTGTTGTTATTGTGTTGAGTAATGCTGAATTGAGAAATTAAGCGCTAATTTGTTGTTCAGATTTTTGCTGTAGAAATTGCTTGAGATTCATCTTTCAAATTCAGATAAGTGATTTAAAGTGGCTGAATAGAATAAATGAGAAAACATAAAAATTCTGAGAAGTTGTTACGCAATTAAATCTTTACTTTTAACAAGTTTGTTTGAGGGTTTTGAACTTACATATATAATTATTTAGTAAATGCTTCTTTAAAGCTCTCCGCGTTGATAAGTAGTGTAGTGGAGTGTAGTGTAGCGGGCAGATCATAACTAAGGAGTGAGATTGAAAAAATCTTAACACACGTTCTACCTAATAATATTTTTTGAATGTAAAATTTAAAAATTTCTTTGATCTAGTTATCTTTGAAAAATATGTCAGTTATTATTTTTAATGACAAACATGTTGATTTATTGTGAGTTTGATCAAAATGAGTGAAGAAAACGAAGTACGTTTTAAAATTATTAAAAATTTCCCAAAAAATCCAAATTGGTCCTACAAAAAATTGGCCAAAGAATTGACGGTCTGCCGTCAAACTGTTTCCAATGTTATTAAACAGTTTCAGGAGAATTTGAACATAGATAGGAAACCTGGTTCGGGAAGAAAACAAGGACCACATGATATTGGGAAAGTCAAGAAAATAGAAAGCATATTGAAAAGATCTCCAAACACATCTGCTAAGAAAAGCTGCCCGGTTAGCCCAGTGCTCTGACTATTTGGTACGAAAAATTAAAGCCAATGCAGGTTTGAAATCATACAAAGTCCAAAAAGTTCCAGACACGAATGCTGCAAGAAATTTAGACGCCAAAAGTAGGGCTTGGAAATTAAAAGCGAATTTCATGCAAAAATATTCATGTTGCATAATGGACGACGAAACGTATGTACTGGCAGATTTTACGCAACTTCCGGGTCAAAATTTTTATGTTGTGATGCTCGAGGAAATGTCGAAGAACAATTTAGAATCCAAAAGCAGACAAAATTTTCGAAAAAATTCCAGGTATGGCAAGCTATATGCAGAAGCAAGTCATTTGTTACAGTGGGCTCTATAAATACCGAAATATACATCAAAGAATGTTTGAAAAAATGGCTCTTGTGAAAAGTAACTTAAAGAGCACAAAAAAAGTGTCCCAAAATATCGAAGATTTTAAAAGGAGATGGGCAAACTGCTCCAAAAAGGTGTCTGAAACAACTATCAAATCTGTAGTGGAAGGCTTACCAAAAAAGGTCCACGAGTTCATAAATAGTGGTTAGAACTATAAAAGTTTGATTTTTCTGTAATTTGTAAAATATTATCAATTAAATCAAAAAAAAAAACAAAACTCTAAGATCAACCGTTTAAAAATTATTGAGTTTTATATATGTTAAGATTTTTTCGATCTCACTCCTTAATAAGAATGTTTGAGGATTTTGGGATAAACTATTTAATAAGTGCTACTTCAAACATCTTCATTTTAATTTTGAAATTCGTAAGAAATGTTAACAACACTCACAGGATGTTCTTCTTCTTTCTGTTAATGGCATAACAATCTATGGAGGGCCTAGGTCGAGCTTTTACATGAACGAAAGAGACTTACAGTTTTATGTTGACTCCGAACGGCAACGAGAAAAGATTTTCTTAGGCAATTTTTACTCTTGGCAGTTTACCATTGCCAGCCAAAAGTAGTGCCGTGTAGAAAAAAATCTTTGATTTTTGCTTGTGCCGAGATTTGAACATCGGGAACTCTGCGTAGCATGCCAGCGCACTTACTATTCCACAGCGACCACTGAATGTAATCAGCTTAAATCAAATGGGGATTACATACTTATATGATTAAGTTATTTGCTTTCAATAAGCCTAAGCCAAGAATTTAAAGTTTTTAAACAAACGTTTTCATAAAAATTTGTTATGTCAATATTTTGTCAATATTTCGACTTCAATTGAAGTTGAGAAGGAATCATTCTTAAGGCGTTTGTTATCAACAACAATACCGTTCTTCTTGCAGACTTTTTAAAGTGCAACTTTTTAGCGAGGTTTTGAATATAACATTTTTAGAAACGAAAAAGTGATAGTAAAAATTGGTCGTCTCTTCATCTGTCCAGTGAAATTCTGCTCAGTGCTGATAGATGGTTGATCTCTTCTTGATACCGCAGGGAGCGAAGTTACATACTATTTCTAATACTTTTCTTCTACATACTTTTATTTTATTATTTTCTGCTATTGTTTCTAGTACAATTTTCTATTACTATTTATGATAACACTTTCCACATTTACAACTATTTTCAACTACTTTTCTATTACTATTTACTACCACCACTACTTTTTTGAAGGGAAACTTTATGAAACGAAAAAGTGGCAGTAATAAATTTTCATCAAAAGTGAAAAAGTTGAAGTTAAAATGAATAAGTTTTTAGATACTTAGGGTCCGGACCACATATATATACGTTTATTTATTATAGCGGGAATCCTTGATTTGAAAAAGTAAATCTGAACACAGTCTGGGCTTCCCGATGGCCAATCTTCAGCACTAATAAAGGCTGGAATATTCAGACGTAGCCAATCTTGAGTTGTTTTGCTTTTGTGTGCCGGTGCAGAGTCTTGTTGAAAGATCCAGTGGTCTCCATTAAAGAGGGTTATTGTCAAGTCTTTCATCACGCCTTCCAAGACATCTTGTTGGTACACTTTTGCTCCAGTTTTAACGCCCTTTTCGCAAAAATACAAGGAACTGACGCCTTTATGGGATACTCCCCACCAGACCATAACGGATGTTGGATGATGACCTCTCTGAACCCTTGGCACGATAAATTTAGCTTCTTCAGATGTTCTCGCATAGATTTTGTCGTTTTGCTTATTAAAAACTTCCTCCACCGTAAAAATTCGTTCATCCGTAAAAAGGATATTTTCATGACCGTTTCTTGCGTGCCACTGCAAAAGCTTCTTACATCTTTTCAATCGTATTTGTTTAAGCCGTGGAGTTAAAAGATGGCCTGTGCACCCCTGCGAAAGGCCTTCATATGGAGGTCATCACGGATTAGTCGTGACATGGATCTGGAAGAAATATCCATTTCTCTAGCCATGATCTTTTGGTATTGTGTTGAATGGAAGGAAGATTGATAGGTGAGAGGAAGAATGAGGGAGAATGAGAGATTGAATATGATCACACAGGACACCGATAAAGAGATAGGCAGCCATTGTGGCAATTGTTTTGCCTTTACCACAATGAACTTCAATTTATCAGTGTCGCCTATGACCGCATGTAGCGCCAAAGGCCAAGCTTTTCGCATCCACTCATGTTGTGCGTGTTATATTTGTACATTAATGGAAGGGACCTACAGTTTTACAGAATTGAAAAGCTTTTCATAGGCAATTTTTACTCTTGTAGGTTTGCCATTGCCTGCCAAGAGGTGGTGCCGTTAATTTTGTTGTTGTTGCTTTTTTTTTTTCTTATTTATTTTATTTTTATTTTTTTATTTTTTTTTTTTATTTTGCCTGTTCCGAAATTCGAACCCCTGACACTCTGCGTAGCAGTCCAACGCACTACCGCTACGCTACAGCGAACACGATTGCATTTAATCCAAGTTTGCATGGTTTGCAAGTCGCTGGCGTTAGTTGGCATTCCATTTTCTTAATTTTGTTCTGCCTTAACTTTGCCAAAACAAATTTGGACTAATTTAAAATGCTCCGTTTTACTTTCGGATCACTGAATGTGGGGTTTCAATTACCCTTTTCCCTTACATCTACATAAGTATGTAGATTTGGGTTCAATGAATTTTACCCTGAAGTCCTCAATATTTATCTAGTATCTTTAGATCATAGATATTTATGAAGATTGAAAATGAAGTTATTTCAATATTTCTTGTTATTTTCCACAACAATAGCTTCATTTAGCATAGCCTAAGTAATAAGCAATTATATTAAAATAAATAAATAAAACACAGAGAGACGAGACTCAATTACTTACTTACTTACTGTGTAGTAATAGAACGCAATATAGTGTATAGGTAAATGTATATAAATATATTTAGATTGAGGTCAAGTAAGCCCCCAAGTCTTTTTATTGATTAACCATAATAACAACAACAGAAATGAACAACATTTGGAATGGTTAGAATACAATTTTTGTATTTTCTATGTATTCAATAAATCATAAATATGCAGTTCGATTGTTGTTCGGCTGTAAAAAATCGACTTGCTAGTGAATATAAATAAAAAGAAAATGATACTGATTAGAAGAGTCACTTATCACTTATCATAAACTAGCAATACATCCACAGAATAAATCATTTTAATAAATTTACCATTTTATTCTTGGTATAAATAGAATTAGATTTTCACGAGCCATCAAACAAAAATATTTGGAATTATTTAGAAAATATTTTTAAGAATCTTTCTAAGTTACGATTATATGACAAATTGTCAAATGCCTTTGACACATTAATTTAGGGAATGGACATTTTAGTTACATTTTTATTTGACACGGGGCTCTTACATTAATTGATAAAATGTCAAACTTTTATTTGATGTCAAATGTATGTGACGTATTTTTTTGTTGAACAGTTTCCCCAAAAGTTTTATCTTTTATACAAAGTGCGTTAGGGAGAGTTTCTTAAGTTTCTTTTCTTCTTAATATTTGGTCATAAGTCCTAGTAGTAGTGAAGTATTTACATGAACATACTTTAGCCTGCTTGACTCGGTTGGGACAGATGTAAGTTATACCTTTTATTCCCTTAGATCCCAGCGTGCCCAGGAATCCATACAGAATCCAAACCCGGTTATACAGGCCAAGAGTACCAGGAGTATTGACTTCGTCAAGGTACAACAAGTTCTACTATGTAGTTTGAGGTAACTTGCTGAAATTTGAGAGCCTTGATAGCCGTTAGGATTGGTATGCCTGGTAGTATGGTAGTTGCGCTTGAAAGTGATAAATGCACACTAATCATTGGTGTATGTTTCGGTATGCGCTCATAGTATTTAATCCTTGCCAGATATACTTCTGCTCTGTTGCCTTTATCCGTTAGGAAATCATACGTTTATCAGGTTATTGGATGTGAATGTGAAGACGAATAAGTTCTAAAAGCATGTGTAGCTTATTACGTGCGTCGATTACTGTTTGCTTCCTTTTTCTTTCCGCCCAGACTACTGATCCGTAAATAATCGTAGAGCGTATGCACAACTGTCATATAACAGACCGACCGATTAATCGGTACCGGCATCGGTTACGGCCAAACTTTCCTTATCAGGTTACTGGATATGAATGTGAAGACGACCATTAGTTCGGCAAACAAAAAAAAAAACTGAGTACGAATTTTTGGAGTGCAGTCAAAATTTTTTTATAGTATTAAAACTTATTATTTATTAAATTGGAAAGCATCACTAGTATCATAGGCCACCGGCTGAGCAAAACCTATTAAAAATCAATTCTACGGAAGGCCTAGGCCGACCTTTTCTCATCCACCCATGTTGTTCGTGTTATACTTGTACATGACTGGAAGTTACCTACAGTTTTATGCCGAGTCCAAACGGCGAAATGAAAAGCTTTTCTTTGACAACTGTTACTATTGTGGTTTGCCATTGCCTGGCAAAAGGTGGTGCCGTGTTGAAATAAAGGGTGTCTTTTTAGAAGTGTGGTCAAGAAGAAATAAAACGCATATAATTTAATGTTATGGCCAAAAATTTAGGTTTATTATAAAGATATGGATTTGCCATTATGTTTTAAAAACGATTTCGGGCAAGTGGCCGCCGCGCCGCGACTGGTTCGAATAAATTCCAGCCAAGAGGCTACTTTTTGCAGCAATTGGGGCCGTATTCCAGTAATAACGCGCCGAATATTCTCTTCCAAGGCGTCAATCGTCTCGGGGTTATCTGCGTAGACAAGCGACTTCACATAACCCCACAAAAAATAGTCCAGCGGTGTGAAATCGCACGATCTTGGAGGCCACGCCACAGGCCCACGACGCGAGATAATTTTCTTGTGAAAATCGGAATCGGTGGCCAATTCGTTTTGGGCCCATTCACCGAACGTGCGACACGCTTGATGGTCGTTCGGCTTTAATTCTTGAAATGGTAAACCAAATTGAGCATAAATCGAGTGACAGCTGTCAAAAAGACCAACTCCGAAAAAAGTATTGCTAGATTGCTAGATGGTCGCTGTGGCGTAGTGGTAGTGTGTTGCTACGCAGAGTGTCCGGGGTTCGAATCTCGGCATAGGCAAAATAAAAAAAAAAGTAGAAAAAATAATTTTTTTACACGGCACCAGGCAGTTAATGGCAAACCTACAAGAGTAAAAATTGCTATGAAAAGCTTTTCACTTCGCCGTTCGGATTCGGCATTAAACTGTAGGGTCCCCCTTCCCCCATGTACAAATATAACTCGCACAACATGAGTGGATGCGAAAAGATCGGCCTAGGACCTCCATCGGCTGTTGTGCCATTAAAAGTAAGTAAGTAAGATTAAAAACCACACTTCTAAAAAAAACACCCTTTATAAAGTTTTTTTTTTTATTTTTTTTTTAATTTTGCCTGAGTCGATATTTAAGTCTCGTACCAGGGCGTACCAGGCCAGCGCACACTACCAACTACGCCACGGCGCCAAAAAATAAACTAAGAAGATATATGAGGATCAATTCTACTGGACTAAAGTCTCTAAGTTTAGACAGTCAAAGTTACTAATTGAAAAATTCAAGTTTAACAAAAACAAACTCAGAATCTTTACAGGTACTGCGCAGTACCTGCCGCCTTTGCCGTGATGAAAACTAGACCCTGGAGCATATCTGCATTCCGAGGCTCTCAATCGCAGGGGAAAACATATCTGGGGCTATATCGACCAGATTATATTGTGTCATCATAAGAGTAATGTTAACTATATGTTAACACCGTAATCTCCTTACTGAGATTCAAGAATGGTATTTTCCTGAAGTTCAAGTATGTTATTTTCCTGCGAAGAGATTAACAATCTATTGGAGAACACTTCGCCACGTGTAGAACTTCACTTCACTTCACTTCACTTCACTTCACTTCACACTTCACCTTATGTATAGAATTAAGTTCTTTTTTTGATCAATCTGTGCTATATTGAGGTACTGTGCCATCGGTATGTGGCGTTCTCGGATTATATTCGATCGATACAAAAAAATTGCAGTTTGATTACATCTGCCACGGGATTGATGTCTTTTTAATATCATGAAAGAGGAAACTAGGACAGATTTTAGTACGAGTACATACATCAGTATATGAAAAAGTAATAATCAGAATATTGAGAAGCCCAAAATTGTATGTACATACTTTGGAAAATTTATCTTTCCATTATACTTGGTCTGATTTGATAAAATTTATGTGTATTACCAGATAGTTTGTGAGGGAGAAGATAGTTTATCTAATCTTTGGTTATTCGCCCTATTTTCCAATACTTACTTAGGATGCCTATTTAGAGCTTAGACAGAATGATAACCATGTTTCTCAAGCTAATTAAGGAACCTCGATATCTATCCAGAGCCTCCGCTTTAATATTTTGTTGCTTTACTCAGATTAGATTCAAAAATACTCCGCGCTGAGACTTAAATATTTCATTAACATAGCATCTCAATTTAAACGTGTACATGACACGATACGCTACCTACCTACAACCGAACCTACAACCGAATGAATGTAGTATATTTTATGGTTTAAAATGATTTATGGAAAATTTATTACCAATAATTGTAAACATACATACAGAAAAGGCAGCATTTTTGCTTTCTCTCTTCATGGATTCTCTTACATGGAACAGCATAAACTTACATACATGTGCACATATAACGTGTGAGTGAAACGTGAATTTGGTAAGCTGCTGCCTGTGCCTGCCTGCTTCCTGCTGTTTGCCTCCCTTCAACACATGAATTTGTGAAAGCAAAATAGCCCGCTAGCATACTTAACCAGAAATATTTCATAAAAATATTTCTTGTTTTGAGAAGCGCCGCCTACAACAAACAAAGAAAGTACTAAAAATGCCACTCAGTGTTGTTACATTTGAGTTTAGTCCTTAAGCCTGCATACGCAAGTATGAATTTTTGTGTGCTTGTCTGGCTGTGTGTGTGTGTTTGAGTGTGAATGTTTATAAAATACGTGTGTGTATAAATATGAATATTAAAATTTTTACTTTTTTTATAATAAATGCGAACACGTGTATTGGCAGTTGCCCAGAGTAAAAAAGTTTGTAGAACATTTAAAAAAATATGAAATCTTCATATTCACTACGTTTAATATGTAGCAGAACTGTTGAAATCGACGGTTGCAAAAGGCATTATACCTGAGCTTCTGCAAATTGGGAAAATAAGTAAATATGCCGCGCCTGGTAAAAATAACATCACAAAATCGTTCAGGCCAATGGGCAGAAATGGCGAGAGGGAAGGGGGGAGGGGGGGAGGAAACGCGGAGATTCTAATTTTACATAAATAATTCAAATGTAGTTTGAAAGCAAAAACATGAAGAAATATTTAACAGTGTTTACTTTTGAAAAAAAAAGATTAAAAATGTATTTTAGTCGAATTTTAAAAATTGTTGTCCTTTAGATTTCCACAATGGATCAATAAGGATGAACCCTGAAGAGTAAACTTTTTTTGAACATTTCTAAAATAAGGGGCATGTTTGTTAAAAATCTTTGCTTTCATAAACTGGGGATATACCCTGTACATTCCAAAATGATTATGATTATGATTGATGACAATGCTCCATGATTAGGTCCATTCTTACATATCTCCTTTACTAAGGCGATATAGAGGCTAGCCTGTGTTACTATAACAGGAGCAAAAGAACAGATGCCCTACAGGGATTGTAGTGGCATGTCACTTCAATCGGGATATGTCAGCTTTTATACTTTTTAACCAGGCCAGCCAGGACACTAGGCTCATTTGAGATATCGTCAAAACTAGTTTTGGAATGCCTCGTGTTACTGAATGGATTAGGCAAAGAATTAAAGATAATCAAATGAGATGACCCTTAGTATGGCAAGTACAGTGGGCAAGAATAGGCATAGGAAGAAACACTACTAAGGTTGAACTAAGAAATGATGAAAGGATCGGTAGGCCCACATCAAGTCAGATTTTTAAGTTTCAACAACCAAAGGTATCCATTGGGGGCTTTAACTCAAAGAACGCTGCGATAAGTTTCTAGTTTAGCGAAAACTACGAGACTACCTCTGTTTTTTTTTTTGTCAGACAGATAATAAGATGTCAGAACGGATCCTTCTGCACTTTGAGGCTCTAGAGACGCGATATACTTTCTAAGTTTTCTCCGTGTGCCTATAATCCTAACTAGCCACGGAACATTTAACTGATTATCATTTATCTATATTTTCTGATACATACATACATACATGTAACAGAAAATGTATAATTAAGTAAAACCTAAGCCTGAAAGTATGCAACACTATTGTATTAAATTTATTTCATACAGCGATATAGATTATAAGTATTACTTAGAATTTCATTGCTTCTTTTCAGAATGAGTTTACTACATACATCTACTGAGTGTATGGTGTCACATTCAAGTGTATATGTATTTGTGTGCATGCACGAGCATTCATCCCCTATAGGGAAATCAACTAATTTAAAAGTAGTTTAAAATTCCTTTTTTTTTTTCAACCACAACTATGTTTCAAATTGACTTGTAATAATGGAACGGACTCTAATTTTCAACAATGCGATGTCCTACGAACAATTATCGCGCTCCAACTCTGCATATTCCATTAATGTACAAATATAACACGCACAACATGAGTGGATGCGAAAAGCTTGGCCTTTGGCGCTACATGCGGTCATAGTTGACATTGATAAGAAAACTGAAGTTCATTGTGGTAAAGGCATAACACTTGCCACAATGGCTGCCTATCTCTTTATCGGTGTCCTCTCTCATTTTCCCTCCTTCTTCCTTTCACCTATCAATCTTCCTTCCATTCAACACAATGCTCTGCATTCATAGAGTACACCCTGTGTGTTGAATGTTACAGTAAAAAAAAAAAAAAAAATATTTTCAACTAATTGAAGGTTAGTTTGTTTTCAACTACTTTCAAACAAGTTATTTCGGATCATTTCAAAGCATACGAAAAATCAACAAAAATCACTTTTTTGTTATTTACATATTTTTTAAATAAGTTTTTAGTTTTTTTGAAGTTTATTGACTGCGGATTATTGAGCAAAGGTCTTATGAGGTGAACTACATGAGCAGTGTGTACGCACAATCGTTTTAAAGGCAATATGTAGTCCACGGACGCGAGCAAAGCAAAGCAACAAAAAAAAGAGCTGCTGTTCGTTGCTTTGCCTCTGCTTCAACGAGTTAGTGTGTAGCTCAGATGTATGACGCGTGCTTGCGCTAGTGTTATTATTATTATTATTTTTTCACAAAAATAAATTACAATACAACATATAGTTTACATTAGTCTCGCAATTCATTGTTTTCCAATTAGTTGTTTTTCAATTTGTTGTTTTAACAAACTTGTTCCGATAGGGTCATAATCATAACTATGGGAATATTGAAAACTTTTTAGATTTTTGTTGTGCCCTTTCTTATTTACTTTCACTGCTTTTGTTAGTTGTAGTTGCTAGCGTTGCATTACATATATGTACACTAGAGAAATAAAACAACAAATATACATATTTACATCAAAAATCAAAAAAGGAGAGCACATGTTTGTTCTGATAATCAAATTTTCTAAGTTTCTTGTTGTCGCAACTTTTTCTTTCTTCCCGCTTTACGAGTTTTTGGCTTTACTTATAACATTGATGTAGGTGGATGCGTGTGTGCATGTATATACCATATATGTGTGTGTATGCTATTTTAATACTTTACACTTTTTCTTCTTCTTTTCTTTGGCACCATGTACATCTTTTTGCCTACTCGTTTTTCAAATATAGATTAAGAGATACCAAGATAATATATCAATTCTTGTCGAGTGATTGAGTTGTGTAGGCCAATATTTACTTATTTGAAGTGTATACGTATTAAGCGCGAAATAAATTGAATTTGTCATTTTTGTTAGGGTGATGTACAGCACCACCTCTTGCCAGGCAATGGCAACCCATCTAGAGTAAAAATTTCACCAGAAAAGCTTTCAGCACCAAGGAATACGAAAAGTTCGGTCTAGGCTGTTGTGCCTTTTAAGACGAAAAGGAAACATTGCTTTTCTAATTTGTCAAGTCTAAAGTGGGATAACACAGTCCATCAGTATTGTTGCAAGGACATGAAATGTTCTTATATAATACTCCTCGATGTTAAGTCCCTGGCGAGGTCTTAACTTATTCTCTAACATGTACTGTATTTAAGTACTGACTATAATCAAGTATCTGTTCCATAACTCATGTTTCAGTAGCTGAAGGAGCGCGATTTTATTTTGAGCCATATTAGATTCTAGGAGGGTGGAGAAACGTATTTTCAGGCGCAAGAAAAGAGATGAAGAAAGACGCGAGTTCAATGATATCGAAATGTTGCGGACAGGAATGAGGTCCGAAAATTCTTTGATGATGGTTTGAAGACCGGGCCCTCTTTCTGCAAGGATGAAGACGGAAATCTGGTGACAGATGTCCAGGGCATAATGAGATTATGGAGGGAGCACTTTTCGCAGCTGCTTAATGGCGATGACGGCAATAATCCCGCCACTGCGGAACCCACTCCGGAAACCCCAATCACTGACGGCGTTGAAGTACCGCCGCCTGACTATGAGGAGGTCTTAACAGCCATTGCTTATGCTGGAGAAAATAATTCGAGCTGCGAACATCGACAGCTCTGGCACTATCTTCTACAAGAGTATCATGCTGCTAGGTTACGCTGATGATATTGACATCATTGGCAAAAACGCTCGAGCAGTCAGTGCAGCATTCTCCAACCTGGAAAGGGAATCTCGTCGAGTGGGTCTATTGGTGAATGAGGACAAAACGAAATACCTTGTGTCAACAAACAAAGAGAAAGAGTCACGGCGTCTTGGGCAAAATGTCACTGTTGACAACTATACTTTTGCAGTCGTCAAGGATTTCGTATATCTAGGATCCAGCATAAACACCAACAATAATGTCAGTCTTGAGATCAAGCTGAGACTAACTCTTGCCAACAGGTGTTACTACGGGCTCAGTAGGCAATTGAGAAATAGAGCCCTCTCTCGACCAACGAAAATAACGCTCTATAAGTCCCTCATCCTCCCCGCCCTAATGTATGTCGCAGAGACATGATAAACATTGACCATCAATGATGAGAGGCTGTTAGGAGCGTTCGAGAGGAAGATAATCCGTAAGGTCTACGGTCCAGTATGCGTGGACGACGTGTATCGAATAAGATGTAACGATGAGCTGTATGAGCTGTACACCGACACTGACATAGTCAAGCGTATAAAACTCCAGCGGCTTCGCTGGCTGGTTCATGTTGAGCGAATGGAAGAAAGCGCTCCAACTAGAAGGGTGTTTTATTCGAACCACGATGGAGGAACACGCAGAAGCGGACGTGGTAATCTCCGTTGGAAAGACCAGGTGCAGGGCAACCTGACTGCACTTGGCCTTATCAACTGGCGCCAGCGCGCGCATAGCAGAGGCGCCTGGCGAAGCTTTGTGGAGGCGGCCAAGACCGATCATCGGTTGTAGCGCCAGTTTAGTAAGTATATTTTGATACTAAATAAATAAAAGATTTGAAGCAGATTAGGCAGAGTGGTCATGCGTCTTGAGTGTTCCATGAGTTTTTGGATTCTAGGTTCTAGAATTTTTATACCCTGAAATTTGTGAATCAGTTTAAAGTCCCTCAAACATTTAAGCGTGTGCTCTTATTTGCAGTTAACTACTACATTATCGCTCTTCACATAAAAAAACATCACCAAGTTGAGAAGTGTGAAATTGACTAATGTCGATTGTTTCTTGGGCAATCTTTGCTAAAATCACCTATATAAATTAACAAGAAAGAAAAAATTAAATTAATTTACATTTCCCAAATTACTACAACTAAGTATTTTAAATTTTACACTTCAATTTAATCCATTTTCCATTTTCAATTTTAATATTTCTCGGTTAAATTTGATTGATACCGTAAGTGTTGACAATAGCAACAACAACAACCACAACAATCGAAATGTTGTAGTTATTGCTGTTATTCTGCAAACAAATGTCATGGAAAATATCAAGTGAAAAACAACAACAACAATGAAAAAAAAAACAAAAACGGAAACAAGTAAAACAAGAAGAACGTTGGTAAACACATATCCGCTAACATATCCTGATAAAATACATTTCAAGCATTTCTGCATACAAGGTCAAACACGTATGCTACACATAGCCATACACATGTATGTATGTGTGTATGTACATACGTATGCATGTGCATATGTATGTGCTTATATGTAGGTTTGTTTGTTAGAATGCAGAGGTGTGCGTGTAATTTGTTTTCATACCCTACATTCGAAGGTTATATTAATTTTCCTTTCCTTCATGCATAGGTTTCTTACTATCACCACGTATATTAAATAGAATTTTTCGAACTCTGTACAAGGTGGGTCAAAAATAATGCTATAATGTGTATTGGCTGTCATTTTGATAGAAATGGAAAAAAATGGGCTCTGTTTTCACAGAAAGTTTATTTTGAAGGTGTAAATTTGATGAAATGAAATTGAAAACATTATATCGATTAATTAGCCACCTCCTGAGTTGATGCCCAATGGTGCATGTTTTACGCCATTTTGAATTGTTGCTCGCAATACATCTATCTGATTTCTTCTTCAATGTTGGGTTTCAAGACTTGCAAGGTTTGTGGTTTCTTGTGGTAAAAGCGAGTTAGAATTCTGGCGCTGTATGGCCGGTCAGTTCAAATCGCTAAACGGGAGATTACACGGCCCGGAAAGTGATGTTTGAAAATCTCCATTATTGCAAGAGCTGTGTATCGCTCCATTGCGTGTTGTCAACTTATTCTCTATCTGACATTTTGACATTACTTTTGAGCCACCTTGTACATACGTACATACTATCGTGTAGAATCGTGTATGCAAACGTAGCACTTTTCTTTCTGTGTTTGTCATAAAAGCAATTCTATTTTTATGATGATTTTTATGGCATTTACTTTGTGACTGAGTCTTTTTTTTTGGCAAGAGTTATTTTCATCATTCTGTGTTATTTTCATGCATATTTCGTTTCAAATTTTTTTGTGATTTACGATGTGTTTTTCATCTTCTAACGTTACAACCTAACTCTTGTAATGTTTGAATGTTTCGAGAGCTTCTCATTTATCAACTTCTCTTGATTCTCATCATCGTGTAAAAAGACTGATTTCTGCTTTGAAACCTCAAACTTTTAGCCATTAGTCTAGTTATTAATTTCATTACGCGTGTTAGCATTCGGTTGTGCTGTAAATTGGTGATTCGCTATTTACCGAATGTTTGAACGTTTTCTCGCATTTGTAGACTTTTAATGAGTGTAAGGCATAAGTTCTCCATTTTATTTTTAGAGCAGCTTCATAGTTAAGAATGTATATCTACTTAAATTTAAGTAATAGCATTATTGATAAAAAATTTAAGTAGCTGATCTTATCATTTACCCAGCTCCCCACCTCTGGCTGGCTTTGTCAATTCGGTTTTCTTACTTTGAACCTATAAATGCCATTGTCTATAATTCTCTGATTTTTTGCCTTTTTCCAAATCAGGTATAAAACACCGTACATAACGCAACATTAGCTTCTTTATATATATTCGTTTCGCTTCTTTTCTTTTTCAATTCATAAAGCCAATAGATTTTTAGGCTAAAATTATGTCTGGCAATACGTGAGTCGCTGTAGACATATACCACACCTTTGGGAAGCACACATTAAATCTACATACATAAAAGTATTTACATACATATACATACATTTGCATATAAGTATATAAACAGGATATGTGTGTAAGTTTTTGTAAGTGCGTGTCTAGATTTGTATTGTACATAAAATCACTAGAGGATATAAAATTTGTATTATTTAAAAACGAAGAAAAGCTGAGGCAAACGAAAAAGCTAATATAAGCATATAAATGTTTTTCTTTATTGAATTTCAATACACATACACATCCACCTACACATACACATACACATACACATACACATACACATACACATACACATACACATACACATACACATACACATACACATACACATACACATACACATACACATACACATACACATACACATACACATACACATACACATACACATACACATACACATACACATACACATACACATACACATACACATACACATACACATACACATACACATACACATACACATACACATACACATACACATACACATACACATACACACACACACACACACACACACACACACACACACACACACACACACACACACACACACACACACACACCTACACTCGTTGCATGTTAGTAGTATTAAAAATTATCATCGCTTAGAGTGTATGTATGTATATTCTAAATATTAAAGCATACTTAACGGCGCGTAACTTTCGAATGTGCATGAATATTTGAATGAAAATCAAATTAAATTAGTGTGATTTTAACTTTAATCCATTTATGCATGAACGCAATTAGCATTTATTCCCAATTTAAGCCTCTCCTCTCCCCTGCAGCACCCACCATCTTCTTCTATCTGGCATTGTAATTATGTTTAACTACATATTGAAAATATTTAATTACATTTTTAACATATATTATCTTTGATTTAAATTAAGTTTTCCAATTTTGTAATAAACATTAAATGCAACAAACTTACTTTACTTTACTTTTAATGGCACAACAACCCATGGAGGGCCTAGGCCGAGCTTTTCGCATTCACTCATGTTGTGCGTGTTAAATTTGTACATGAATGGAAGGGACCTACAGTTTAATGCCGAATCCGAACGGCGAAGTGAAAAGCTTTTCATAGCAATTTTTACTCTTGTAGGTTTGCCATTGCCTGCCAAGAGGTGGTGCCGTGTAGAAAAATTATTTTTTCTACTTTTTTTTATGATGTTGCCTGTGCCGAGATTCGAACCCCGGACACTCTGCGTAGCAGTCCAACGCACTACCACTACACCACAGCGACCAACATATCGCTTGTTTATTTGCAATTTTGTGGATGTTGGAAATAATAATAATAAAATATGTAATATAAGAATTTGTACATACATTGAATGCATATTAAGTGTTTAAGTGTTGCAGTCAAATGTCATACACAGTTGTAATTACCTACACATGTTATGGTTGTTGTTGTTTTGATTTTGTTTTTATTGTCATACCGAAGTGTCTAACTGACTGCACGATTGCCTTGCTGTCTACCAGCCGTTCTTTTTTCAAACACAATAATAATTTCAATTATATGCTACAAACATCACATGACATATACGTGATGTGAATTAAATTAACTTAATTTCACATCGCTCATACGCACTGCTGTGCCCATCATATGTTTTCATCATTCCCAAAATACCATAATTAAAGTAAAATTAAATAGTTTCCTTGCAAATCGTTAAAATCAAATTATAATTCAATTGCTGGGTTGCTAATTATTAAGATTTCTTTTTTTATATTTGGAAGTGAGAAAATTAATAAAAATGTGAGAATTTAGGAATTCACGG
This sequence comes from Palloptera scutellata, assembly GCA_958295655.1. Taxonomy (NCBI): domain Eukaryota; kingdom Metazoa; phylum Arthropoda; class Insecta; order Diptera; family Pallopteridae; genus Palloptera; species Palloptera scutellata. Next base: position 15,840,466 of record OY282450.1, read on the forward strand.
GTGAAGTGAAACTTATCATGACCCACTTGTTTCACTTCTATACTTACTTTACTTAATTTTAATGGCACAACAACCCATGGAGGGCCTAGGCCGAGCTTTTCGCATCCACTCATGTTGTGCGTGTTATATTTGTACATGAATGGAAGGGACCTACAGTTTAATGCCGAATCCGAACGGCGAAGTGAAAAGCTTTTCATAGCAATTTTTTACTCTTGTAGGTTTGCCATTGTCTGCCAAGAGGTGGCGTCGTGTAGAAAAATTATTTTTTCTACTTTTTATTTTGCCTGTGCCGAGATTCGAACCGCGGACACTCTGCGTAGCAGTCCAACGCACTACCACTACACCACAGTGACCACTTCTAGACAACACTTCTATACATCAATCAGTTATTTACGTTCTCTATGTTTCCTTCCGTCCAATTATTAGAATGTTTTTTCTGTTTGACTCAATGCAACGAAAAAATGTAAAAGCAACTTTTTGGAATAATCAACTCAAATGAAAAATAGTAATAATTTCAACGCAGAATTCTCATATGAAATTTCTTTCCTACCTTTTGATTATGAGGGAGAGTATCATAGAGTACATGAAAAGACAAGTATTTTATGTTAATTCTGTTCCCCGAAGACTCGTAGATACTTTTATGGTTGATTGATTCCATTTTCATGCAAAAATTTGCAAATTTGTGGCACAGTGTAATTAATAGGTATTGTTGACGAGCTTGATAGTCTAGTGGATGGCCCATCCATGACCTCATCCATGAGGTTTCGGTATCGATTCACGTCTTAGTCTGGTGTACAATTATCTTTCATAACCTTTATACATTCCTACCGTTATGAAATGAATGAGAATTATAAGAATGTGTACAAGTACACCAATTGGCGGGCAATGGCAAAACCACCAAGTGATAAATAATTTCCATCTCACCATTCGTATCACCTAACTTAATCTTGGATCCAGCGTTAAATTGTAGGTCTAACCTTTTGATACATTTTTTAAGGCAGTGGTAACACTGTTTGGTAGAATTAATCGTTGCTAATAATTCCTAAACCAAATTCCACGGGCAACGCCCTTATCAACGTGAAATTCTCTCCTTTTACATTCCCCTCAGCACCAAAATTATGTAACGTAATTGTAATGTGAATAGCTTTTATATTCATTAAAAGCTTATATTTCTTCTGAATTCTTCATGCCATCAGAATATATTGAAATCAACTTGTTTGAGAGAATTCCTCCATTTGCTTTCGTCTTTACTTCATTGTGAAAGAGGCAAAAATAAGTGAATTTTGTAAGCAAATACTTTGTCCTTTTTTTCTCAGATATCCTAAACACAAACAAAGCAAAGTACATAAAAGTCCCAATCATAGAATTACGCAAATTATATCATAAATGCACCAAGATATAGACTACTAACTATCAAAGAAAAAATGTTCTATGAAATTATTAAGAGAATTCATATAAAATTTACTCAATAATATCGATATCAAATGCACCTGAAGAAGTAAATCTGAATTTAATCTCAAGTAATCTACCTACAATTTGAGGAAGATGATGCTGAAATATCAAATACTTATATAGTACTTAAGGTGGCGTAGGAGGTCAGACAAAGTACAAGAATTTTCTTTTATTAGAATCACTGAATTGTTAACTGATATGTTAAAAATGAAGAGGACAAAACAAATCAAAAAAAAATAAAAAGAAGAAAAAATCTTGCTTCATTTCTTATATTTTATTTCTTGCTTCCGCTTGTAGTGATTACGAACAAAAATTTCCGTATTTGAGATATCGAATGAAGTAAAAAGCAAAAATATGTGCGAACGTAAAAACAGAATCTAAACAAGCTGACATCGACGACGATAACAGAATGACAAGAATCTGCATTTTTGAGGAAGAAAAAGAATAACGATAGCAAAAGCAAATAGATTTTGTAGATATCTACTATGTATTTATAAATGTATTTGTGTGACATACATATATGTACAGTGTCGGACAATCCAATAAGAACACCTTGCACTATAAAACTTCCATAGAATTTTTTTTTTATCGGACTGCTTATGGCAAACAAATTTTATAGAGAAGAAAATGGTATGGTATATACTTTATAAATTTCTAGGTGGAAACACTACATTTAAATATTTTTTTAAGGATTCCCAAACAAAAAAGTTGAAGCGAAGCATTCGAAGGCGGACAATTCAATAAGAACAGCAGACGAAAAAATTTATATTTTAAAAAGAAAACTTAAATTTTTTTTATAATTTGTACTGGTCAGCACTTAAATGATAGCATTGAGGGTAATTCAACAAATTAAATGTAAACTATTCCATAATGGAACAGCAAAATGAGTCGAGCAAAGCACTGTAGTAGGGAGAAGCGTGATTTGGTGAAAAAACTGCGAAATGAGGGACAAAGCATCCGCTAAATAGCTAAAGCTATTAGCAGATCCTCGAAATTTGTCTATCAATCTTTATTACCTCAAAAATTTCATTGCAAGAGAGGTAGGCTCCGCAAAACTACAAGTGCAGATGACAATCGCATACAAATTTTGGCGGCACGCGATCCATTTAAGGCAGCTGCAGCTGCCGCAATTAGAGAGGAGACAGGAGCTCAAATTTGTGCTCGATCAGTAAGGAGACGTTTGGTGGGGGAAAAAATGTATGGGAGAACAGCACGAAAAGTACCAATGTTGACACAAAGACATCGAAAGTGTCGCATAGAGTTCGCTAAAGCGCAAATTGAGTGGGATGGTTGAATTAATGCAAAAAAATGGCATAACGTATTATGGACAGACGAAAGCAAGGTGAATCTTGTTGGAAATAATGGCAAACGTTGGGTTAGACGCCCGAAAAATGCAGAATTGAGCCCAAAATATACTATAAGACATGCTTTTCGCATCCGCCCATGTTGTGTGTGTTATATTTGCACATGTTATTAAGCACGTTTAAGCACGGTGGTGGAAGCATCATGGTATGGCGATGTTTTTCTTGGTATGGTGTGGGCCCCTTGTATTGGATAAAAGAAACGATGGACAGATGTCTTTACGTAAACATCCTTCAGGAGGTGATGCTTCCTTATGCTGAATAGGAAATGCCCCTGAAATGGCAAATGCAACAGGATAACGACCCAAAGCACTCCTCAATCTTTGCGCGAGATTGGTTTTCCCATAATGGAATTCCCGTTATGACCTGTCCTTCACAATCCCCTGACCTTAATCCAATCGAGAACTTGTGGAATATTGTCAAAGAGAAGATTGGCAGTACCAGAGCTAAAAACAAAGACGAATTGTGGCAAAACATTCAAAGAGCGTGGTATTCCATACCACAGGCTACTTCCGCGTCTCTGGTGGAATCAATGCCTGGAAGGTGTAAGGCGGTTTTAATTAACAAAGGCTATTCCACAAAATATTAGCATTAGTGAACATTTTGAGTCAATATTTTATAAATTTTTTGTTTTTAATTGAAGTGTTCTTATTTGTTTGTTTGGTTTGTCCTTTTGAAATGTGCTTTTATGTATAACTTTTAAATTTCTTTTTTTACACTGAATTGATTTTGTTTTTGTTTTAAGAAAATTTTAAACTTTTGGAATAAATGAATAAAAGTAAATACCTTTCAAATTTATCTTAAGCCTAGAGAAATAGTTTTTTAAGGTTTTTGGTTTCAGAACAAGGTGTTCTTATTTTAATTGTCCGGCACTGTATATTCGTATTATGTATACACACTTACATGATTTAAAAATAACCAAAAAAAATTTGGAAAGGTAGAGAGATTTAGAGAGCAGACAAGGGATTTGTTGTCTCTTATTTACATTTCACAGTGGATGTGCACTATGACTTGTAAATCGTACATGTCTCACTTTTTTTTCCAAAAATTAAAGATTTAAATAGACTGGGAATTACTTGAATATATGGCTAGGTTTGAAATGCTATTCCCAAGTATAGGGGTGAAAAGAAAACTAAATTATGATTCCATCAATATGTGTGTGTTGCTTCTATGTATTGCTAATTTCTCCTACAAACATCGTCCTCTACATAGGATATATGCATGCGTATGTTTAATTTACCGTTAAACAATGCTCTCAGCCGTACAATGGAGCTATCTTCTATAATTTACTACCTAGAGGGAAAAAGTTGAAAAAGGGGTTAAAGGGGGACTACGTTCTCTTCCGCAAAATTTTCCGGATTCTCTCAGAAATCTCAGAACATCTCAGAAGATCGCAGAAGGGGAAGGAGTGAACTTTTTCCATTAATGTGGCATCGAAACCCAAAATTCGCCATCTCGTTCTGGCAAAAGCGGGACATGTGCAGAGAAAATGCTCTGTGCTGTCCACCTCCTCCAGACAAGATGTGCAGATCGGGTCCTCGGTGTTGACCCCATAGATTATGCTCTGTGATCCGGCGAAGGTCCTTCCTTCCTAATTTAAGAAGGAATTCTGCTGCCTTCCTGTTTGGACAAAGCCGTTTTACAGATGTCAAGATTGGACCAGCGTCTCTTATGTAAATCATTAGCATAAGATTTTATCCAATGCATGGCACCTGCCAAACTGGTCCCGACTATTGGCTCTGGTCCCAAAGGCATGTTCTTTGATCCACAGTTGGCCAACTCGTCGGCTTTCTTATTCCCAGGAACCCAGATAAGATGGAGCTGATTCAGTCTTGCGACTGATCTAAGTTTCTTCTTACACTCTTGGACAATCTTTGAAGTAATTCTCGCATTCTCCAGAGCCTTAAGTGCAGCCTGACTGTCATTACAGACACCTATATTATCCATTCCGCTACTTTAAAGATGGCGAAACTCTAAAGCTTAGTCTTCAAACCGTTTTGAAATGTGTTTAAAAAAATTCAACATACAAAATACTGATATTAAATGGATTTTGTACAAAGTTGCGTATAACAAAATAATGAAGAGTTTCGAAAATGTCAGATATGTATTGCAATGGAGTACGGGTATAACTACTGTTAAGAAAACAATTTTGTTCATCTGTTGTTTTACGGACGCTTTTACGCTTTATATCGATTCTATTAAATCCGCTTTTTGTGCTTTAGCTGTCGCGAAAAGGACTGCTTACTTCCCTGAAATCTAACTGGCATGGGCCCTTATAAAAACTGCGGATGGTGGGGGAATCGTCCTGCATCCCTCTCTCTCCTCGGGACTGCTTGTATGTAGAGCTAAAAGTCCACAAATATTCAGGCTGGTATGATAATACTTGGTATTTTCCCACGGGTGTTGTTGGGAAAGTTTGTTAGTTTAAAGTTCTATAACATTGATATCTGTAAGAGAATTGCTCGTTATGAAAGCTAAGCATTTTTTTACACCAATCCTCCACTCTATTCTGTACCGCCTTCGGAGATTTTTGATTCAAATGCTGAAATATATTTTCGAAATGTAGTTTCAGATGTGGCTGCAGTTAGTCATTTGCACTTTACACAGTTAGAAATATCATTTATAGAATGATTTCTAGTAAAATCAAAATCGATATAAATAGTTGTATCCTTCGTAATGGCATTGCTTTTAACTTTTCCTACGGAGCATTTTCTCATAACAACACATAACACGTTCACATGCAAAAAAGTTTGTGTTAGATTGTTGGTAAATTGCTTACTTCATACAAGTTAACGAACCAAAAAAGCATATTAATTAATGATTTCAACTGATTTATACTTGTGTGTTAAAATTTACGTGTTTCATTATATTTATAATGAGATAATCTGAATTCGCTCATTTAATGTGATTATATTGGTATTTTTTTGTATGCTAAAGGTTTCAGAACCTTGAAATCAAAGAAAATAAAACTTTTTATATGTTTAAGGTTTACACAATTCACTTCACCTATTAAGCCATAAACAAGATTTTAATCATTGTCGGTGCTAGTATTTCGCTACAGTGGAGTAGTGTATCAAGTAAGTATTTTGAATAATAGTCGCGATGCGAGTAGTTAGCAGCGATATTTAAATACTCGATACTAGTGGGAAGCATTTGAGTGGAATAACTTTTCAGTGAAGCACTTTTTCGCCACCTGACTATGAGGAGGTCTTAACAGCCATTGCTCGGCTGAAAAACAATTAGGCTGCTGGTGCAGATGGCCTGCCTGCTGAGTTGTTTAAGACCGGAGGCGAAGAGCTCAATAAACGCATGCATGAGCTTCTATGCAGAATATGGTCAGATGAAAGCATGCCAAGTGATTGCAATCTCAGCGTACTCTGCCCAATCCATAAGAAAGGTGATTCCACGATCTGCGCCAACTACCGTGGGATAAGCCTTCACAATATTGCATATAAGGTTCTATCGAGCGTACTGTGCGAATGGCTGAAGACCATCGTCAACAAACTGATTGGACCTTATCAGTGTGGCTTTAGGCCTGGTAAATCCACCATCGACTAGATATTCACACTACGCCAAATCCTGGAAAAGACCCTAGAAAAACAGATCGACACCCATCATCTATTTATCGATTATAAAGCCGCCTTCGACAGCACGATTAGGGATCACTAGTACGCCGCAATGTCTGATTTTGGTATCGCTGCAAGGCTCATTGGTCTTTGCAAAATGACACTGACCCACACCACCAGCGCAGTGAAAATTGGAGCAGACCACTCCGCACCATTTGATACCAAAAGAGGTTTCAGACAAGCTGCGAACATCGACATCTCTGGCACTATCTTCTACAAGAGTGTCATGCTGCTAGCATACGCTGATGATATTGACATCATTGGCAAAAACGCTCGAACAGTCAGTGCAGCATTCTCCAACCTGGAAAGGGAGTCTCGTCGAGTGGGTCTAGTGGTGAACGAGGACAAAACGAAATACCTTGTGTCAACAAACAAAGAGTCACGGCATCTCGGACAAAATGTCACTGTTGACAACTGTACTTTTCAAGTCGTCAAGGATTTCGTATGTCTATTATCCAGCATAAACACCAACAATAATATCAGTCTTGAGATCAAGCGGAGACTAACTCTTGCCAACAGGTGTTACTACGGGTTCAGTAGGCAATTGAGAAGTAGAGCCCTCTCTCGACCGACGAAAATAACGCTCTATAAGTCCCTCATCCTTCCCGTCCTAATGTATGGCGCAGAGACGTGGACATTGACCATCAATGATGGGAGGCTGTTAGGAGCGTTCGAGAGGAAGATACTCCACTCCGTAAGATCTACGGTCCAGTATGCGTGGACGACGTGTATCGAATAAGATGGAACGATGAGCTCTATGAGCTGTATGAGCTGTACGCCGACACTGACATAGTCAAGCGTATAAAACTCCAGCGGCTTCGCTGGCTGGGTCATGTTGAGCGAATGGAAGAAAGCGCTCCGGTTAGAAGGGTGTTTTATTCGAACCACGATGGAGGAACACACAGAAGGGGACGTGGTAATCTCCGTTGGAAAGACCAGGTGCAGGGCAACCTGACTGCACTTGGCCTTATCAACTGAAGCCAGCGCGCGCATAGCAGAGGCGACTGGCGAAGCTTTGTGGAGGCGGTCAAGACCGATCATCGGTTGTAGTGCCAGTTAAGTAAGTAAGTAAGTAAGTAAGTATTTTTTCGCAGATATTCGACGTTGGATCGAATAGAGCTGAAGATTCGTGGGTTTTCAGTTAAAACTTTGGATTTTAAGACAATAATATGGGCATATTAAAAAGAGGTATAAACAGTAAACAGGCAATCATTATGTGTCAAGGCGACACAACAGTAATGCATTATTTCCTTTATATCTATCTTGTATGAAGACAGTATTGAATGCATTTATTTTTCGAAGGTCGACTGTACAGTCATTTTCACATTGAAATTTACTTCATCAGAACAATTTTTCAATTTAAATTATTGAACCAGAGTCCTCCAGAGTGGAGGTTAAAATATTCGCTTCAATCAAAATTATTTCACTCTGGTTTTTAAATACTTAGTCATAAATTTGGCTCTGCGGGCTTATCAAGTATAAACCTCAAAGCAACTATGTCCAATTAATTAACCCCATGATATTCTTTTTCACCATGGTTGCTGGATAAGTTTCCTACTAAAGGTTGCTGTACTTGCTAAATTTCAGATCCTCTTCAGTTGTAAGTATATACATACATCAATGCTTTCACTTTTAAAATTAAAATTTACAAAATAAAAAAATATGTGTAGAAGAATACCGAAATATTCCTTGATAGATTTTCCTAAAGAGAATACTTTTTCCACCGAAGTTAATTGATTAATTCGATTTTGTAAAGTTGTTCATTCTATATTTTGTTTTAATCATAATCTAACCCCACCCTATAAAGGAAAAGAAAATTTTAGTTACTTTTTTTCCATTAATGACTTTCAAAGCAGGAGCAAGAAAAACGGTCAGGTGATAAAAATGGAAAATGGAAAATTGATTGATTGCCTACAAAATTTCCAAACAGCAGAAGAAAGATGAAAAGATGAGGGAATGATAAAAAAAATGGCATAGAGTAATTTACTTACGTGCGCCAATTGTTTGAATTTTCAATAATAGCAACTAAAATACTTATTTTATTACCTAGCAACAGAATAAAATATAATAACAAATTACATATTGATGTTTTATTACGATTATTAAAGGCATTTTGTTTTGTGTGCATACGAGCTTAGTCATTTTTCTATTTAGGGTTTATACAAATTTTTGGTTGTGTTTTTTATAGCTGGTTGCAGTTGTTGTTGTTGCTGCTTTAGTTAGGGTGATAGTGGTGGAGGTTTTGGTCGTGGTACTGGTGGAGGAGGTTTTGGTACTGGTGGTAGTGGTGGTGGCGATGGCGATGACGATGACGATGTTATGTCGCACATTTTTTGACTGTTGCTGTCGTTGTACACACAAATACATAAATAAAGGGTGTTATTTTTAGAAGTGTGGTTTTCAATCTGGCAATACTTTTTTCGGAGTTGGTCTTTTTGACAGCTGTCACTTGATTTATGCTCAGTTTGGTTTGCCATTTCATAATGAATAGACTTACTGAACAACGTTTGCAAATTTATTACCAAAATAATGGTTCAGTTTGCGCAATTTTCACAAGAAAATTTTGTTCGGCGATGAAGCTCACTTTTGGTTAAATGGGTATGGGTACATTAATAAGCAAAATTGTCGCGTTTGGAGTGATCATAATCCACAAGCCATTGTTGAGACGCCGTTACATCCTGAAAAAGTCACTGTTTGTTGTGCTCTATGCGCAGAGGGAATAATTGGTGCATATTTCTTCAAAGATGAAGCCGGTCATAATGTTATAATCAATGGGGAACGCTATAGAGCCAAGATTAATGACTTTTTCGTGCCTGAATTGAAGGATGTTGATGTGGACGACCTTTGGTTCCAACAGGACAGCGCTACATACCATACAGCCAACGAAACAATCAAATTAGTGAAGGAAACTTTTGGTGAGCGCATTCTCTCGCGTCGTGGGCCTGTGGCGTGGCCTCGAAAATCGTGCGGTTTAACAACGCTGGACTATTTTTTTTGGGGTTATATATTGTATGTGGGGTTACTATCTGCGTTTGTCCACGCAGATAGTAATAGGTTCCTTGGAAGAGAACATTTGACGAGTTATTACTGACATACGGCCCAATTCCTGCAAAAAGTGGTTGAAAATTGGGCCTCTCGACTGGAATTTATTCGAACCAGTCGCGGCGCGGCGGCCACTTGCCCGAAATCGTTTTTAAAACATAATGGCAAATCCTTAACTTTATAATAAAGCTAAATTCATGGCCATAACATTAAATTATATGCGTTTTATTTCTTCTTGAAAACCACACTTCTAAAAAAAAACACCCTGTACATAAATACATACATTAAAATTTAGCACCCATACACACAATACTTAAATGCTGGTGACATGTTCGAAATATTGCCAATGGCTGCATAAATTGCCGTTGTTGTTTGTTTACAAAAAAGAAAGAGAGAGAAAGAGGGGGGAGAAAACGAGCCAAGCAAAGCTTAAAGTAATTTTTCAGTTTTGTGGTGTTTGTAATTTATTTTTTTTACGATTTTTATTTTATTCGATTTCTTTTTTGTTCCTTGCTTCCGTTTTTTCTTTTTCAACTGAAATACATTCAAGTTCAATACGTTCAATACAACGAACATGTTTAGCTTAAAGCCATTATTATAGAGTTACACACACACACACACACACACACACACACACACACACACACACATGCATACATGTAGACATATTGATTTTGGTAGGAGCTATTGGCATTTCAAATTGCGTTTTTGTTATTTAATATTTAATGGTAAAATCGACGACAACAATGCATGACGCTACTTTATAATTTGAAAATTATTATAAATTTACAAAACTTTAAATTATTTTGATTTTCTTTAAAGAAGAGTAGAAACAAAATATAAAATTGTTACATTAGTTTAATGCAGGTATTTGTGGCCATCTGCTGTTCTATTATTATGCAAAATATTTGTATGTACAAATATTATCATAATCATGATGGGTTAAGTGAGAGCGCTCGCTATTTTAGCCATAGTAAATGTTGATGTGTTATTCAGGATATGATTGATTCCGAAACGGATTCCTTCAAATCTATGAATAGTTTTGTTGAAAAAATGATGCAGTCAATTATCCAACAGAATTTTTGTATTCACCTGATGTGCTCGGTCTACCACACTTATTAAAATTTAAAGTTAGTTCTCCAATAATAGATTTAATAGATTTATTAATTTACTGCGAGAATAATGAAAGAAAAAACATTGTTCACTCTGTGGCATTACAATAAAATAAAAAAAGGAAGTTCAATCTTTTACGTTGAAACAAAAATGTAATTTGATTTTCAGCTGTTTTTAATTTATTTTTAAAAATGCATAAATATAAAGTCCTAACCGAAATAAAAAATTCTTTAAAGGCGAAACAACGTTTGCCGGCTCGGGCTAGTAATAAATAATTTACTTACTTTACTTTTAATAGCACAACAGCCCATTGAGAGGCTAGGCCGAGCTTTTCGCTTTTCGCATCCACTTATGTTGTGCGTGTTATACTTATTTGTACATGAATGGAAGGGACCTACAGTTTAATGCCGAATCCGAACGGCGAAGTGAAAAGCTTTTCATAGCAATTTTTACTCTTGTAGGTTTGCCATTGCCAAGAGATGGTGCTGTGTAGAAAAATATTTTTTATACTTTTTGATTTTAACTGTGCCGAGATTCGAAACCCGGACAATCTGTGTAGCAGTCCAACGCACTACCACTACGCCACAGCGACCACAGTAATAAATAATTATTATTCTAATTTTTTGTAATTGACTTCTGACCTGAAATTGGAGCGCGATCTGTCATTTAGTTTGTTTACAGTGCTCGATTTTATCAGTGCATCTCAAGTGTGTTTTGGTATTTTTACAATGAAGACAAATATCGAACAACGAATTTCTCTCTGATTTTGTATTGCAAATGGAAATTAGTGTGCCGAATTGCTGAAAAGGTTACAGAAGGCTTACAATGAATCGACTTTGTCAGAATCATGTGCATACGAGTGGTACTTAGAGTGCATTCAAAAGCGGTCAAAGTTGATCAAAAGTAATGCTGCAACCATGATTGTATGGTTCTTAAAGAAACTAAAGAAACTTTAGGCTGAAGCTTGTAGTCAATTATGCAAATAATTAAACTCAATCGTTTATAAATAGTACCTTTAAAGACCCAGAGGTGGTTTCGTTATCGAGATACATTAACACATTCTTCTCAATATCAATTAATTTTTAATGCTCTTGGCGATAATTCTCCATTTACATAAATAATGTTTTAATTAGGGATTACTTCATAAGAGTTTAATGTTCATTTTTACAATTTTATTAGTACGAGTACATCCTTAAATATTCATATACTTATACTCAGACAGAATATCAAATGGAAAACACAATAAACAATACAATACAATGCATGCGCATGTGTGAAATTATACAACTTTTGTTACTTACATACTTACATATACACTTAAACATAGTACACACAAAACACGCACACATTTACATAAAAGTAAAGTGAAACATACATTTGGTAAATACTCAAATAAACAAGTTTCCAGCAGTTTGTTGTCAATAAAATTGCCTCAAGTTGCCGTGTACTCGTGATGTGTGTAAAGGTGAAATGTAAACGAATGCATAAAGTCGCTACACTTACACAGCATACATTTTTTATGTATGCATATCTGCAGTATACTCTTGAGTGAAATAAATTCAGATTTTGTATATGCATGCACTATGTAAAAGCAATAAATATTACATATATATATATATATAATTGCAATGCTTTTAATCCAGTAAACATATTTCGATATCCCTTCAGAGATTTCACTCGATGGAATTAACTGCATCGAGGAAAATATATTGCATAAGAGTAAAATTTACTTTTAATGGAATGTAGTTTTAAATGGCAATAAAATAGCATTTGTGATATTTTATATCAGCGGTGGACAACAGAACATAAAACATAAATCTTTGTGAATGAGGGGAAAATGAATGAAATGTTCCCCAATGAGTCGATAACTTCGGATATCAAATGCCAAATTTCAGCGTCAAAGATGTGCACGAAAGTGGAGCTGTTAGTTCTATTAGAGCATAATAGAACTAACAGCTACAGGACCATAGACAACTTGAATAATATAATATTCACTATAATTCTGAATTTTCAGTTTATAGATGCACTACTTTTGGATTTTTTCAATTTTATTTTCGGAACTAGTTTTGGTCTAAAATAAAGTTTGAATTTTGGTATGATTTTTGATCTAAAATTTGGGTTCCGTTTTGTTTTGAATAGTTGTCGCTGTGGTGTAGTGGTAGGGCGTTGGACTGCTGCGCAGAGTGTCCGGGGTTCGAATCTCGGCACAGGCAAAATCAAAAAGTAGAAAAAAAAAAATTTTCTACACGGCACCACCTCTTGGCAGGCAATGGCAAACCTACAAGAGTAAAAATTGCTATGAAAAGCTTTTCACTTCGCCGTTCGGATGCGGCATTAAACTGTAGGTCCCTTCCATTCATGTACAAATATAACACGCACAACATGAGTGGATGCGAAAAGCGAAAAGTTCGGCCTAGGCCCACCATGGGCTGTTGTGCCATTAAAAGTAAGTAAGTAAGTTTGTTTTGAATTTAGTTTGATTTTTAGTCTGAGTTTTGTTTAAATTTTTGTCTGATTTTTAGACTTTTTCCTTTCAATTTCAGTCCAAATTTTAATCTCAATTTTAGTCCAATATTTTTTGTGCATTTTGCTATGATTTTTGGATTAAATTTTGATCTGAATTGTAATTTTGGTTTGAGTATTTTTCTGTAGACCAATTCTGGTTCAAACTTGGTCTGATTTTGTTTCGTATTTTGATAATTCATCAGATTTTCAATTAAATTTTTAATTTGATTTTTAGTTTGATTTTTGGTCTATTATTTTCTATCTATTTGCTCTAGATTTCTTTAATAATTTTATGTCTAATTCTGAATTTTGTTCTGGATTATAGTAAAAATTATTTGTTTCAGTTCGAATTTTTAAGTTATGTCTATTTTTGACTGAATTTTAGCCCCATTTCTGGTCTGATTTTTGATCAAATTTTTAGTCTAAATCTTGGTTTGATCTTTTGTTTGAATTTATTCCTGATATTGGCCTTATTTTTAATTTGAATTTTGATCTGATTTTTGTTTTAATTTTTGGCTTTGGTTTTACTTTAATTTCTCGTCTAATTTTTAATTTAAATTTTAGTCGAACTTTTGGTAAGAATTTTGTTTTGAATTTCTGTCTGAATATTTTACAATGAATACTTACAAGCATTTGTGTTCAAGATTTAACACATTTCAATTTAATTTATTTCTTATTTATTTTAATTTCATTGTTTTCCTTCATTTGCAGTTCTATTTTAAATGATTTACTTGCATTTATTAAGTAAGTTTCATTAACAATTTAAAGAAGAAATGAAAAAAAGCATTCACTTCATATGAAATCAATGAAATCTAGAATAAGTAATACCAAAGTCACTCATGCTGAAAGCTGACAGTTTTGCTTTTGAATATGACTTTCTCGTTCAGGTGCTGTTGCAACATCTTTTTCCGCTCACAGTTTTACTCAAATTAAACTGCAAATTCATAGTAACTTCAAAAAGTACAAATTTCGCACAATCATTATAGTTAACTTTCCAATGTTACTCTAATTTCTACCTTAGCAATCAAAGAGAATTAATGAAAAAGTCTTTACCAAGAAGATCTGCACTTAGCAGACATGTGCACCTTGTCAGAAAATTAAAATCTTTGTTTCTAATTAAAAAGTTTTCTACACTTTTCCGTTTTTGCATTACTTTGTTCTCTATTTTCAGTACCCACAGTAGATAGAAATGTTAATGCATATAATTCTACCAAAGATGCGCAGAGTCTATCGATGTTGGCTTTGGCAAATATATCACAAGTTTATTAATTGAAATTTCGACTTGCAGGTTTTAATTTACCAACAACTGCAACATTTCGAACTTTCAAATTAAATTTTGGTTTCAAAATTTGTTTGTACTACCGAAGTATTATCAGAAAATATATGAAAGATTTGCAAATATTTAGGGAGGTACTAATTGAACGCATGCAGAACTCACATAGACATGAGAGTGCATACAGTGGAATGAAAATGAATATTTGTATTTACTGTCTTTGTACATTTTTTCGTAGTACAAAACATATATGTTTATTTATTTTTTGTCAGTGATGATCAAGTTACATTTTCGTTTTTTATTCGTTTATTTATATATTCATATTTTTTTCTGCTTTTGTACATGCTGACGGCATGACACATTTTTGTCACTCATACGACATGGTGTCTTCAATGGTAGTATGTTGTTGGTATAAAAGTATGTATGCCTGCTGCTCGTATCTGTGCAGCAGCTGCTGCTGCTATATCTAGCTTCACTAACAATGCCAGTCAGCTGCAACATTGCAACGGCAACAACAATTGCAATGATAACAATAGCAGCAGCAGCACCATAACTTTTGTACGAGTTGTCGGAAGTTTTATGTGCACTCGAGTAGGTTTTGCGCGTTACTTATTACGACGCTTAAATTGCGTTTATTGCGATATACTTTTCTGAAGTTTATTATGTATAAGCCCAATACTTTTATGAGAATGTATGCACGCATATAAATTTGTATATGCATGTGTGTGTGTCTATGTACAATGTAAATGTATTTGTATTCAAATTTTATTTGAAAATTAATTTTTCTGTGGTCGCTGTGGCGTAGTGGACTGCTAGCGGTGGAGTGTCCGTGGTTCGAATCCCGGCCCAGGCAAAATCAAAAAATAGAAAAATAATTTTTCAATACGGCACCACCTCTTGGCAGTCAATTGCAAACCTCCAAGAGTAAAAATTGCTATGAAAAGCTTTTCACTTCGCCATTCGGATTCGGCATTAAACTGTAGGTCCCTTCCATTCATGTACAAATATAACACGCACAACATGAGTGGATGCGAAAAGTTCGGCCTAGGCCCTCCATGGGCTGTTGTGCCATTAAAAGTAAAGTAAGTCAAATTAAGAATCTGAATTGTGTAAAAAAATATGTAAACATATTATTATTGGTTTTTTTTTTTGTGGCAATTTTGTGCGCCTTATTAAAAGCAATTATGACCCCATAAAGTGCACCATGATAAAATCTTAATTAAAGTTAACAATGTTGAAGTTATAGCCATCGCCAGTTTTCCTTTGTTTATTCTTGGGACGACGCACCGAAATAACTCGTACATTTATTTATTGACAGTAGAGGCAGTATTGGCAATGACACTGACACTTTATGACCATTAAGTGTTTGTTGCTGCTCTTGGGTACCTTGTTGTTCGACGTGTATATATGTGTGTGTGTGTATTGTGTGAATTAAAATTTTTCATGTAATTAAATACATGTGTGAAACGTTTAGGTTGCAGCAACAATCGACATTCC
Organism: Palloptera scutellata; assembly: GCA_958295655.1. NCBI lineage: Eukaryota > Metazoa > Arthropoda > Insecta > Diptera > Pallopteridae > Palloptera > Palloptera scutellata. The sequence continues at coordinate 15,856,335 of OY282450.1, forward strand.
CACGAGCTTGTTGTGCGAGCAGCACATAGCCCAACATTAGACGCAGCAGGGAAGATAATAAGCCCATAAATTTTCTGTAAACTTAGATACACATATACATACATACATACTACCTACATAGCCTAGAAAGCCATGCTTATGAGTTTTTAATATAGAATACGAAAATTATAGCTTCACATTCTATTTCTTTTTTCCATTTCCTTTTCCGTTTATTTAATCACTATCGTGTTACTAAATAGTTCTGTTAATTGATATTTCTTTTTGTGCTCAAAGCTTCATAGAAGTTCTCAATAAACTCAAAGGAATTTATGCAAATTTACAATTTACTACTATTTAACATTATCTATTTACACTTAATATAATGCAAAATAAGTCAAATAGAAGTAGGAAATGTTTGTATTTTGCTTTCAATTGCTGTATGTGTCAGAACTTTTAGATTGAATAATTGCTTGTGAATATTTTCGCATATAAATTTTGATGATTTTAAATCTGTTTAATTTAATATTCTCTTTGATCTTTCGAAGTAAAAATAAATTGATTCCTTTTTTAGTGGAATACCGAATGTTTTTAGGAAACACTAAGTGAGTTATGTAAATAAAAAATTTATTAGTTATACTTCAAAAATACTTAGTACATAAATATTAGTGTGACATTCAATCAGAAAACGCTGAAGTTCATCTGTCACTGCGAAATTTTGTAGCCTTATTGAACCGCTTCCTAACGCGCTATTTCTAAGAATAGCGCTAAGAATATTTCCATTCATGTACAAATATAACATGCACAACATGAGTGGATGCAAAAAGCTTGGCCTTTGGCGCTACATGCGGTCATAGTCGCCACTGATAAACTGAAGTTCATTGTGGTGAAGGCATAACCCTTGCCACAATGGCTGTCTATCTCTTTATCGGTCGGTTTATCTTCCTTACATTCAACACAATGCTCTGCATTCATAGGGTATACCCCTTTGAATGCAGAGCATTGTGTGGTATACCCTGTGTGTTAAATATATCAATATCAAAAAAATAAAAAAATTTAAATTATGTTGTAAATTATTAAAGATTCTAAAATTATAACTTTATCTTTTTATTGGAATTCGGTGACCAAATTTCACTGTATTCAGGTTTAAGCTTCCAGCGAGTGGTCAAGGCTTTGTATCTTGTTTACTAAGATCACCGTTCTCGCGAGTTACTGAAATTACTGCAAAATTATTTTCACACCAACGTATGAAATAGAATTAAACGCCCGTAGATTTTTATATCAAAAGTGACTACAGAATCCTCTAGCTTAAGTAATCATCCTTCAGGTAGCAGGTACTTCAATATATTCTTATTCAATATAATCTTTTGTAGCGGTCAAGAAATGTCGAAACTGGTTGTTTAACAATCAGAGAACAGTACACAAAGATTTGTTTTCACATTCATTAAATAACACATTCGTAAAATAAATATTATAAATAACTTTATTCATCGAAATGATACCAAAAACTTACACTTTATTATATTTTTTTAATTTGTAGCTAACGGCTTTTGGAAGCAAAGTAATTGTTTATCAAGCACTGACTGAGAACATATCGTTCGTTTGCTACAAGACTGTCATATCTTGAAAAACAGAAATTTTGAAAAAAAAACGTATTTCAACTTTTCTATATACTCCATACAATCGCTCCATACAATTGATATCAACAAATACTCTACTCAATATAAAGTATTAAATAATTGTTATTTCCGTAAACTTAATTGAAAAATATTTTTTTTTTATATATTGCACTAACTATGAAATAGTTAGTCCGTTGAGCAAATACGTAAGCGAAAAAAATTGGAGGGGTGGGGTAAGGGTAAGTCGCATTCTAGGTAAAAGTTCAAAAATTTCTCCATTGCTGGTCAGGCGTCATCCCTTGTGGGTTAAAATGTGAAACCGGACTCTATTAATTTTCAATGGCTAATATTTTTCCCATCATACTAACCTTCCATCTGCGAAACTTAAGGGAGCCTCCATTCAGAATTTACTTTTTTTATGAAATAGGTACGAGGTGGGCTTTCAAACTGTTCCCAAAGGTTCCCGACCTGGAATAAATTTCACTCTACAAACTTTTTTTTCCATTTTACATATATTTATACAATACTAGCTGACGCCATGCATGTTTCACTGTGCATAATTAAAAAAGTAATTCAAAGCAGTTTAAATTTTAAGTTTAAGTCAAATTACCGGCATCGGAGCCACTTTCAGAACCATTACGTTCATTGGCTTTAGGTGGTGCACCTGAATCAAAGCATTTTTTTGCAAACATTCAATCTTACAATTCATGTTTCCAAATGACTTCATTCGGTGCAACGAATATTATTCATGACAATTTTGTGACCACATTCAAGGTAATTTGCATGAACAACATGGAAAAATGCTATTGGTCTCGAAATGAAAATGAATTTGACAATTATGAAAATTATTTTCACAACAACGTTTTTCCCGCTTCTGATTGTCTTTTTTTTAGTTTTATCAGTTTTTAAAAATTTATTTCCTTGGTAATTCTGATCAGCAAGTTGATCGTCGATGTTAAATTAGTTCAACTTTGAAGCGAGATGTTATTGAACGAATCCAAACTTCCCTTCAAGAGAATATTGAATTGGTTCGACTTTTCCGTGCTGCTCTCGACCAAATGCCTGCTGATAATCACAAAATTGTAATAAAGGCCGATAAAGTACCATGTGGAGAGTATACCAGAAGATTTAATGCTCCAAAAATGGATGAAGTTGCAATAGTAATAGTTGGTGACGAATTTAATTCTCGAGATACTTATTGTGCTGCATCGAAGAGATAATGGTTCTGGAGATGGCTCCAATGCCGGTAATTTGACTTTTCCATTAGCACAACATAAACCTGGTGGCTCATTTTTGAATTTGTACGCTTTGCAATGATTACAGTTCGATGTAAAGTGTAATTAATCGTCGAATCATAATTGAACGCAGCTCGCTTAAGTGAATGCGTTAAGGGGTTCAAAAGTTGTAGGCATTTTACTCTTTTTGTGGGCGTGGCAGTGGGCTGATAAATAGCCTATGTCCGTCAGAAAAGCATTTACTTAGAAAGTTGAATTTTTGAAAAAAATCGAACCGTTTCCGAGATAACATATCTTCATTTTTATATATATAGATTTCCAATTACACTACGAGTGCTCCCACACAAAGTTGACATTTTTTATGAAAAAATCAATATGTCAGACATTTTATAATTATCCACTTTTTTCACTAAGCGATGTCATCATGGCGATTATAAAACTTCCCTTCATATCGATCCACACTAATGGGTATCCGTTATTTTCGCTATATCTGTGCAGCACTGACAAAGTCAAGTGTCATCTTCAACTCAATGCTCCATAAATCACTGGACATAACTTGTACCTTGTGTGTAGTTCTTCCCAGCAAAGTGAAGTATTATATTTTTTCTTCGATTTTGTGGATTGTGCTTAAGTGGATACTTTTCGTCAATCGTTAAAAGTGAACATGTGCATTGTGCTATATTTTCTTTTCAATTTTTATTGTGCAAAGAGTGTGCCAAATGTGTTCAATACATAAAATAAAAAATTGTGTTACAATTTGGACGTCATTCTAAATAATGAGTGGGACAGGTGTTAGCATTCAGTTCGTATTTTTTTTTCCTGTTAGAAAATTTTCATTGTAATGACTTGTAGCGGTCTTGACTTGTTTGAAATCAATTTCGTAAAATAATAATTTAAGTTTTTGGTGCCAAAACAGTAAAGAACATCCAAGCAAAGCATTACGAAATTCGAAGCATTTGCTCGGGCAGTTGTTGAAATCACAACGGGTAAAAAAGCATCGATAGCCACTACAGGTATGTATACGAGTACAATATGCCAAATCTATCAAACAGTATAATAATTAAGTATCTAATATACCGAATTTAGTCAAAATTTTCTCAGAACATATGAACCAAATTTAACCAAGTTTTTCACTGATGTTTTAACAAATCTTTACATAGTTTTGACCAAACATTGATCAAATTTTAAACAACACAAACTTTAATTTTTTGCAAATATGGACAAAGCTTTGAACAATTATGGACCAAACTTTTCACTAAACTTTGAACAAATATTGATTCAATATTAACTAAATTTTGGCCAATTTTCACCAAATATTAACCGAGTTTTCAACAAACTTTTATTAAATTTTGATCAACTATCGACCAAATATTGACCAAGCTTTTACCCATAAAGTTTACAAGGCATGGAAATTTTTACCGTCTTTATCTCAGTGGCTGTATTCCAATTTCGCATTGTGGTAACTCCACTCAGATTGGTAGATGTGACATAAATATTTCCTGTTTAAAGTAGACTATCCTACAACCGGAAAAAATATATTAGAGGCAGTCCCTCATACATAGGATTCTCATGTAGAGCTGGTAAGATCGCCATTTGGGTTACGAAAGGTATGCTGCTAGTTGCGCGCTTCTTTTTAATGAACTTTGAATAGTCTGGCAGAATCTTTTCAGTCAGTATTCACTTCTCTTTAGTAGACGCTTTACCAGGAAGAATATCGCTTTGACCTTCTTTATTGATTACAATATGAAATTAGTCGAATATTCAAAATCTACGAGGTGTGATAAAAAAATAACCGTTATTTTCAAATTTCGTGAGTTACGTATGTTCGATTTTCGCATTTTTTTTCTGTTATGTTGGTACACATGTCTGTTATATATGTTGGCAATACCAACCATTTTGGATTGTCAGTTTGTTTTTGACAGATAAAAAGGTTAGTCGTGTTTTGGTGTGCTCTTCGATTTTTTACTATTCGAAAAAATGGATCAAAGAAACTGTATTCAGTTTTGTGTAAAAAATGAAATTAAATGCGCAAGGACATTTGAAATGTTGACTGTGGCCTTTGGCGAGTCTACTATGAGCAGAACACAAGTTCAATTGTGGTATAACCGGTTTAAGGAAGTCCGAGAAGATGTCAATGACGATGCTCGTCCTGGTCGCCCGAGCACGTCAACAACCGATGAACCGATGAACATTGACGCAGTGAAGAAAATGATTTTGGATAATCGTCGAATCACTATCAGAGAGGTTGCTGATGATGTTGGCATATCGTTCGGCTCATGCCAAGCAATTTTTACAGGAGCTGTTGGCGATACCAAAAAGCGCGTTTCAGAAGTGTTTCGAGGATTGGAAAAAACGCTGGCATAAGTGTATTATATCTGAGGGGATTACTTTGAAGGGGACAAGATAGTTGTTGATAAATAAATAAATACTTTTTGAAAAAATAACGGTTATTTTTTGATCATACCACGTATATAAATGTGATTTGATTGTAAGTTTTAAATTTTTTACCTCCTATTTGAATGACGAGAGTAGAGTATGTATTCCAAGGAAGTTTCACCATTTTTTGTCTAGTTTTTGGGCTACAAAAAAGGGGTGTTGGGAAGTTTTTACTTAGTAATTTTTGACGCCAAATATGCAATTGAGTTTTGTTTGCGCTTTCTTAATAAAATATTTATAAAAAAATTAATTAGAAATTTTAAAATACTTAAGGTAATATGTAAATGAATAGTTGCTTTTACGAAGCTCAGCTAGCTAAATGTCAAATAAATTGTAGTCACTAACATTTCTAGGCTACCTAGTACAAGTAAACAAAACACCTTCATGTCTTATCTTGGAATTGAAAAGTGATATCAAAGTGATTCAGTTAGAGGAAATTATGGAATGGGCGAAAACATTCATGCCTATTGAATTTAGGTATTTATTAAAAATAATAAAAGCTTGAAAAACGTGATCAAGTATTTGCAAACTTATCAGTAAAATATGGTACTGAAATATGGTACTGAAATATGGTATACACGCACAAAAAAACTTTTTGACCTAGTTATAAGCTAAGTATCGATAACTTACGGACATAATAGCAATATGTACATAACAATAATATATATTGTAGTAGAACCAACAACACAAACAACAACGGTAAAAATTAGCTTAAGGGCCCAACAACAATAACAACAACAACAACAACAGCACCACCACCCATAGGAGCATGTCCACTTGAAATAAGTGAAACAATAAAAAAACATGAAAAAAAACGTAACAATATCAAAAAAAAAAAAAAAAAAAACAACAACATAAAAACAGCTACTGGACGTAGCACAAAACTACAACAGTAACAAGCAATAGGTATGAATTGTATGTGTAAAGGAACGCATGCAATGGTAAATATATCGTTAAGTGAATGCGAACGAGAGTTGGGGGAGGTAAAATACATCGATCATTTTTGTAGGTGGCCAAAAAACCAAGAAATCGCACCTCAAACTTAAGGGTGGCAATAAAATTATGCGAGAAAAATTGATTTCACAAATGAAATTTTTATTTGGCATGAAAGAAATGGGAAAAGTACATAAAAATAACAAAAACAAAGCAACAAAATTTGCAATTTGAAATTTTGTTGAACATACAAACAGAGAGCTACAGGAAAACGAAAAAGAGAATGAAAGATGCAAAGCAAACAAAACAAAGAAATGGGCTGTTAGATAGTTAGATGGATGAATGAATAGATAGCTATGTACATAGACAGTTAGACAGATAGATAAATAGATACGATACTAGTGGGTTCGTTCGTTTAAACGCAACGCAACACAACGCAAAGTAGAGGAACGCGCCTTTTCAGAAATGATAAATTAATACATAGGACGCAGTTAGTTAGGGTTGCCATATTATTATTTATTTATTTGCATTTGTTTTGTTTGTTTATTTTTAGTTATTTGTATGTTTGCATTTGCTTGCCTCCTGCATTCGTGGTAGTGATGGATGAAATAATTTTTTAGCTCATTTGTTTTATTTTCATTATTTTGTTGTCTCATGAAATATGAGAAAGTGCGAATGTACATATTTTGCAAGTAGTAGTAGTACATAGTAGCAGTAACAGCAAGAAAGATGATAAGTAAACGTCAGGCTGCAACCAAAGCAGCGCAGCAGCAACATTGTACACGTGAACGTAATCGTAAACCATAAAGTTATGCATATAAATCAAGTGATTTATGAGTAAAAATATGTATGAAAATTTACTAATTTGCATACAATTTCTCGAAATTTATTATTTGTAATTAAATTAGACGGGGGCCTGGGGCGTAGGACACAAGGTAAAGTTCGTGACAGTCGCAGGTGCGTCCATGGTCGATCCTTGCGCTTCTACGTTTCAAGTCGACACACAGCCTCCTCGTGGCGTCCCCTGGATAGCGATCTGACAACCGTCAGTGAGTTAACTAATGTGTGCGGCGGGCTTCTCCATGGCCTTGAATGAATGGTTGTGCGTCGGGCTTGGAACCCACCACGTTAAAATACCCTCCAATGAAACCTTCAAACAAGCCTCGGATAATGAACCCCTCTAATGTTGACGACTCCCGCAAACGCCCAAAGGACAACGATTTACGGATATGCACCTGGAATGTCCGAACCCTCTACAGGGAAGGTGCCTCTATCCAGCTGGTGGATGTCCTCCAAAAATATAGAGCTGACATCACCGCTGTACAGGAAATGCGATGGACGGGACAGGGTTGCTCCAAAAGAGCATCCTGTGATATCTACTACAGCTGTCATGCGTCGAGACACGAATTTGGTGTTGGATTTGTGGTTGGGAAGAGACTGCGTCATCTAGTCTCGAGGTTCACGGCGGTGAACGAGCGCCTAGCCACTATCCGCATCAAGGCAAAATTCTTCAACATCAGCCTAATTTGTGTCCATGCCCCGACGGATGAGAAGGATGAAACGACCAAAGATGACTTCTACGAGCTCCTCGACAAAGCTTATGAGCATTGCCCCCGCCACGATGTTAAAATCGTGTTAGGCGACTTTAATGCCAAGGTGGGCAAGGAGAGTCTCTTTGGTCCGACGATCGGAAAATTCAGTCTCCACGACGAAGCCACCGATAACGGTATGAGACTGATCGACTTCGCCGCGGCACGAAACATGACAGTTAGTAGCACCAGATTCCAACATAAGGATATCCATAAGGCCACTTGGCTGTCCCCTGATCAAAACACACGAAACCAAATTGATCACGTTGTGATCGACGGAAGGCACGCTTCCAATGTACTAGACGTACGCACAATACGTGGTGCAAACATCGACTCAGACCACTACTTGGTTGCAGCCAAGGTCTGCACACGTATATGTGTAGCAAATCGCGTACGGATATGTACAAAGAGAAAGCTGGATGTCGAAAAGCTGCAATCACAACAGACAGCCAAAGTCTTTGCCAACCAACTTGCACTTCTCCTTTCGCAAAACACCCCTCAACTTGATGATATATGCGCACAGTGGACGCACATTTCCCGCTCTATGCGTACGGCTGCCGAAGAGGTGCTAGGCTACCACCGTCGACGGAGAAATATGTGGTACGACCAAGAGTGTCGCGATGCTACTGAAGCGAAAAACACAGTCTATAGAGCCACCCTGCAGTCAGTTGCAACGCGAGCTGCTAAGGAGCGATACAGAAAGTTGAGGAGGGAGGAGAAACGTCTTTTCAGGCGCAAGAAAAGAGATGAAGAAAGACGCGAGTTCAATGATATCGAAATGTTGCGGGACAGGAACGAGGTCCGAAAATTCTTTGAAAGAATAAGACGCCTGACTCTTGGTTTGAAGACCGGGGCCTCTTCCTGCAAGGATGAAGATGGAAATCTGGTGACAGATATCCAGGGCATAATGAGATTATGGAGGGAGCACTTTTCGCAGCTGCTTAATGGCGAAGACGGCAATAATCCCGCCACTGCGGAACCCACTCCGGAAACCCCAATCACTGACGGCGTTGAAGTACCGCCGCCTGACTATGAGGAGGTCTTAACAGCCATTGCTCGGCTGAAAAACAATAAGGCTGCAGGTGCAGATGGCCTGCCTGCTGAGTTGTTTAAGACCGGAGGCGATGAGCTCAAAAAACGCATGCATGAGCTTCTATGCAGAATATGGTCAGATGAAAGCATGCCAAGTGATTGGAATCTCAGCGTACTCTGCCCAATCCATAAGAAGGGTGATTCCACGATCTGCGCCAACTACCGTGGGATCAGCCTTCTTAATATTGCATATAAGGTTCTATCGAGCGTACTGTGCGAAAGACTGAAGCCCATCGTCAACAAACTGATTGGACCTTATCAGTGTGGCTTCAGGCCTGGTAAATCCACCATCGACCAGATATTCACACTACGCCAAATCCTGGAAAAGACCCGAGAAAAACAGATCGACACCCATCATCTATTTGTCGATTATAAAGCCGCCTTCGACAGCACGATTAGGGATCACTTGTACGCCGCAATGTCTGATTTTGGTATCCCTGCAAAGCTCATTCGTCTTTGCAAAATGACACTGACCAACACCACCAGCGCAGTGAAAATTGGGACAGACCTCTCCGCACCATTTGATACCAAAAGAGGTTTCAGACAAGGTGACTCCCTATCGTGCGACTTCTTTAACCTAATGCTGGAGAAAATAATTCGAGCTGCGAACATCGACATCTCTGGCACTATCTTCTACAAGAGTGTCATGCTGCTAGCATACGCTGATGATATTGACATCATTGGCAAAAACGCTCGAGCAGTCAGTGCAGCATTCTCCAACCTGGAAAGGGAGTCTCGTCGTGTGGGTCTAGTGGTGAACGAGGACAAAACGAAATACCTTGTGTCAACAAACAAAGAGTCACGGCGTCTTGGACAAAATGTCACTGTTGACAACTACACTTTTGAAGTCGTCAAGGATTTCGTTTATTTAGGATCCAGCATAAACACCAACAATAACGTCAGCCTTGAGATCAAGCGGAGACTAACTCTTGCCAACAGGTGTTACTACGGGCTCAGTAGGCAATTGAGAAGTAGAGCCCTCTCTCGACCGACGAAAATAACGCTCTATAAGTCCCTCATCCTTCCCGTCCTAATGTATGGCGCAGAGACGTGGACATTGACCATCAATGATGAGAGACTGTTAGGAGCGTTCGAGAGGAAGATACTCCGTAAGATCTACGGTCCAGTATGCGTGGATGACGTGTTTCGAATAAGATGGAACAATGAGCTGTATGAGCTGTACGCCGACACTGACATAGTCAAGCGTATAAAACTCCAGCGGCTTCGCTGGCTGGGTCATGTTGAGCGAATGGAAGAAAGCGCTCCGGCTAGAAAGGTGTTTTATTCGAACCACGGTGGAGGATCACGCAGAAGGGGACGTCCTAATCTCCGTTGGAAAGACCAGGTGCAGGGCAACCTGACTGCACTTGGCCTTATCAACTGGCGCCAGCGCGCGCATAGCAGAAGTGACTGGCGAAGCTTTGTGGAGGCGGCCAAGACCGATCATCGGTTGTAGCGCCAGCTAAGTAAGTAAGTAAGTAAGTAATTAAATTAGACTACCTAGAACCTATTAACAATATGGGAGGGAATAGTAAGAAGGGTAGCCGTTATGTTCTTGTGCTTGTTTCATTTTCATAGCCGAGTGAGGAATATAAATTGTTTATGAAAGATGCATTAATGTGTATTTTCTCTCTCTTGCTCTGCCTGCCTTGAGCTATTTTTCTTCTGTTTCCCTGTATTTTTTACTCTTTAAAACATTGTTTGGCAATGCTTAGTGCTTTTTGAGCATCTCATATGCAATACAGTGTAAAGACTGAAGATCTTTACGCTCTTTGCCCATCATTGCTTCAAAGCAGTTGTGCAAGTTAAACATTTAACTAGTTCTCCTACTTAAGGTACAATAGGTTACATAGCCTGAGTGCTTGAGGAACTGTCCTGCACTCGTAGGTCAGATTCTCGGCCTTTTGTCTTCACATCCATCCAGTTCTCATACTAAAGATAAATTGCTCTCTTCTTCGACTTATTCTTCTTTCTTTTAATGGGACAGCCCATGGACTACCAGATATTATTCGATATGAAAATACTGTCACCTGGAACAAAACCCGGCATACAATCGTCGAGTCAATTCATTCTTAATGAAATTACTTATTAATTTACAGCTATATATTTAGTAGAACTTAGCCTTAATTCGAATTGCCAATTATCCACTCTTTTTGTACTGGAAACTTACTGTCGCCTAACGCAAATGAAAACTTAATATTACCCAGTTGCACAATATGGGATTGCTCCTTATACTATTGCTTATTTAATAATCAAAAGAGATCAATAAAAGAGATTTACTTATTCTCGGACCTAAGAACAAACAAGAGCATTGCAAGAACATGCAAGAGCAAAATGACTAAAAGTAACCATTTTCTCGTTGAGTCGACAACACGTCAAGCTGAGATTTTTTTTCGTTGTGATGTACAAATATAACACGCACAACATGAGTGGGTGAGAAAAGCTTGGTCTAGGCCCTCCATGGGCTATTGTGCGATTAAAAGTAAAGTAAAGTAACAATGAAACAAATATTGTATGACCAAGTATAAAGGGTGTTTTTTCTAGAAGTGTGGTTTTCAATCTGGCTATACTTTTGTCGGAGTTGATCTTTTTGACAGCTGTCACTTGATTTATGCCATTTCATAATGAATAGACTTACTCCTGAACAATGTCTGCAAATTATTGAAATTTATTATCAAAATTCATGCGCTGTGAAAAAAGTGTTTCGCAAGCTACGTCCATTTAGCGACGAGGCTCATTTTTGGTTCAATGGATACGTGAATAAGCAGAATTACCGTATTTGGAGTGAAGACCAGGCGTAGGCAATTCAGCAGCTACCACTGCATCCCGAAAAACCGGAAAATTCACTATTTGGTGCGGTTTATGGGCAGGCGGCATCATTGGGTCATACTTCTTCAAAGACGATGAAGGCCTCAACGTTACGGTCAATGGAGAAGGGTACCGTTCGATGATAACAGACTTTTTTTTGCCGAAAATGCAAGAATTGGACTCGGCCTACATGTGGTTCCAATAGGACGGTGCCACATGCCATATGCCACACTGCACGCGAAACCATGCACCAAGTGAGGGGCGACTTTGGTGAGCAGTTAATCTCACGTTTTGGTGCAGTCAATTGGCTTCCAATACCCCGTTAGACTATTTTTTGTAGAGCTACGTTAAGTCTCTTACCGATAGGGACAAGCCAAATACGATTGCTGCTTTGGAAGCCAACATTGTACGCGGTATTTGTAAGATTTCGTCCGAAAAGTGTGAAAAATGTGCCAAAATTGGACCTTCAGTATGGACCACTTGAAGAGTAGTTGCGGGCAACATTTAAGTGAAATTATCTTTAAAAGTAAATGGCAGGCATTGATTTATCGATCCCGTTCATTCACTTTTCTAAAATTTTTGTATTGTTTTTCATTTTCAAAAACTAAACTCTTATAAAAATCACCCTTTACAACTATGAATATAAATAAATACTTGCTGTTTTAACATTTAGACAAAGTTTATATTTTATCAATAATAAAAATAAATATTTATGGTATATACATAAATATGTTAGTATTTATACTCGTATGTAACTATTAGGCAGTAGAATATTAATAACTAGAAACAATAGAATAGGAAATGAGTTATTAGAAGCAAAAGAGAGAAAGACAAAGAAAACGCCAAACATCAGTCGGGCCCTCCTTTATTACCCCATTTAGAGGTCGAAACGTTTACTCTATGCCCTAGGACATACTATGTTTAAAAAAGGAAGAAAAATTCAAGAGCTCTGAAGTAGTATGGAGTATTCCATTGCTAGGTGCGCTCGATGATTACTTCAGCGATGATCCTAAGTTCTACTGGGTATTTACGCGCACCCACACTCAGATACAAGTACATAAGCTCACAGAGAGAAAAGTTCGTAGTTTATTCAACAATTAACGCTTAATTTTCTCAAAATCATTTCATATACATACATACACACATACATACATACATACTCGAATGTATATTTGTATTTACATATGTATAGTAAATTCATTAACTAATATCCCCATTTATAGTATTCCTCTCTTACTCGATGTTGTTATTATTTGCTAGATTGTTGTTGTTTCACTCTTGGCATTCTTGTTGTTTATTATCGCTCTCGTTATAGACATTAGACGAAAAATATCCTGCGGCTAGAATGAAATACAATTAGTGGTAAGCACGGCAGGATTCATAGTTAATGTTTCTGTTGTTGCTATTATTATTGCTTCTTCGTTCGTTGCCTTAGTCGTTGGTGTTTTTCTTGCTGTTGTTTCTGTTACTTTATTTTGAACACACGCACACAATGCCTACAGTAATAAGCAGCAAATGAACAACAGCAGCGGCAACGACATTAAATAACAATAAAAAGAAGTATCGTTTTTTGCATTTACATACTTAGTAATTTATACCAATCAAAGTTAATGTTAAATTAAATATTACTACTGCTTTAGAATTTCACCGAAATTTCTTTTTTTTTTTATTTAATATTCTTTAAGCCAGTTCAAAAAGTTGGTGGGTGCAGAAAAATGTAAATTGGTTTAATATTTAATAACTTATATTTTTAATATTTTAAAAACTTATTTGCCAAGCAATTTTCCAAGCAATAGTGTTTATTTATGTTTGCCCATTATTAAATAACTTTATGTGTATACTAAAAAGTATTTTTTCTTTTATTTTTCAGCCTAACTCGAGTTCTATTTATCAGATTTTCTTCGAAAGAAGTGGTAAGTTGAATGAAAACTTTAAAGAGGATGCGAAAAGCTTGGGGTAGGTATTACACGGGCTGTTGTACATTAAAGAAGAAATAAGAAAAGTGAGGGGAAAGATATGTGCTATAACTCCAATAACTAGGAGCAGCTTTAAAGATTTTAATGTGAATGAAACTGAAATTACATTTCAGTATAATTATGGGGTAAATGGTCAATAAGTTTTTTTTTTTTTACATTATTACATTCAACACTCAGGGTGTACCCCTATAAATGCAGAGCATTGTGTTGAATGGAAGGAAGATTGATAGGTGAGAGAAAGAAGGAGGGAGAATCAGAGAGGGAATGCAAACACACAGGACACCAATAAAGGGATAGACAGCCATTGTGGCAAGTGTTATGCCTTCACCACAATGTTTGCCCTGTATCCATGTTTATGTCTGCATAAGAATAATCGTACATTTGGGAAACCATAGATTCCTGGGAATGGCTCATAATATAATATTTCCCACTTATATAGAGTATATAGCTCCGGCTGTAAAAATTCTTGCCATAGGTAGTAGTACCTTTTAATATCATTTACAATAAAACTAACTTGGTTTGCTAGAACCTTGCAGTCAGGGTGCTTATTTAGGAGTTTCTGTTAAATAACACTACGCTACAGGCATAAAACTATTTTATCGCAGCTAGGAGAAAGTTGTTTCCCACAAAAAGCTGATGCATTTTTTTCCCCTCATTCTATGTTTTAATGTAAATACTTTGCTCAGCAACTTCCATCACACTAAGCCAACTATTTAACAAAGTAATTTACCTAGAAATTGTAGAGTGGTCCTCGACTTTCACTTCTTCGTTGGCATGGTGCCTTTGTTTGTGAATAATGAGAAGTGGAGATCAAGAATTTATTTGAACTTAAATATAATAAATAGGCCACCTAGGTGGCCTAGAGAATGAGTGCTAAACTGTAGTCACAGTAGTCTCAAAAGGATGTAGGATTAGAGGCCTTGAATAAATTCATGCCTCATTATGATAATCTTTGGTTTCGAAATTATTAAAAGTGGATTATATAAATATAGTTCTAGTACTTTAAATAAGTTAGAAGGTGGCAGTAGGCTTTTAATTTTGTAGATGATTACTTAGTATCGAATGCTCTCGCGTTTAAATAGCTTAATTAACTAAATAACTATTTTTATCGAATGCTTTCGCGTTTAAATAGCTTAATTAACTAAATAACTCCTTTTATTTGCGTAGCCTTGAATTACATAACTGTTTCCTAAAAATATAGAATAGCATTTTAGTGTTTCCACTAAAATTCCCCTTTGGACTGAGATATAAGGAAGAGATTTTTGCGATTTGGTTAACCTTTGATGCAATCTACCCATCTCTGATTTCTTCGACTCGACTCTACTTGTGGCATCATGACAAAATGAGAAACGCCATTTCTAGTTCTGTCTCACGTTTCATAAAAATAGGCAATCTTCGTGATTCCAACATTAATGCTAAGTAACAGATCCTAGGTTGTAAACTACCACAGCTAATGTGATCTCTACTTCTGACTTTAAGATTGCAAATTCCCCTTTTCATTGTAAAAACCTGAGCTAATGTTTTAGCTACTTCTGATTTCAAAATTTGTTTGAAGGCGGTAAAACATAAAACCCACAACTTCTGCAACGATTAGTGTTCTCTAAAGATATTTTGTATTAACTGAAAATATATTCAGCATAAAAATAAAAAGTCTCAATTTATCTTTTATATTCGAATGAAAAAAATTTAACCGAGGATCACTTAATTCATATACATAAAAATAACAACCAATCGTATCCACAGTAGTTATTTATACCACTTACAAAGGAGAATAAATGTAAAATAGTTTTGTAAAACACAAACACAACTTCTATTGCCTTCAAGGTAAAAGTAAAAGATACAATTCATTCGATGGACACAAATAAAGTGCAAATATACCTAACATATGTATATATCAAGATGCTTAAATGCTCAGGCATCAAGCTATAAATGTAGATATTTATTGAAGGTAGCACACACCCACTCATACACACAAATGCATATGTAAATACATACATATTTATGTCCATAGAGAAAAGTGTATACATATTTATGAATGCTTAAGGAATATAAAGATGTTTAAAAGTGAGCACGTAATAAATTAATGAGCATTATCTATGTTTGTTCCATATTTATAGCAAATTCCAACTAATAGCTCGCCCATTTTTCTCGCTGTCATACTAAACAAATGTGAAAAAATGAATGTAGTTAAAAAATAAAAATCACAGTAACAACAAATATGAATAGAATAAAACCCGATGTTTGTATTTACTTCTGTTAATTAATAAAGATGCAGCTAATTGCTTAACCTTATGTAATTAAAAGTATTTCAGGAGAAACTTTAAAGCGAATTTAAGTACCCCGGCACTTTTTTATTACAGAAAAGAGATTGGACTCATGATTCTTAATGAATAATGATGAATTTGTATCCTGCTGATTAGTTAAACAATATATCTTTTATTCTTTCTAACTAACAGTCTTTCATTAGCAAAAAAATTAATTGGTTATCGGTGGCGTATGAGTAACAATTAATTTATTATCTTATATTTATTTATTTATTGTTTTCTGTTTTACTATTTGTGTTAGTTTTGGAAAATTTAATCAAATAGTTCACGAATTCTAAATGAAATTGTTATTATTTAAATTTCAATCCTAAATTCAGCTAAATTAATTGAGGAGCTTTCATATATTTTGCACATATATAACAAAATTTTGAGACGGAAAAAGTGGAAGCGTCTACTTGCTCGCAGGGGTCCAGGCTACTAAGTAGTTGCAACTACTTTCATCTACAATTATTTCCACCACTATTTTTACGACTAATTTTTTGAACTATTTTAGTTTATACAATAGTAGTTCTACTTGTTTTCTACTACTACTGTTGAGTATACCTATTTACTTTAAATAAATTTAATATAATAGTATTCAATATAAGTATTATGAAATATTTCCTCCATTGAAATTTAAGTTAATCGATCCATTAAAACTGATGGATCGATGAATCCTATATCTACATATTATCTCATATATTTGCATGTAATAACACAGTTAAAGTAATCCGAAATCCGAATTGTTTCAGCAGCCTTATTTGATGTCGGAATCGTTAAAGTTTTGAAAAAACATTCATGAATTGTAGTTGTTTAATTTAATTTTCTAACTATTTCCATTGCATTAAGTTGACTTACGTGTTTTGTTTAATTTTCTTTGCAAATATCTTAGCAGCACTTAGTTGTCAGATCAAATCTTATATCTTTTTCACTGTTTAACGTGCTAGAATGAGCAACTGTAGTTCCGCCCACTTCAATTACAGCGCTTCAGTGGGAATTACACTCTTACTATGTAACTACTTTACAAATATATATATGTAACTTTGTGAAGATTCTGTTGTAAATCATTTAAATATTTTCCAACCGTAAAAAAGTGCTTTAAGTTAATTTGCGTTCACTTCGTTGTCGTTTACCATTTCTTTGACATAACTTCACAAAAGAAAGGGAAGAGAAGAGAAAGGAGGGAGAATTATATTAACATATTTCCCAAATGAATGCAGCTAGCAAACAAAAACATAAAGGAAAAAAAATTTTGATGGAAGTTGGAAACCAAGACTAGCCTTAGTGACAAATATCCGCGTTATATTATTCATATTGTTGTTGTTGTTTGTGTTGTTATTGTTGTTCATAGTACCCAAAGTGCAAAGTTAGTTGCTCAGTTTTTTTTGATTTGACTTACAGGGTGCTGCAGGTATTTAAAAGTTTGTATACATTTTAGATAAATTTACTTATATTCAAAACTGAACAGCTAACAGCTAAAATTCTATGCCGGAAACGTTTGCAAGCCCGATTTAAATGATAATAGCTGTTCTTATTGAATCAAGCGCGTTAAGGGGATGTTTGTTGGTCCAGCGTTCAACAACGACTCATACGTAGTAATCGAAAGGATTAAAGTCCGGGAAGCCAAGTGGCCATCTGTATGGACTTATGTGATCATGCAGATTCTCGGGCATTTGTGAGAAGGAGCAGAGTTCTGATGAAATACGTATGGCTTCTCATCACACATGATATCTTTCCAGTGTTTCACAACTGTTTTCAGAACCTTAATGTAAGCAACAGCTTTTAACGGAAATCCATGGGGTGGCATGACGTAGCTTTCATTGCTCACCACTCCCAAAACCATGATAGTTGCCGTAAACTTTGTGTACATAACATCTGAAGGATCCGAATATGGCCACATATCATTTCGTCCGGTTTTTTTTGTCCTGACCAAAATTTTTTTCGTCAGAGTTAACCCAGAGCATATACGGGATTTCAAGATGTTTTACCTTGTCGTTAAAAGTAGTTGTGCCTGGTTGAATCGTTGTTCTCGAGATCGTGCTTACATAAACTGTCCTCTGTTCATCTCTGTGCGTCTACGCTGTGGTGTAATGGTGGTGCGTTGGACTGTTACGCAGAGTGTCCAATTTTTCTACTAGGCACCACTTCTTGGCAGCCATTGGCAAACCTACATACAAGGGTAAAAATTTCCTATGAAAAGCCTTTCACATAGCCCTTCGGATTTGGCATAGACAATTCATGTACAAATATAACACGCACAACATGGGTGGATGAGAAAAGCTCGACCTAGGCCCTCCATAGGAAGTTGTGCCATTAAAAGAAGAAAAGAATTTCATCACGTAGGATTTGAACTGGATGAGTTCTTGGACAATGCGACTGATTGTGCTTTCAGGAACTTGAAGGTCTCACGGTATGGCGCTTATTGGTCTTCGTCAATAATGCCTTTGACTTTCTGCACAAGCTGTGATATTCTAGGACTGTCTGAAGGTGTGCCATGTTTTTTTGCGCTTGGTAACACTTTCCACATTGCTATCAGATGATTTCAACTCTCTACGAAGTTTGTGAACAAAAGATAGGGCGACATTAAAAAATTAATCGCATTTATAGCGTCGATAACAGCTTATTTTTTCATTTCCTGAGTCAGCTTTTGTTCTCCAGTTTTATCTGAAAAGAAAAAAGATAAAAACGTGCTGTTAAGAAGTGGCAAGCACATACTATGTGAATGTCCTCAAATACCTGTTGCACCCTGTGTTTCTTTTTTGCTACTGTCTACTATTGTTACAGTATTTAATTAATTCAAAAATGTTTTTCTAACACTCAAGCTTTAAAAAAAACACAACGAACAAATATAGACTTTGTACAACTCAAACGGAAATATTAAGACTTAATTAAAATGGAGGTACATAAAGTGGAAAATAGAAAATAAAATACAGTCAGTAAGTTTGACCATTTTTGCGCCCTGTTAGGTAAACACTTAAAGCGTTTCGTTGGTATAAAAAATAAAATTTTTTACTTTATTTATGTAAGTGTGTGAATAGTGCTCGTTCATTGCTCGTTTAATGTTCACACAGTGGCGAGTTCAGAGCGTTCTTTTTTGTGCACCTCGGAAATTCTGAACGTTGTCCTGTTTCATTTTTATATATGTAGTGGCATATTTGAAATTTATTATGTATAGTGTATACACATACATACACATGCACACACAAAAGTATTTTACATTTCGGTACCGCTCTCGCTGTCGTATGAGTAACAATTAATATTAAATTTTTTTTAGGTAAATCGACTTTTTTCTTCAGTTAGTTTCTTTTTTTCTTTATTCATTGGGGAGAGGAGGAGGAATGTAAAATTTATGATGCACCAACAAAAACAAAATTCGTTTTTACCAAGGGATCAACAAAAACTATTAACTTTATTATATTTTCGTTTTGTCTGCAACCAAGGAGAACCGATGTTCTCCTTTGAAAAGAAATTACTTTTATTTGGCAAAGAAAACTTTCTAGGCAAAAATAGTGGTAGACTTTTTATAAAAAGTAACAAACCCTTTTTTTTAAGTTATTAACACTCTCGATAATGTGAAATTTTTTCGTTTATACCAGGTATACAAGTGCGAAACGGTAATGGCATCTCTGTGTCGTTAGGTAAAACTATACGCTCTGTCAAACTAAATCATTGGCGCCATTTCTTCGCATTCAGTTCTGTGAACAATATTCAGTTCATAAACACTCAAGTTTCATACAACAACATTTTTTTTTTAGCTCGTAAAAATGTCGAATTTTGTGCCTACAAACTACGACACATTATGCGGACATCATTGACTTTCTGTTTCCAATTGAAGAAATCTGCTTTGGAATCTCATCGAATGTTTGTGGAAGCTTACGGCCAGCACGCTCTAGGCAAATCACAGTGCAACGAGTGGTTCAATAAGTTTAAAAGTAGCGATTTTGATGTGAGAAACGAAGAAGGTGGAAGACCACCGAAAAAGTTTGAAAATGCCGAATTGCAAGCTTTACTCAATGAGGATGATGGTCAAATGCAAGAACAATTAAATGTGACCCAACAATGCATTTTTCAACGTTTAAAAGCCTTGGGATTGATTGATTTTGAAGGTGGGAAGATGGCTACCGCATGAATTGACTGAAAGACAGCAAGAAAATCGAAAAACCACCTGTGAAATGTTGCTCGTCAGGTACAAAAGAAAGTCATATCTTCATCGAGTTGTAACTGGCGATGAAAAATGGATCTATTTTAAGAATCCCAAACGTAAACGGTCATATGTTAAGCCCGGTACACCGGCCAAATCGACAGCAAAGCCAAATCGCTTCGGAAAGAAGATAATGCTCTGTGTTTTCTGGGATCAGCGAGGTGTTGTCTGGTTTGGCCTTCTGAAGCCTGGTGAATCAGTTACTGGTCAATGCTACCAACAACAATTGTCCGATTTGAACCGTGTAAACGGTGCTATGCGCCAAAAACTTCCAGAATATCAAGCTAGGCAACACAAAGTGATTTTTCTTGATGGCAATGCACCATCACAGCGTACAAAACAGACTCAGGAATTGATAGATTCGTGCAGCTGGGAAGCCCTCCACCATGCGACCTATTCACCAGACTTGGCTCCATCTGACTACCACTTTTTTTCATCAATGGGGCACGCACTTGCTGAGCAGCACTTCGATTCGTACGAAATTGTGAAAAAATGGCTCGATGACTGGTTTGACTCAGAAAACGGACAGTTATTTTGGCGAATCATTCACAAATTGCCAGAGAGATGGTAAAAATATGGCCATTACTTTTGAAGATTGAATGTATAACCATTTTTCTTAAATAAACGTGTATTTTCTTAAAAAAGTTATATACTTCATTTCATTTGTACACAATTTCATTCTTGTATATATACCATACTCTTTAGATTATATTAACTCTGCGAGAGTAGGGGAAATGAAGGTCTCAAGGAATATAGCCCCCATCATTATGGTAAGCTTACAGTTTCGTCCTGGGGTGGGCAGGTACCAGAGATACGATGCTATAATACAGTACTAAGTATTACTCATGACTTCAACTAACTCCGATGGCTAATCTGGATTAGGAGAAAGGGGATGTTTATTTTTGACTTTTTACATTTAGCAATAGTTCTAGGTATTTCCCTCAAGTATCTTCTAATAACACATTTATGCGGCAAAGAGTGAAATTCCTGAAAACTATAGCACTCCACCACAACTGAAAATGAAATTCCCATGAAATTTTTATGGTTTTGTGTTGCCTACATGATTTTAGTGGAAGTATCTTTTGTATTTGTGTTCATAACTAATTAACTAACCCCATTTGTTAGTAAAACAACAACGAAACCCATAACAACTTGGGATTTTGTACAATTATGATAGATTAAAGCAATTTTAAACTGAAACCATACGTAATGTTAAATAGTATTGTACTAAGCGGTTTCACACGAAATGTCCTTGCTCAGTTCCGTTGACACTTTGCGTTCGTAATAATGAAGGATATTGCGATTAGGGGGAAGAGCGACAGAGAGAAAAAGTGAGTATGCGTATGTGTAGATGTATGCTTAATTGTTCAATGACAGGTGCCTCTATTCCCATGCATCGAAAGGACAATAGAGAAAATTCATTGCAAATAAACGGCACATTTTATCTAATACAGAATATTCCGCATATTTACATACGAATATGTTCGCACTAATACACACATACATACATATATACATGCAAGGACACATAAAGTGATTAAAATGAAGGACATATATATAAATATTGTATGTGTGTAAGCGATCCAAAAAGTGAACAACTCGTTTCTGTGATAAAAAAAAACTACTCTGGAATCACCAACTATGCGTCAAAAAATACTTAAGTATGTGTACGTTATATTTTTACATATCTTATTAATTCAGTAATTAATTAATTTAAATAAGTGAAATTCGAATTTTAACATACTGTGACAATATTTCCAGAATACAAACATTCACATTCATGCTTGTATGTAGTAAGAAATAAAAGACAGAATCATTTGGGAATCAAGCTGAAATTTATTTACACATGTTACATCTAACGCTGTTGGCTTGTTGGCAAAAACCAACAACTTAACGTAACTTCATACAAATAAATCCAACAGCCTTAAGTCGCATGAACGAAATGGTAATTGAGGTGGACCGGACCCTTTCTCGAGATTGCACGACTAGCGAACTTCCCCTAATTAATATATCAATTGTTTGACCAAATGAGTGCCAAGTGACATTATTTTGTTCGAACCATATATCACTGATGTCAAAAGAAAAGAGAGAAATGAGAGCGAGAGAGAAAGTGTAGCCAGTGGAGACAGATGGAGACTGAGAGGCGGAGAAGGGGCGAGAAGAACGAAAGGAGAGAAACAAATGTTAGAGATGTAGAGTGAAAATAAAGAGATAGAGGGGAGAGATAGAGGGGAGAGAGAGAGTGAGAGAGAGATTGTGAGAGAGATTGAGAGAGAGAGTGAGAGAGAGGGAAAGAGAGTGAAAGGAAGATATTAAGAGAAAGAGTGAGAGAGAGAGATTGAGAGAGAGAGTGAGAGAGAGAGAGTGAGAGAGAGAGTGAGAGAGAGAGTGAGAGAGAGAGTGAGAGAGAGAGTGAGAGAGAGAGTGAGAGAGAGAGTGAGAGAGAGAGTGAGAGAGGGGAAAAAATTTGGAAATACTACTCCACCTTTCCGTTGTAGGGTAGGGGAGAGAAAGAGAAGAAGCAAGAAAAGATAGAAGGATGAAAGAGAGAAAACTAGAATAGTGTGAGAGCGGAGAGAGTAAATAGAGAATCAAGGGTAGTGGAGGAGAGATAGAGTGCGGAATAAGAAAGGTGTAAGAAAGCGGGAAAAAGAAAGGATACCAACTAAGTATTTCTATCTATATCTCCAGTGTAATGCCCTTCACATAAATATAGCATGAGTAGAATAAAAACATACTTATGTATTTGTTAAATGAAATGTAATATAAATTTAAGCATATATTAGGAAAATAGTTTTTCTAAATATGGTTTCATGACAAAAAATTAACGTAAAAGCAAGTGTTGGTTAGCACATGGTGTGAAGATACACTTGTGGTACCGTCGCTTATGTTAGAAAGAAAAGAAATTATCTTAATTTTGGAAAAATTCTATAGTCTTGTTTGCTAGGTGCCAAGTAACCAAATAGCACAGATTAAAGTTAAGAAACGAATATAGCAGTAGATTACTTTAGAAACTTAAGTTAGTTCTGAAATTCAATTCAATAAAAGAGCAATAGCTCTATTGAACACCAAAAAATACCAAATTAATTCATGCATCCATGATTTTTCCATGATTTTCACGGATTACTAAACTTCGGGATTCAAACTTTTTATGTAATATTTGTGCCTGAAGCAGAAATGTTCGTGTAAATCAAGGAATGTTGACCCTCTATGGGCTGTTGTTAAAAGAAGAAGAAGATACCTACCTAGTTACACATGTGTACCTAAGTGTTAATATACATACGTGTACCTAAGTGTATATATGCTGATTTCCCTAAACAGTGGAGCAGACAATTATGTCATAAAAATGAAACGTAGCCAAACTATGCAGTATGTACATTTAGCGTTGGACAACGAAATCTACACAAATCTATACCCTACGCGTAGACAACCAGAATGTTGCCGTCAGAATACTTTTCACATAAAGAAAGTGGTTACCAAGTTAATCTAATATCTAAGCCTGGCGAATTGCCTTCCATGTAATATTAGAAATATCACCGTAGAGAAACCAACTGGCTTAGTGTTAGTCGATAAACTGGTTTACTGAACATCACAACTAGTCCCACATTTTGTGCCTTTCCTAATCGCTAGCTTGTTTCTTAAACATTGTGTTGTTCTAGACACAAGTCAATTGTCCAGGCTTGCATATCTTCTCAACTAGTTGGCTGATAGATATTTTTGGAATAGTAATTGCACACCAATCAAAGTTCAACTAGATACATGATCTTGGAATAGTTTGTAGATCAATCGAATTTTTCAGTTTTCCAACTAGGAAATTCCAAATTAGACTTATTTCATATTTATCAATGATCTTTGTAAAATTTCAAAATCCTTACTTACTTATATGTGAAAAATATTGTAAAGTAGATGAAAATTGTAGGAAAATATTTTCACAGCAGTTGTTTTCAACAACTTTAAAAACTAGATATTGCATAACTAATTATAAATCTGACGGCGTTGAAGTACTGCCACCCGACTATGAGAAGGTCTTAACAGCCATCGCTCGGATGAAAAACAATAAGGCTGCTAGTGCAGCTGGCCTGCATGCTGAGTTGTTTAAGACTGGAGGTGTAGAGCTCAAAAAAAGCATGCAGAATATGTTCGGTTGAAAGTATGTCAAGTGATTGGAACCTCAGCTTACTCTGCCTAATCAATAAGAAAGATGATTCCACGATCTGCGTCAACTACCGTGGGTTAAGCCTTCTTAATATCGCATATAAGGTTCTAGCGAGCGTACTGTGCGAAAGACTGAAGCCCATCGTTAACAAACTGATTGGACCTTATCAGTGTGGCTTCAGGCCTGCTAAATCTTCCATCGACCAGATATTCACACTACGCCAAATCCTGGAAAAGACCCTAGAAAAACAGATCGACACCCATCATCTATTTGTCGATTATATAGTAAAGCCGTTGCCGCCTTCGGCAGCACGATTAGGGATCACTTGTACGCCACAAAGTCTGATTTTGGTATCTCTCCAAAGCTCATTCGTCTTTGCAAAATGACATTGATCGACACCACTAGCGCAGTTAAAATTGGTACAGACCTCTCCGCGCCATTTCATATCAAAAGAGGTTTCAGACAACGTGACTCCTTATCGTGCGACTTCTTTAACTTTATGCTGGAGAAAATAATTCGAGCTGCGAAATATTTTCTAAGAGAGTATCATGCTGCTAGCATACGCTGATGTTATTGATCTCATTGGCATCAACGCTCGAGCAGTCAGTACAGCATTCTCCAACC
Source organism: Palloptera scutellata (assembly GCA_958295655.1). Taxonomy (NCBI): domain Eukaryota; kingdom Metazoa; phylum Arthropoda; class Insecta; order Diptera; family Pallopteridae; genus Palloptera; species Palloptera scutellata. The sequence continues at coordinate 15,881,283 of OY282450.1, forward strand.
TGGAAAGGGAGTCTTGTCGAGTGGGTCTAGTGGTGAACGAGGACAAAACGAAATACCTTGTGTCAACAATCAAAGAACCACGCCCAGTGGTCTTATACACTACATGCTGGCTCAGAAGAGGCATGGAATGATGCGAATGCCATCTTGACGAAAATGGTGCAACAACTACGACGCGATGAGGAAGCTGTAAGAGCCACAGCGGCCTCAACAATGGATAATAGTTAAAAAACTAATTCCTGCCTTGCGAAGGAATGCCTCAATTGGCGGTGCCGCAAGGGTCAATCAGGACAGAGTGGCTCAGGAGGCGTGTAGGACATAATGTTAATATTGACAATTATACTTTTCAAGTCGTCAAAGATTTCGGATACCTAGGATCCAGCATAGCATTAATACCACCAATAATGTCAGCTTCGAGATCAAGCGGAGATTAACTCTTGCCAACAGGTGTTACTACGGGCTCAGTAGGCAATTGAGAAGCAGAGCCCTCTCTCAACCGACGAAAATAACGCTCTGTAAGTCCATCATCCTTCCCGTCCGAATGTATGGCGCCGAGACGTAGACATTGACCATCAATGATGATATGCTGTTAGGAGCGTTCGAGAGGAAGATACTCCGTACGATCTATAGTCCAGTATGCGTGGACGACGTATATGGAATAAGATTGAACGATGACCTGTATGACCGGTACGCCGACACTGACATAGTCAAGCGTATAAAAATCCAGCGTCTTCGCTGGCTGGTTCATGTTGGGCAAATGGAAGAAAACGCTCCGGCTATAAGGGTGTTTTATTCGAGCCAATCGCCGCTGGAAAGACCAGGTACACGGCGATCTGACTGCACTTGGCCTTATCAACTTGCGCCATCGCGCACATATCAAAGGCGACTGGCGAAACTTTATAGAGGCGGTCAAGACCGATCATCGGTTGTAGTGCCAGCTAAGTAAGTACTTAAGTAATTAATTATAAAACTAGTGATTTTGGTGGACTAGATTCGTTTGGCCCTACAGTGAAAACTTAATTAAAAATTATTCTTTAACTATGCAAGAGTATAATGAATACCCTCATACAATTTAACGTTTATGCTAAAGAATTTACCATATAATATACACTGCAGTGTGAAATACATTTCAAATATATCAGCTTCTATGCTAATGTTATATCTATGTATATCTATTGGGGGTAGGTGGTGCTAAATTTCTTCTGCTTTTACTTCGTAGAAAAAGAATATATTTTTTTTCTTTAGCGTTACTCTAGTTGTTGTAATTTTCCGTTAACAAAATGTTATGTAATATCATTGTGCTGCGACACTGTAAGCCAAAAAAGTAGGAAAGAAATATAAAACAAACGCAAAGAAAACAAATAAAAAAGAATGAAAGAAACAAATTCGCCAAGTTTTTCGCAGCTAATTCCGTATATGAGATTCCCTAATGAAGTTCGTGTTTTTGTTTGAATGCTTGGCTTGTATGTGAAAGTGCTTGTATGTATATTTGAGTGTGACTGTGACTGTGCTCAATATGCTTGTTGATGTATGTGTATGGTGGATTTACAAGAGACATGACTTGGAATCTCAAATACACTACAAATAAAATTCACATACACTCTTACACGCATACGCGAATATGCTTATATTAAATATGTATTCTTATGCACATACATAGTGTGTATGGGTAAAAGTACATAGTATGTATGGGTAAGAGTAATGTGTGTTCGTGTTTGTAATCGGTTAAAATTACTTGGAAGAAAATAATCAAAATAAAGAAATGACATCAGTCACTGGGGACATTTTAACTTGCAAACTTAAATGTACTTGTGCATGTTCTCTTTGCCGATTACATTTTCTCCTTCTTTCTTTCTTTTCACATACATACGAGTACATACATACATACATATGCATGAATGTCTCTTTCTATCTTTCCTATGTTGCATAATAATATTAAATGGAATAAGTACGTTGTGTGAGATAAAGTAACTACTACCGCAAGTAAAATTATAAAAAATAAAATTAATGTGCTCATATATAATTTGTTGAATTACTTTGGGATTTGTTTTTTTTTATTATCTTTGCTTTTTTGCTTTTACTAAATATTTACTTCTTACGTATTTCGGTATATTTGTGTGACTTGAATTATAATATTTTAATTGGAAATGTTGTCGTAAAACGTTTGCATATTATTTTGAATGCATATTGTGCGTATTTGCCGTTTTCCCTCTCGCCCTCGCTCTCGCTCTCGCTCTCATTTCCGTTCTTGTACTCAGTCTCTGGGTCCCTACTCAATTAAAAGATTAAAATCGTGAAATTCTTGCTTGCCTGCAACTTGAGATGACGTTTTACATATTAAACGGATTTGCATTTATTCGAAAATCAAAACTCACACATATTCAGTGCACATGACACATTGTGGTATGACGCAATTATCGATATTAATCTGAGGATTAATTAAGAGCAGAGAAAATGATACCGAAAGATACTGGAGCTGTAGTGCAGCTACGATTATGTCACAATTTCCAAATGAAATTATGTAAATAAAATATTGTGTGCATGTGATTGAATATTGAATTAAACACGTTTTATGTAAAAAAAAAAAATCAATATGAATTAAGGTTATTCTGCATATTCAAATTGACCTTCAATTTTTTCATGTAATGCAATATCGTACAATTTTCGCAGGTTGCCAACATATAAAGATGTCTAACTATACAGGTTTTCCCGTATTTATAATTTTCAATTTTTCTTCAATTTTATTCATTAAAGAGTCCATTTTTTTTGCCCGATATCCTTGCGTTTTAAGTTAGTCCAAATAGTTTCAGCTGTTCTAAATTCTTTGCCATTTCAGGGGCTAAAATTCTTCGACACATATCAAAATAATGTGGAGACGTGAAATTTCACAAATAAAAACTTATATTACCCCATCGGAGATGATTATGAATGAGGTTTGATAACACCGGTAAGTCTGCCTTCAGGCCAACATTAAAAGGTCATGGATTTTAAGCATTCGATAGTCCATTTATTCGTGTTTAAACTGGTACAATGGGAATGGATGCGAAAACCTCTGCCTAGCATTAACATAACTAACTTTTATAAAAAGAGAACTTCACAAGAAGTGAACAAGATGTAAATAATCCATAAGATAAATTCATATAATACAAACATTTGGACATTGGAGATAGGCAAAAAGAAATTTAGTTTGTTTGATTTTGAAAGGTCAGGCAATAAAGGGATCCCTTTGTACTTACATATTTGCATTTCTTCGAAATTTCTTCGCTTGGAATGAATTAGAATTTGGAATGACTTGAAATCAAGCAACTTGAAATAAATTGGTACCGCTTGATTATAATGTACTTGGGCTCGCTTGGAGTTTATTGAAGTCACTAGGGGTTGATTAGAGTCCATGCTTTTAGAGGTTAATTAAAGTCTCTTAGAGACTCCTGAATCTCTTTGAAGTCACATTTGAAGTCAATTGAAGTCAAGTCACTTGCAGTCTCTTGCATATAATGGAATTTAAAGACACATGAAATCAATTGAAGTCATTTGGATTCAATTGAAGTCAACTCACTCTTATCCTCTTCAGTAAACTTAGACTCACATGGATTTAATTGAAAATTGAAGGTAGTTGAAGTTAGTTGGACTCAATTCAAGTAACTTGAAGTACCTTGAATATTCTTGAATTCAAATACTTGAAGTCAATTGGGATTCGATTCAATTCAGTTGGGGCCAATTAAAGTGGAAGCTCTTAGAATCAATTGAAGTCACTTTGAGTTCCTTGATCATTGAAATTTAGAAGTCACTCGGAGTCAGTTGAAGTTGCATGAACTCCCCATAATGTAATTATGTATAAAATCTATGCCTAGATTTCGAACTTGCACAGTGTAATTATAATTTGTCAAACGATTGCTGTTTTTAATGAAATTCTTTTCAATACTTTAAATGATTTGAAATGCAAAATGCCATGACATAAACAAATCAGCAACTGACATAAACAAATTAAAAATTGACAAAAGATTATTGCATGCAATATTTATAATATTTATGATTCCAATGAAAACTTTGAAAAATATTATATTTATTTTATTGAAGTTGATTTTTTTCAAGTTAAATTTCTGTTTCTGCTCCTTATTTACGTGAATTGCTGAAATTAATTTATCAAATATGCAATACGTAAATATCAACAAATCAACGACAACATTCTTACACACGGACACTTTATATGTCAACCCAACAGCCAATCAGTCAAAAAGTCAGATTATTTTCATTAATGCAATCAAACAGTGAAAGTATCTGCTTCTCATATTTACATGTGGATGTGAGCGAGTGTGTGCGTGTGTGTACGCTCGTAACTAAATTCGCGCTATACTTTGCTGATATTGGTTACTATTGCTTCATGTTATTAACATGGCTCAATTTGTAATCAACAATATTTGCTGTTACATATATACTCCTACTTAATGCAATATCAATAAAAACTATAGCAACCACAACAGCAACAATATATAAATAATAAAGCCAAGCCAAAAAGGCAATAATGTCATGCACAATGCTTCATGTATTTAAATATAATAAGTAATAACAACTTGCTGTTGTTACTGGGTAGTCGCTAGTTGCTGGTACGAGTATTGTAAAGTTAGATTTAAACGATATTTGTGCACGCTGTTTCTCATATCGACGACCAAGCAACAGCCGTAACAACAGCAAATATCTACTTAGAAGCAATGATAATGACAATATTTGTTATTATTTTTCTTGAATTTATAAGAGCATAAATGATGGCTCAATTTGAAACTGCTACTGTGTTGCTACAACAGCTACTCTGAGTAGCTGTTGAGGTTGTTGATGTTGTTGTTGATGATGCAAATCAACCCTGTAACCAATCTTAGTATTATGCTCCTTAGTGGTCGCTGTGGCGTAGTGGTAATGCGTTGGACTGCTACGCAGAGTGTCCGGAGTTCGGATCTCGGCACAGGCAAAATCAAAAAAAAAAAAAAAAAGGTAGAAAAAATAATTTTTTACCACGGCACCACCTCTTGGCTGGCAATGGCAAACCTACAAGAGTAAAAATTGCTATGAAAAGCTTTTCACTTCGCCGTTCGGATTCGGCATTAAACTGTAGTTCCCTTCCATTCATGTACAAATATAAAACGACAACATGAGTGGATGCGAAAAGCTCGGCCTAGGTCCTCCATGGGCTGTTGTGCCATTAAAAGTAAAGTAAAGTAAGTAAGTATGCAAGGGACCATAATTTGTTACTATTTCTAGTCCAAATATTTGAAAACAGAGTACTTATTTTTATACAGGATTGCAATTGGACATAATCAGTACTGGTCCGGGACTGACTTTATATATGTACCTACTAGTCCAAAAAATAGTTATATTGGACCAGTTTATGGCACAATTATGCTGTATCTTAATTTTAGTTTTAGTTTAGAATCCCTTTTTCGCCTTTATATTTACGCCCGGGGTAAAAGATGGTCGTCACAACGGAAAATTGTCACAGAAATGACATGAATTAAGTATGAAAAGAATTAGGATACATATGTGTAGACACAAAATTTTTCATATGCTACTTTTGATAGAGGGCGCTGCCCATCGTTTGTATGTTTTGTTTTTGTTTTTAAGAAAGGGAGTGCAAGTGGTCATGTATGTATAATATATTTGCAAAAAATCATGAAGAATGTTAGAAGAAGCAAAAAGAGAACACAAAATCGGTCGGTCGTGATCGTTGTTTGAAAGGGCTGTTGTCGTTGGAGCAAAATAACAAAAGTGAATATGAAAAAATCGGTATATAACAGCAGACTATGTCAATCATATCAATCGTGTAAGCTCGTAAGTTCATTTTTATGTGTGATATTTTTTTCTTTTCAAAGAAGACCTAAGTACAGAAAATAAACCTGATTTCCATACATTCGGATGGATATACATAAACTATTCGGCAGCTATTTGTTCTCCCGAATTGCAATCGTATTTATTTGATGTCAATGAGAACAACATTTAATACATCAATCTGGTCATGTCTAGCATTACATTGTATTAGTCTGTGTACTAGAAATATTTGTAGTCTATTTGAATAGAAACATACGCCATATATTTAGTCCGCTATTGGTTGCAGAGAATTGCTGTGCTCTATATTTGAACATAGTTAATGGCAGCTGTTACTTATTATTAATGATGTAACAAAATTTTGTTATTATTTTGGAAACGATAAATCAAATTGTTTTATTAGAAATATATTCACTTAAGTTTTTATATTTGCTGACATATTTATATTGAACAACATTCATTCAAGAATGTTTAAAAGTTGAAACTGAATCGCATTGAACAATTTAACGTCGATTTCATTGATTTCATGAGGTGGTTTTCGATTGATTCTGGTTCCGGTGAAATAGTGAGTGAGTGAAGTGAATATTTTTCTCAACTTCAATGTTGTTATTAAAGTAGAAAAATTTAAGAAAAAAAAGTTTAAAATTTAACGAATGCAGGTGCCACACCTCTTTTCCAATCCCTCTCACATTTTTTCTGTAACAGAGATATAATGAAGAAAAAGTTCCAGATAGGAATGCTGCAAGAAATTTAGACGCCAAAAGTAGGGCTCGGAAATTAAAAGGTCGAAATTTTTATGTTGCTGATGCTCGAGGAAATGTTGTTCTTCGACATTTAGAATCCAAAAGCCGACAAAATTTTTAAAAAATTCTTAGTTTGGCAAGCTATATGCAGTTGCGGCAAAAGAAGCAAGTCTACAGTGGGATCTATAAATACCGAAATATACATCAAAGAATGTTTGAAAAAAGGCTTCTTCCTTGCATAAGAGAGCACAATGTTTTTGGCCCGATTTGGCATCTTGTCACTACGGCAAGAAAGCTCTGGAGTGGTACCAAAGTAATAACATATTTTTTGTACCAATGTTTCTTGTGAAAAGAAATTTAAAGAGCACAAAAAAGGTGTCCCAAAATATCGAAGATTTTAAAAGGAGATGGGCAAACTGCTTCAAAAAGGTGTCTGAAACAACTATCAAATCTCTAATGGAAGGCCTACCAAATTAGGTCCACGAGTTCATAAATAGTGGTTAGAACTATAAAAGTTATATTTTTCTGTATTTTGTAAAATATTATTAATTAAATAAAAAAAAAAATCAAAACTCTAAGATCAACCGTTTAAAAAGTATTGAGTTTTATATATGTTAAGATATTTTCGATCTCACTCCTTACTTATAATCCAGAAAATATATGAGGTGCCACATCCTAATTACAAACTCTTACTGTGCCTAGCGACAAAATGCATGATTGGATTAAAGTTTGTACTTATGTTAATTTTTGTAGAGGTTATACAAAAAAAGTTAAATTTAAGAATTTGTTTAAATTCTTAGCAATATTTGCTAACTGTAATAAGTCGATAAATATTGTTCAACTAAGTTTGTTCCACTCGACGGAATGACAGAGTTTTTTAAATGGCAGATTATAAAGAATGGTTATTTATGTAAATTTCGCCACTTTTAGCTTCAAATGACCCTTTCTACCCTTTCTAAAAAAATAAGCCAAAATTGCTCCTTTTTGGTAAATTTGCGCTAATCGGGTAAGGCTGAAATCACATTCAGCAGCATGAAACACAAAAAAAGGCACAAAACAACGAAACGATTAATTTAACTTTTCGTATCCACATCACGGTTACCATATTTCCATAATTTGAAAAAAAAAACACTTTAAATTGCTTAAGTAACACAATTTAACTAATTTATATTAAAATACTCTTATTGCATTAAACCCATATTGGCCCAGTCCAATTTTATTATTTTCTGCAGAATTTATGGGAAAAATTTAAACTACCCCTTTCAAGTTTTCCTATTTGGTTAAAGTAGGTTTACCATATAAATTAAAGAAGTCCAAGAAAATTAGAAATCTAAGTATTATAATATTTTTTTAAAGGACTAAACCAGCAGCACGGTTAAATACAGTCATGTATAGGGTGTCCCAAAAGGGTCATCGCCCGCTCAAAAAATATGCGTTTTATTATTAAATTAATTCGTGCAGTCTTTTTGGAAGATCCTTTAAAAGCCAATCAAATTACTTCTTTTAAGCTCAAATATATTAAAAATTCAAACATTATTAAGAATTTTGATCGACCGATGTCGTTAGATATTTAGAAAATCGTGCCGAATATAATCCAATAATAAAACCCTAAATTTTCTCTACTTAACGCTGGTAAATTTGAGTCCATTCATATCTTTAGAAAGGCTTTTAGTTCAGGATGAAGGATAACAATGACATTTTTAACTTTAAACGAAAATGTGTAGTGACAATAAAAAATTATTATTTATTTTTAAATCGGAGAAAAGTAATTGTTCTTAAAGGTAATGTCATAATGTGAAAGTGCGTAAATCTTGCAAATGCCGTCAAATGTCATTGTGCTTTATCATTTATGTTTTAGACAAATTGAGAATTAGTTGACAACAACCAATGAAGCGATATACAGCTACAAACAAATCAAAATTTTGTAGCCAAAATAGTACAAATGGGCATTAGTTCAGTAGGTGGTCATTTGACCGATATAATTTTTTCAACTTAATCCCATAAATTTTACACCTTAAAATAAACTATCCATGAAAATAGAGCACAGTTTTTTTTAATTTCTAACAAAATCTCAGCCAATTCAAATTATGACATTACTTTTGCTCCACCTTGTATGACCGTGGTTATACTATACTTTGGCATTAATATTCATTATTTCAATTTCCCCACCCGATTGTGCTTCATGTGTACTCAAGTGCATTTATTTATTATCTTATAGAATATATTATACTTTAACACTCAGTTCTAAAAACAGAATTGTCATTTTACATTCATTTCATGTAAGTGAAACTTTCTCCAAGAATGCTCAAGTATCCAGCAGATACTCGTGCTTTTTATATTGTATAACATTTTGATTGAAGTTGAACTCGCAACGTGTGTGCTCCATTCATTCGTGCTGGTACACGAGTAACATGTTGTGCAATGAAAATATTAAAGAATAAAATCGACTATACTGGAAGCAAAGTAAGAACAATGCATTCTGAAGGTGCACAGTATAAATTTATGAGAAAAAAGTGGGAAACTCTGCAGTAAGTAAGAGAGGGGAAAACATACATCTCAAACCCATTTTGCAAATTTTTTTTATCACGAAAAATGCTAAGGACATTGAAGGTTTATGTGAAGACATTCTAAGTAAAGAAAAAAACTACCAAGAATTTTGCACTCTAACATGTGTAATTGACAACATGCTACATATTTCTTATATCTTTCATTTTTATTATTCACACTGATGTTGTGTTGCTGATGCTGCTGGTGTTCCTTTGTGCTGCAGTAATGGTTGCATACTTAGTTGTTATATAATAAAATTTATAACATGTCAAACAGATGCAGTACAAAATGATTATGTTAACATGAATGACCGCAAAGTGAGCAACTGACATTAACAAGCAATGATAGACAATTTTTAGATCATTCAATTACTCTCTAGACGAACATGAAAACACACACACACACACTTACATTTATACATACGCAGCCATATATACAATTTACTTCTAAAAGAAACATAACATTTTATCGATTACCCAAGGACAAAAAGGCATAAAGTCGCATAAACACTCATAGTGTACTTATGCATCTATAGTTACAGCACACACACTCATTCATTCGCAAACGAGTACTGTTAGATGCTTCATAGTTGTATAAACATTTGCACTATGCGCACACAAGCATACGCTCACACATTAACTTGTTTAACATCATTTTGTATACATGTCATTATGGCACCAACGAGCGAACACCAATGTTGCTACCAGCCAACATTGATGTGGCAGGCAAAAAAAAAAAGAAAAAGGAAGAAAACAACAAAGAAAAATGCACAACGCGCACCGGATGTGAATGTGTAAACATTTTTTTGTTGCTACTAACTACTGTTGTTGCTGTTGTTGCCATTAATGTGCGTGCCATGTTGCATACATAAAACAGTTAGGCACCAGTAATGTAAGGTAAATGTTGTCGCACCTATTGTGGCCTGCCGCTACCACAGGAGTGCACCACCACCCGGTACATCAGCACCGTATGCCTCGTTTATGATCTCTGTGTAGGTGTCGCATGCATTTCCGCTTTAAATTATAAAATTAGTAACGAAAATAACGTGACCAACACCAGTTTTGTTTGTTTATAAAGCACGAATGTTGTTCACATAATTAACAATTATTCTCATGCTATCGCATGCTTTATAGAATGCAGTTGGCTCCCTATGATGTAGGTAAGTAGCAGGATAGTAGCTTGAATGCAGCAAATGAGCTTTTGCCTGAATATAGTTAATAGAAATTCTGCACATTTCTGTAACGTTCGTGATAAGAGTCAACAACTTTTTCAATGGTATAGGGTATGTGGATGCAAATTAACAAGCAACAGACAGAATTGTTTGAACAAGTAAATGTGCCTAAAACAATGTGCCTATCATTTAACTACCCTTACTTTGTTGGATCAATGAAACAAGGCTTGACATTTTCAGCCCTTCTCTTAATAAAATGTCTCAATGCTTTTCTTCTTTCTCCCATACCCAAAATAATTCTATGATTTTTCGTTTTGAACATGGGAGAAATCTCCCATGAGAACAATTTATCGATGGAAAATATTTTGGTTTTAACATTTTATTACCAAATAGTTTCTTTGACAAATTGTCGCAAAAAATATACAGTAGCTGACAAAAATATAAGTTATTACATAGATTAATGCAAGCATTTTAATGTAAGTATGTTTATATAAATCCTATTAACTGCATGTCAACATACTACAAATGGAACTTATTGGATCACAACTTCCAATTGTTTGTAGCTTCTAGGAGACTTCGGAGAGTGTCACACAATTCTTGGAAATCATAAGATCGCGAGAGCAAAGCTTGGCAGCGGCTAAACTTTATATACCCTACATGGGTTTTACATGAAATTATCATAGAAAAACAAATCAAATACGGGATAATTTGTGCAAAATTAAGCAAATGTGTGTAAGAACAGGTGATTAGCTCCAGAACAAGTTTGTATCTGACAACAAATCTCTAGCTCTGTGGAGGTTATATAGTATATCAAATCATTAATTACGTTGATATCACCACCAAAAAAACAGGATACACTGGACTATAACTTTTTTCATCAAAAAGGTTCAATTCAAGATCCTGTATTAGTAAGTATTTCACCATGGTAACTCAGTTGAACTCAAAATGTTTCAATTTCTTTGACTGTGCAATAGAAATATTTAGAATCTAGAACATTATTTCGGTCTAGCAACTTACGTGGGGATTTTGGTTCTACTTAATTAAATTTTGTGAGAAAAAAAACATAATTTTGTAGTCGCCGCACAGTGCGTCCTGTTTTTAAACAGCTAAAATTCTAGAAAAAGTCGAATGCATACATTCGAAAAATGTGGATTTAGTAAAATACCGATATTGATATTTGTGTAAAATACCTCAACTTTGACTGTCTACAACGCTCACAAAGTTACATATGTTTTTATCGAAATTATTTTTATTTCTTTTTAGTGGTCGCTGTGGCGTAGTGGTAATGCGTTGGACTGCTACGCAGAGTGTCCGGGGTTCTAATCTCGGCACAGGCAAAATCAAAACAAACAAAAAAAGTAAAAAAAATAATTTTTCTACACGGCACCACCTCTTGGCAGGCAATGGCAAATCTTCAAGAGTAAAAATTGCTATGAAAAGCTTTTCACTTCACCGTTCGGATTCGGCATTAAGCTGTAGGTCCCTTCCATTCATGTACAAATATAACACGCACAACATGAGTGGATGCGAAAAGCTCGGCCTAGGCCCTCCATGGGTTGTTGTGCCATTAAAAGTAAAAAAAGTAAAAGTGTGAAATTATACAAAATTTGTTCAACGGCCACTGTGCGCCGTGGATTAGTTGGTAGTGTCATTAAATAGTTATAGGGTATATTTTTATTAATTAGCAAAAATCTTTTGTTTTGAATGCCTTTGATGGTCTTAAAGGTACAATTCAGCGAGATCTCAAAACTTTGATATATAAGAGGAAGCAAAGGTAAATTCATATATTGAGGGTGCAAGTTTTTTTTTTTATTATTATTACATTTAACACACATTTAACACACCCCTATGAATGCAGAGCATTGTGTTGAATGGAAGGAAGATTGATAGATGAGAGGAAGAAGGTGGGAGAATGAGAGAGTGAACGTGATCACACAGGAGTCATTAGGCTAGAATGATTTTCAGATAAAAACAATTGGATTAAAAGCCATACCAAAATACACACCAATCCCAAAACCGAGATTAAGGACATTCCGGAAACGTAATCAAAATTAACATTAAAGTCACACCAAAAAAAAAATCAGGGTAAAATTGAATTCAGATTTCCGAAATAAACAAAATTTAGACCCTAAATCATACTATAACTCAGATCAAAAATCCCACCAAAAATTAGAATCAGATTCAGATTGAAATTCAAACTAAATTCAGATCAGACATAAACTCAAACTGATGATTAGATCAAATTAATCTGAATTTTTGTTGGTGCATAATTCAAAGCTTTCTAAGCTAATGGTTAATAAACCTGAATAATTAATTTAAATAGTGTTCAGAATGATTTTTCTGGCTGTAAGCGCCCTAAACCCTAAAATGAAGAGTTGCTCAAAAAACGACCAACAAATTTTGGCGAATTTCATCCCAGTTGGGCAATTTATCGTTTTTTTATATTCGGGCGATCATTGTGAATGGAACACCAAAAATTTGCAATTCCCCTATCTGAGTGTTGTTGTTCTTTTTTTTCCAAATCTGTTCGATTGGCTTCAACACAAAGAATTCCTAAAAAAAAAATAAATAAATTTTGCATTGCTTATTGAAAGCAGGTGGAGGTGGTAAGGTTGGAAAATGAAAGTGTTCCTAAAGAGACATTTTTGAATTAACAGAAATATGTTAAATATTTTTGGGCGGTTGTTCATTTTTTTCTTCCTCAATTTTAGGTGATTGCTCATCTCATGTTTGGGCTTTTTTTTATTATATGGCAAGCAAATGCCCACTATATTTTTGGGTAATTCTTCATTCTTATTTTCCATATATTTGCGTGATTGTACACTTGACTTTTGAGCTATTTGGTATTTTTTTTTTCGGCTTTGTTTCGTTATCAACAAAAGCCCACATTTTTTGGGTCATTAATCACATTCAGGTTTTTAGGGCATTTTCACTTGTGCGATTGTTAGCATAGAGGATTTTTCCGTGTGCGTGTGTATTTGCATAAGCATAGCAAATTGTTGAGGCAACTTTAAGTTTCATACTAAAATAAAATCTATTCATTACTTTTAAGGTAAAACACATATAAACGAGTGTGTATTTTCTCATCATCATAGTTGCATAAGTAAGTATGTAGAATTTGAATGTGGTAGTAAGAAATTGACAACATCACAAGCTTACACAATTTTGTTTTCATAGCTCTTATGATGATGATGTTGCTGTTGCTCTTATTGTGGCATTATTTGCTGCATATATGCGGTATGTTAAATAGTTATAGAGAATGTAGAAGTTCTGGTTGTTTGCTAATTTGCGGTGCAAATCATTTCATTGGCACTATAGTCACGTACCTTTACACACAGAGATACATACACGCATTGTATGTTGCTGCCATAACCCTGCAACCAACAGCAGCAGTTTCTTTGTGTTTGGCTTTGCTCGCTACTTTACACTACATATTGCTTTTAAAACGATCAGACGTACAATGCTCATTTAAATCAATTAGGAAGACCATACTTTACATACTTTTAATGGTACAACAGTCCATGGAGGGCCTAGGCAGAGCTTTTCGCATCCATTCATGTTGTGCGTGTTTCATAGGCAATTTTTACTCTTGTAGGTTTGCCATTGCCTGCCAAGAGGTGGTGCCGTGTAGAAAAATTATTTTTTTCTACTTTTTGATTTTGCCTGTGCCGAGATTCGAACCCCGGACACTCTGCGTAGCAGTTCAACGCACTACCACTACACCACAGCGACCACTAAGACCTTTGAGACCTTTGCTCCATAATTCACAGCCACTGGTTTGAGCCCAGTAAACTTTATAAAATTTAAAAGATAATTTATTTGTTGAAAAATAATAATAATAAGAAACTTCTTTATACATATTTATTTTTGTGTCACGAAATGGTCCAATGTAACTTGATTGTGGACTAGTATATAGAAGGTTACTATTCAATGACAAGCCTTTATGCAAATATCTAGTTTGTTCTCATATGTTTGGACTACACATGTCCATATGGTACTTACATAATCTCGTGTGTCGTCATTTGTCGTGTTGCTGCTGCTGTTGCTGCTGCCACTTTACTTAATGCATCAGCGACGCTTACCCTTTGCTGCTTCCTTGCGCTACTCTCATGCTATTAACATCGTATGTAGCTGCTTACACATTTGTGCGCCCTTCTCTTAGATATGCTAAGTACCTTTAGCAAAATTGGCAGCTGCTGCCTGCCTTCTTTCCTTCGGCTATGAACGAGTACTAGAAGCTTGAATTTTCTTACCATTTTCTTTGGTTTATTTTGCTTCTGTTTTTTGTTTGATTTTCAAGCTTGAAGCGTTGAATTTAAAACGTAAGTGCACACACAAATACAATAACAAGAAACTTACTAAGAACAAGAACAACAAAAAAACTGTTTAACAAGCATTTTCAAAAATTTGCTTTCCTCACACTTTCCGCTTGAGATGTGATTGCGAGAGTGTGTGTGTACAAAAACTTATAAAACTGTGTCTGTGTGTGTATTTGAGGTTATGTTTGTCTAATGGCATTGCTAATATAGCATACATTCCACAACTCTTTCATTCATTCACTCATTGAATTATTCCATTTTTCTTTTCTCTTCAATCAATTTTATTTTGCTTTTGTTTTCTTTGATATTGCGATGGAAATTTGTATAAATTTTCATATAAACTAAAGAATTTTATATTTTCTTACAAACTATTTGGTAAAATTTGCGTAGCTTTTGAAGCATGAACTTGAGTGCGAAATGAAAATTAGGTCTTTGTGAATTTTCAAGCATTATTTTGTTGAATAGTCAATTCATACTTACTATTATTGCGGTTTCTTAGTGTAGACACTAGCGCAGTGAGGTGTGGAATGAGGAGACTGGAAGCTTGTTCTAGGCATATATTCGAGTTGTTTATTATTATAAAAATATGTTTAAGTATTAGGCTTTGGAACTAAACGCGCACTCTGAAACACAAAACCACTTTTCTCTGAACCTGAACCCAAACCAGCAACGGGTTTGTTAACGAAAACCACCAAAGTACAAATTAATGAAAACTCCCTAATACACAAATAAAAAATACCGAAAGCAAGTTCGGGCGCCGCCGAACTTTATATACCCTACACACCCGCCGAAATGAACCAGCTTTCGCATTAAATTTTCATGAAAATCCATTAAATGTTTTTTTGTTTTTATAACTGATTCACTGTATATAAAATTTTGTATGGGAAGTATACGTGGTTATTTCCAAATCTGGCTTCACTTGCTTCATTACTTCCTTTGGTATTTCACTTGCATTGGAAGTAGGCGTGGCTTTTGCGTTGGAAATGTTCAGAACAGTTATTTAAAAGACTACATATTTCAATGATGTAGATTGAATTTTGTTCAATTGACTTTAAAATTGCATTCAATGTCAACATGCAATAATTTTTGTGTTAGTTGTAAAGAGCTAATTGAGCCTCTGGCAGATCGCCTCTGCTCTAGAGAGTGAAGCACAAGTGCTTGAATCCAGAGGTTTCGGTGTGTGTTTTCTCAAAAACAAATCGCTCATTTGGTTTAACCAACCATTTTAATGCTGGTGCCAAACCTTGACCCTGGAAATGTCAGAAAGCTAAATCGAATCCTAGCAGAGGACAGGACAGAGTTGTATTTTTGGCCAGATTTTTGTTATAAGTTAAAACATATAAGACCGAAAAGCCAAATAAGTTTACCTGTAGGCAGATTAAGCATTTGCCTAGGTCCTCCGATTAATAAGGGCCTCCAAAATAAAAAAAAATAAATTAAAAAAAAATAAATTAGTTGTAGAATTTGAGATTTTGGAGGGTTTTAGGTCGCTGTGGCGTAGTGATAGTGTGTTGGACTGCTCCGCAGAGTGTCCGGGGTTCGAATCTCAGCACAGGCAAAATCAAAAAAAAAAAAAGTAAAAAAAATAATTTTTCTACACGGCACCACCTCTTGGCAGGCAATGGCAAACCTACAAGAGTAAAAATTGCTATGAAAAGCTTTTCACTTCGCCGTTCGGATTCGGCATTAAACTGTAGGTCCCTTCCATTCATGTACACATATAACACGCACAACATGAGTGGATGCGAAAATTTCGGCCTAGGCCCTCCATGGGCTGTAAAGAAGGTCTGTAGTTTATGACGAGGACGATGTATTACAAAACTTTTTAATATTTGTTGATTTTAATTTGCCTGAAGAAAAATTTGCTCAGTATGTATCAAATTTAGTTGAAAACTATAAAGATGACATAAATCAATTAGTATTCAAAGATGAGGTTGAGGTTCATTTTGTAAAATTGGAAAAAATATTAACTCTGCCTGAAATGTATGCGTCAATTCTGGATGGTTTAACATCAATATTTACAAACATTTCCATCCCAATTGCAAATTCGTCTGGTGAGAGATCATTTAGCATTCTTAATAAGGTCAAAAACTACCTAAGAACGTCACTTTTAAGAACGTCACAATTAAATCACTTAGCCATCATGGCCATTGAAAGCGACTTAGTAAAAAAAACCAACTATGACTTTTTAATCGACAGTTTTGCAAGAAATAAAACACGAAAAAATATAATATAAATGGTCTATAATTTCCAACAAAATATTTGTCTATCACAAATGTTATTAATTTAGAAAATTGAGCCGCAAGTACAAAAAAAAAAAATTAAGAGGGCCACAAAAATTGATTTTTGCCTAGGGCCTCAACATGTTAAAATCCGCCTCTGAATCAGTTGTACCTTTTATATGTTCCAGGAAACATATGAACAGAGTAAATGTGGACTTTATTTTCTAAGTATTATAATTAAATAAATCTTGAGTAATTGTTTGAAAATATCTAATTTTACCAGGTTTATGTTGCTACTAAAGGGCGTTTTTTTAGAAGTGTGGTTTTCAATCTGGCAACACTTTTTTCGGAGTTGGTCTTTTTGACAGCTGTCACTTGACTTATGCTCAGTTTTGTTTGCCATTTCATGATGAATAGACTTACGCCTGAACAATGTTTGCAAATTATTGAAATTTATTATCAAAATTCATGCGCTGTGAAAAAAGTGTTTCGCAAGCTACGTCCATTTAGCGACGAGGCTCATTTTTGGCTTAATGGATACGTGAATAAGTAGAATTGCCGTATTTCTAGTAAAGAACAGCCAGAGGTAATTCAGCAGCAACCAATGCATCCCGAAAAATTGTTGGTGCGGTTTATGGACAGGCGGCATCATTGGGCCCTACTTCTTCAAAGATAAAGAAGGCCGTGACGTTATGGTCAATGGAGAAAGGTAACGTTCGATGATAAAAGTTTTTTTTTGTCGAAAATGCAGGAATTGGACTCGGCCTACATGTGGTTCCAATAGGACGACGCTACATGCCACACTGCACGCAAAACCATGCTACAATTGTGGGGCGAATTTGATGACCAGTTACTCTCACGTTTTGGTGCAGTCAATTGGATTAGATTATTTTTTTGTGGGGCTATGTTAAGTCTCTTTTCTATAGGGACAAGCCAAGCAGGATTGCTGCTTTGGAAGCCAACACTGAACGCGTCATTGGTGAGATTCTGGCCGAAACGTGTGAGAAAGTGCGACAAAATTGGATCTTCAGATTGGACCACTTGAAGCGTAGCCGCGGGCAATATTTAAGTGAAATTATCTTTAAAAAGTAAATGGCAGGTATTGATTTACCGATCCAAATAAAAATTTCATTCTCTTTTGTATAATATCTGTGTTTTTTTTTGAATATTAAAGAAAACAAGCTTTTAAAAAATCACCCTTTACATAAATACATCTGCGTTTTTAGCGTCTAAGTATGTACAACGACTTGAAAATTATTATTCTCAGAAATTATTATGTATTCTTTTCTGCTTCTTTTTTGATTTATGCGTTTCCCTTTTCTAAAGTTTTTAGCGCCACAGAATCCTCCAGGACTGTGAGCGAAAGACACACAACGTTTCAATTACTCAAATTTTGTTCAAAAACTTTTAATCGGAAACTTTTCTATTTACGTTCTTGAAAATAACTGATTGAAATATACTTGCTCAAATTCTATTTCTATTCAAATAAAATGTTGCTTCATTAAAGATTCTGCATATAATAAATAATGTTAACAGTTTAATGCTTTTATAAAATCATTTTTTCAAATCAAATGCTACAGAAAATAATATAACGAACCCTTCATTTTTCTATTTTTTTTATAGAATAGTTACGAGTATTTTCAATTGAACTCAAAGGAGCTTTAATTTAATCCGTTTAATGCAAATAATGCAAGTTTACCAAAAAATAGAAACACACATATATACTTACATTTATAAAACGAAATAATAGCGAACAGTTGAATTGAAAAGTATTAGAATACCAAATGCGAATATCCTTTTTGGATTCCATGAAGTAGTAGTGGCAACAGGCAGCAGCAATTTGTGCTGAGTGAATCACAGTGAGTGCTGAAGTAAACGAACATACACAACTACATACCTAACAACTATGGACGTAAAAATGAAGTAATAACAATAAAAACTCTTTGATTTTAACTGATGATATGAGTTTTGTAT
The DNA here is from genome assembly GCA_958295655.1 of Palloptera scutellata. Classification (NCBI taxonomy): domain Eukaryota; kingdom Metazoa; phylum Arthropoda; class Insecta; order Diptera; family Pallopteridae; genus Palloptera; species Palloptera scutellata. The sequence continues at coordinate 15,900,070 of OY282450.1, forward strand.
ACATACAGTAAACCTTGGTTAATTGACCCCCTGCTAATCCGGTTTCTCTTTCTTAATTGTGCAAAAATATTTAAGTTTTTACAATTGAAAATGTACTGAATTTCCATGGACGCATTTAGGTGGGGATTACTGTATAGATAAATGTGTGTACATAAAATATAAACCAAAGACTTTTCTTAAATTACGAAGCTTTTAAAGATTTGAAATTTTATGGAACTATTAACGCTACTGGTACATGAAGCTCATGACATTGTCGGTAATTTTACCAGAATTTTCATAAAAAAAAAAAAAAATAAAATTATTAACACTTTAGTTAATGCTGGATATAATGCTGGCAATAATAGCCAGAAAAGCACATTACTAGCGCAAAACCAAATTACGGATCTGTTAATATCTCTGGGAATCAGTGTCAACTATTTAGACTCTTCGACCATAACCATTTCCCCGTGGAATTTGCATAAATTTCACGTATTTTCGTTTCGTTTCAACATTCTCTGGTGACTGTTGACTTTACAACAATAAGTGGCAATAGAGAGGATAGCAACCAAAACAACATAAAAAGTGCCAGGAACAGCCGCAGCATCAGCAACAGCGATAGCGACTGCATGCAATAACCATAAAGTTTTAACCACAATTGCTTTTTGTGTTTGTGCTGCAGTTCCAGTTTAGTACCGTTAGCTTTCAAAATGCACAAACTCACACACACACACACACAGACATACATATCGTATGTGTATGAGTACTTACTTCAATGTATTTTAAACTTTGAGTTAGTTTATGCGCTTGTATCGTTTGCTGTTGTTGTAGGTGTTGTTCTGATGGAAGTGTACTCGTTGTGTTAGCGCTTGATTCTAGGTGCTTGCCTTTACCACTTCTACATATAATTGTACTCATGTAATGTACTGCACGACGCCGCTACCTCTACCAATGCCGCTAATAATAAACTACATTTAAAAAGGGCATACAGAAGTTAGCGAAATGAAAAGAAATACATACCGTACATACAGTGTCGGACAATCAAATAAGAACACCTTGTTCTGAAACCGAAAACCTTAAAAAAATATTTCTCTAGGCTTATGATAAATTTAAAAGGTATTTACTTTTATTCATTTATTCCAAAAGTTTAAAATTTTCTTAAAACAAAAACAAAATCAATTCAATGTAAAAAAAGAAATTTAAAAGTTATACGTAAAATCACATTTCAAAAGGACAAACTAATAAGAACACTTCAATTAAAAAAAGCAATTTATAAAATATTGGCTAAGATGTTTACTAATACTAATATTTTGTGGAATAGCCTTTGTTAATTAAAACCACCTTACACTTACATCGTCTAGGCATTGATTCCACCAGAGATGCGCAAGTAGCCTGGGGTATGGAATACCACGCTCTTTGAATGCTTTGCCACAATTCGTCTTTGTTTTTAGCTCTGGTACTGCCAATCTTCTCTTTGACAATATCCCAAAAGTTCTTGATTGGATTAAGGTCAGGGGATTGTGAAGGCCAGGTCATAACAGGAAATGCATTATGGGAAAACCAATCTCGCGCAAGGATTGAGGTGTGCTTTGGGTCGTTATCCTGTTGCATTTGCCATTTCAGGGGCATTTCCCATTCAGCATTCAGCATCCTCCTGAAGGATGTTTACGTAAAGAAATCTGTCCAACGTTTCTTTTATCCAATACAGAGGACCCACATCGTACCAAGAGAAGCATCCCCATACCATGATGCTTCCACTTCCGTGTTTAAACGTCTTCCTAGTATATTTTGGGCTCAATTCTTCATTTTTCGGACGTCTAACCCAACGTTTGCCATCACTTCCAACAAGATTCACCTTGTTTTCGTCTGTTCATAATACTTTAGGTAATTTTTTTGCATTAATTGAACCATCCCATTCAATGTGCGCTTCCGCGAACTCTATGGGACACTTTCGATGTCTTTGTGTCAACATTTCTACTTTTCGTGCTGTGCCGCCATACAATTTTTACCCCACCAAACGCCTCCTTACTGATCGAGCACAAATTTGAACCCCTGTCTCCTCTCTAATTGCGGCAGCTGCAGCTGCCTTAAATGGATCGCATGCCGCCAAAATTTGTATGCGATTGTCATCTGCACTTGTCGTTTTGCGGGGCCTACCTCTCTTGCAATGAGATTTTTGAGGTAATAAAGATTGGTAGGCAAATCTCGAGGATCTGCTAATAGTTTTAGCTATTTGGCGGATGCTTTGTCCCTCATTTCGCAGTTTTTTCACCAAATCACGCTCCCCCCTGCTACAGTGCTATACTCAACCCATTTTGCTGTGACATTACGGAATAGTTTACATATAATTTGTTGAATCAACCTCAATGCTACCATTTAAATGCTTACCAGTACAAATTATAAACAAATTTAAGATTTCTTTTTAATATATAAATTTTTTCGTCTGCTGTTCTTATTGCATTGTCCACTTTCGAATGCTTCGCTTCAACTTTTTTGTTTGGGAATCCTTAAAAAAATATTTAAATGTAGTGTTTCCACCTAGAAATTTATAAAGTATATACCATACCATTTTCTTATCTATAAAAATTATTTGCCATAAGAAGTCCGATAAAAAAAAATCAATGGAAGTTTTATAGTGCAATGTGTTCTTATTGGATTGTCCGACACTGTATATCTATGGGGTTAGAGTAGATACTTTTATTTTTGCAACGGGCATTCTCGTTTGTTATTTTAAATTGGGTAATAAATTTGTTGAGATCATTTCTCGTACACACACAAGCGCATACATTGTTCAACATACATATTTATACCATGCAGTGTAAAATGAGTTAGTCTCACAAATTACCTACTATATTAATTAGTTAGCCACAAATTAGCTATTTAAGATACTAGCTCAAAACTGATGCAGGATGAGTCACATTGAAGACTGCTTAGACTTTTCATCTTGTTCGAGTATAAAGTATGCAACAACAAATAACATCTTTGAATAATACCATACTTACTATGCAGTGAAAATATTATCCTGTAAGTAATTCTCACATAATTTAAGATTTTATTCACTTACATGGATTTTTGAAATAAGGGATCAGAGTAGTTGTCTGCTTTTCTCAATATTTGTTCTATTTTTCTTGATTATATGTACCCTGTAGGGAAACCAACTTCTTTAAAATCAGTTGATAAATTGGTTTACTGAACACCACAACTAGTTCCACATTTGTTGTCTTTCCTCATCACGAAGTGGTGTAATTAAACATTGCGTTGTCCTAGGCACAATTCAGTTGCTCAGGATTGCATATCTTTTCAACTAGTTTGGTAGATATACATTTGTTTTTGGAATAGTTTGTAGACCAACCGATTTGTTTAATTTTTTTTAAATTGGAGCAAATTAAAATTTGTTAAATTTTTCCAAATAAATTGTGATCACGTTCACTCTCTCATTCTCCCTCCTTCTTCCTCCCACCTATCAATCTTTCTTCCATTCAACACAATGTTCTGCATTCATAGGGGTACACCCTGAGTGTTGAATGTATCAATAAAAAATAAAAAAACAAAAAAAGACATATTTAATTTTCATATTCATCAGTGATCATCTTTGTGACATTTAAAAATCCAATCCAAAATAAGTGAAAAATATTCTAAAGTAGATGAGAATTACTAGACAATATTTTTTGTTTGCAATCAATTTAATAACTATTTGAAAAACTAGTAATCTTATTGGACTAGATTGGGTTGGTCTTACAGGACACCTACAGATGTAGACAAATATTTATAATAAATTCTGAAAATATTATATGTTTTGATGCACTTTTGATGTAATAATTCTGAAAAAATTCATTCTACAACTAGTTAATTTTACACTAGTTTGATACTACATCTCAACCTACATACTAGTTAAATAGTTAGATCAAAAGCTATTGAGGAAAAATTAACTACCTTTTCAGCTAGTTGGTTGGACTGCAGGGTACAGACTCATTGATGTATGTGTTCGTGTTGATGAAATTGCTATTGTGGCGGTATATATTCTTTATGTTTTTTTTTTTTATATACATAAAATTTCACATTTAATCTTTAATACAAATGTGCATAAATATTTTATGGTATGCACTTGGCACTTTGGCATTTGCATAATTTAATAGTTCGGTTGCAATTTTTTGTTTGCTTTTTAGCATGGTTTTAGTTATGGTTTTAGAAAAGTGGTTCCAATTTTATTTTAATATAAAATGCAACAGCAAACTCCATAATAATTTATTGTTATGTATATTATGTATGTTACATAAAAAATTGGCTTAAAAATACTCAGCGACCTCGTGAATTTTTTAATCAAATATTACAATTTTTTTTCGATTTTTATGCTCATTTATTATTTACATAAAAGCTACAGGTTCATTTTGTTGTACCAAATTTTCAGTATTTCGTTTATGTGTAAATTGACTTTTAGAATAGAAGGGAAGGATTTTGAAGTAGTTATGCGTATGGACCATACAACGATGCAGGGGGAAAAAATATACAAAGATTTATTAACAATTTTAATTATGTGGCATACTGACTAAATTACATATACTCCGAACTTTATTCAAGGGAAGATTATCAAAGTTAGGCTTAGCACAGAAGAGATCGCCTTGTATTTAGTGAAGAGTGAGCTCAAGCAAGTGCACCTGGGGTATCGTAAAAGCTGGCTTGCATGCACTAGTTATGTAATTAGTATAATCGGGGGAAAAAACTAATTCTATTAGATGCCTTTTTTCTTTTTTTTTTTTTTTTTTGAAATGCATAATAATAATTAACAAAAGTAAGTTAATAATTAGCCACATTTCCTATCACAGCGACTGGTCATATGTGAGCAACGAGCTGTTTACAATGAATGCTTAGAGAATGTATCAATAAATTCTAAAGAACATTATTGAGTGTGCTCCACCAGTTCATAAGGCTTAGTGCGATGTAATTGTCTCCGCAAGTTTCTTGTATCCAGTAGCTTTACTTACACCTTCTTCATTCGAGTGCTGGCGTAGTCTTTCATGATGAGATCTTGCCAATTTGCCTATTTCTGCAGTTATAGTAGGCACATTTAGGTCACGGTGCAGGTCACTATTTCATATGTACCACGGGGCGTTGACTATAGAGCGGAGCAATTTGTTTTGAAAACGTTGGATAATGTTTACATTACTTATCTTCGCACAGCCCCAAAGCTGCGCACCATATAACCAAATAGGTTTTAGTATTTGTTTGTATATACAAAGTTTACAATGCACAGAGAGAGTAGAGTGTCTGCCTAGGAGCCATCGGAGATTTCGCAGCCTGATTTCAAGCTCAGCTTTTTTATTTTGAATGTACTCTTTACATTTGAGCTTGGCGTCCAAGGTCATGCCTAAGTACTTGGCATTGTTTGAGTATGGTATTTGGATACCAGATATGTAGATAGGTAAGCGTGAAACCGTTTTAGTCGTAAAATTTATATGGGTAAATTTTGAATGATTTAAAGTAATTTTCCATTTTACTGTCCAATTTGTTATTTTATTGACAGCATTCTGGAGTTGTTGCGTTGACTCAGCTCCCGTATTAGCGAATGTAAGAACAGCAGTATCATCGGTAAAATGTGGCTAATGTAAATGTGGCTATAGTACCATTTTCTAGAGGTGGTATGTATATCCGATTATAAAGTAAATACAAAATTGGTGCGAGTATGTTGCCTTGTTGGACTTCCGCTTCGATGAGCTTAAGCTCAGAATACTGATTTTCATATTTTACTCGGAAAAATCTATCGAATAGGTATGACTCCAATATATCGCAATAGTTGGCTGGGAGCATAGTTCTTTACTTACTTACTTTTACTTTTACTTTTAATGGCACAACAACCCATGGAGGGCCTAGGCCGAGCTTTTCGCATCCATAGCATAGTTCTTATATTTTTAATTAATCTTGTGTGCAACATCGAGGAATACCGCAGAGCAAATTTATTTATCTTCAAAGCATTTTTCAATTATGTTTGTGATTCTATGTATTTGTTCAGTAGTTGAATGCTTTGCCCTGAATCCAAACTTCTAGCATTCTATTTGATGCCTGACTACGTATCGGTGCTCATAATTTTCAGAAATGTGAACTGATAGTTAAAAATCTCTTTTACTTTCTCAATTTAATGGTGTGAAAATCAAAAGTTTCAACAGTTCGAACTTTGCAGTGTTCCAAAATTAGTGCTTTATTTATTAAAAGAAAACTCGAATAATTTTTCATTTGACAGTGAATTTGTCCGTGCTTTTTTTTCGACTTGAAGACAATGATTTATTTGGTGGCAGTGCTTTTCTTTCGACTTCGCAACATAACACAACACATAGCTCAATAGTATTTTTCTCTTATTTCTTATATTTCTCCTTTGCTTACACAAAAATTTCAGCGTGTAAAAGAGCCCAATACATTAATTTTCGAATAATTCGCTTTTAAATAAATATTTTCGAGGATTTTTTTTTAAACACGTTTTTTTATTCAAGCCCAATATAAAACGCTGGTTTAAAAATCTATTGTATTTATAATATAGTTGATTTCTTGGTGTTCAGGTGGATTTTGAAGCCCAAGATTTGGCAACACTGGAACTTTAGCATCACATAGAGAACCATTTAAAAATATAGAACGATTCATAATACGGCTTGAGTTTATAAGGAAGGTCAAGATTAATCAATATTTCCTACAATCCATAATTTCAAGCATATTGTCTTAAATAACTGGTCCATTCTGAATTCAAACCAATTTGGTAGGGGCTCATGCAAATCTGCCAATTTCACATTTGTCTGCAGTAAAAGAATTAAGAAATGTTCTTTTTTATACCATCAAATATTTGTTAGGTTCAACTTGATCAAAAACTTGCACGAAAATTTAAAGATAAAAATTTAAAATGAAAATTTATGCATGCAATTCTTCATAAATACATATTGAGTCATACAAAACGTATCCGCGCTTTTTTGTTACAACATGGTGTTGGTAACCACAAATCTGGCAACACTAGTCGGGTTATGTCCAATGAAATAAAATTTTATATCTTTGAAAGGTGGCATTTGAGGCTAGATTTTGTGAAGACAGTCGTGTTCGTTGCTAGTGTAAAATGTTACATTGATTTGAAAATTAGTGAAATATCTGAAGAAATACGCTTTATTACTATGGAAAAGGTAAAAACGCTTCAAAAACGTGCCGAAAAATTTGTACGATTTACGGTGACGATGCTTTGAGTGAACGCCGGACCCGCGGATACTTTTTATATGACCTAATAGTTTTGATTATATTATTTTTATTTGTACATTCACGGTGAAGTGAAAAACTTTTCATAGCAATTTTTACTCTTGTAGGTTTGCCATTGCCTGCCAAGAGGTAGTGCCGTGTAGAAAAATTATTTTTCTACTTTTTGATTTTGCCGGACATTCTGCGTAGCAGTCCAACGCACTACCACTACGCCACAGCGACCACCAATATAAAGTGTTTACTTTTGACTTTTGGGGTCGCTGTGGCGTAGTGTTAGTGTGTTGGACTGCAACAAAGAGTGTCAGGAGTTCGAATCTCGGCACAGGCAAAATCAAAAAGTAGAAAAAATAAGTACCTCTTGGCAGGCAATGGCAAATCTACAGGAGTAAAATTGCCTATGAAAAGCTTTTCACTTCGCCGTTCGGATTCGGCATTAAACTGTAGGTCCCTTCCATTCATGTACAAATATAACACGCACAACATGAGTGGATGCGAAAAGCGAAAAGCTCGGCCTAGGCCCTCCATGGGCTGTTGTGCCATTAAAAGTAAGTAAAGTAATTAATAATATTATTCTTTGATGATATTTTTATATTATTAAATTTATTCAAAAATATATATATTTTGATAAAGTGTTTACTTTTGACCTGAGTACTAATAAATGTGCAAAAGAAGTTTTTTCAGCTAAAATAGTAGTTGGTTCCATTGTTCACTTTTGCTCTCAAACAAAAGTTTTAGTATGTAAAAATAGCATATACTACTGTGGGCAAAAAGTAGTAAGACTTTTTAATTTAAATTTCGCGCGGAAACCCAATCATCAAAATATTATTTTTTTAAGGTTGGTATGACTATCGGTGACATCTGTGCCAAATGTTACATCAAAATAATCATTAGTGCTTAGTATACGCTTGTCTTTCTGAAGTACAAAAAGTGCATTCGGCGATTTTCACAATGAGTGAAATTATTCAACAAAGAAGTTCCATTAAATTTTGTGTGCGGAATCAAATTTCTGGTGCCGAAACGTTTAGAATGTTGCAAAAGGCCTTCGGTGATAATTGTATGTCGCGAGCAAGTGTTTCTGATTGGTACAAATTGTTCAAAGATGGTTGAGAACACGTTGACGACGAACCACGTCCAGGACGGCCATCAACATCAACTGATGATCAACACGTCAATAAAATCAAGGAATTGGTGCTCGAGACGCGACGATTAACAGAGAGAGACCTTACTGGCATCGTAGGAATATCGGAAGGATCAGTGAAAATCATTTTAAAACATCATTTGGGCCTAAGAAGAGTGAATGCACGATTGGTTCCAAAATCACTGCATTGGTTTTACGAGACCATTTTGCCAAAAATTCGACTGATATCGTTCCGCAACCAGACTATTCGCCTGACTTAGCACCGTATGACTTTTGGCTATTTTCTAAACTCAAAAAACTGCTACGTGGACACCGTTTTGAGTCAATTGAAGACATTAAACATGAATCGCTAAGCGCATTGAAGGCTATTCCGGAAATTGACTTTAACAACTGTTTCGAGAATTGGAAAAAACGTTGGCACAAGTGTATTGGGGCCGGGGGGGATTACTTTGAAGGGGACGAAATAGATTTGGAAGAATGAATAAAAAAAATTTGAAATTATGAACAAAGTCTTACTAACTTTTGCCCACAGTAGTATAAAATTTTCCGAACACCACTCGAGTGAATATTACTTATATTGTTTGGTCTCTCCAATTCTTGCCCTTCCTTTTTTTAATTCTTTATATGTCTGTATTAAATTCACTCACGCATTTATTAATTTATTCGATACTACATACCTTCCTTATTATACATTTAAAATCGTCCATTACCACATTACAAAACAATTAAACTTTCAGCATGTATTAAATTAAAAGTCCTTGCTCATTCCTCTTCTTCTTTTATCCTTTACTTACAGGTTAAAACCTAAAAAAGAAATCTACAAAATCGTCTCTACATTCAACGGATTTCCATTAACAATTTAAGAGCAATATAAATAAGTCCACCACCGGCCTGGCCTCTTCTGAACGAAAACAATGAAAGAAGAGGAGCGCACCGAGCATCGACAGCTAAATCACTTGAACACCACTCGAGTGATATACAAATGATGAACTGTTAAGTGACAAAATTATTTCAAGTGGCTGCCTGGATAATGATTGTGTTTATTTCGACAAAACAAAAAATGAGAAAAGCGCACAAGAACAAATAAGTAGAAACAAACAAATCTATGCACTCATGCTGGCAGTATATAAGTAAAACAACCAAGTTAATTTGTGTAGAAACAACGACGCAGCTAAAAGACAAGAACAAAAAAAAAAACAAGCAGAGCAGACGAAATAAAATACCCCGAAAAAGAGGTTACCAACATTACAAACTTGCGGCAGCAACAACAGAAACAACAACTACAATACAAAAGGAACATTATCAATTACCCGCTCCAGGTACCACCTACTACAATTTAATGTTTCGGCATGTGTGCACAATAGTCGAAAGTGTGAGTATAGTAAAGTAGAAAGGAATCTAGGCAGCAGTCAAGCAGAGCTTGCTGACAGCCAGGCAGGCAGGCAGCAGACGTTTGGGTTGTGAGACAATAGGGGGTAATACACAAGTGAAAGACTAACAACAGGTTGTTAGATTGCAAAAATACGCCAGCATAAGCAATTCAACGTTCATTGTATTAAGTGAATATAATACTACTTAGAAGAAGATCGACTACGTTGGCGGCGGGCAACCTCTGGCCTCTTGCACTGGTACATCAAATACATCGACGTGACGAAAGCCGATATTAGAAGATAGTAAAATCTCAGCAACAAAATTGCATTGCGCTTTTTTCTTGTTTGCCATATTGGTCAATTGTGGAACAACAACATCAAGTACTTGGGCTTGGGTCTAAATCAGTTACACACTCAAGTGACAGCCGATTGATGACGGTCTTTCACCAGAGGCACCAGCAACAGCAACGGTAGCAAGTAGAAGGTATAAACTGTATATGCTCGCAAGATATTAAACTTTTTGGGTTGTGGGCGTTGCCAACTAGTCAATGTTGTTGACATTCTTGTTTTTGCACTCATTGGCCAGTGTTTTCATGCACGAACACGAAAAGCATAAGGTATTGTTATTTGCATGCGGACAAAAAAATGACAGATGTGACAGCAACGGCTGCTGGTGGTGTGACAGCAGCAACAAGCAGCACTACAGTCACACCATTAACATTAACACAAGAAGCTGCTGCAAGTAAAACTATTACAAATGGCGCTAATACTGGTGCCCACAGTGTCGATAGTGTAAGAATCACAGCAACAACAATAAAAATACCTAAAATCACCAAAGACGACGACGCGCAAGATTTACAAAGCATTAACAATCACAATACAACCAAACAGTCCGCCAACGTTACAATGTCAGCAACAACAAATACTAAACGCTCATCAGCCGCCAATACACCAGCAACATCAACATTTAGCATAACGCCACCGGTGCACAGTGTGAGTGTTTCATCGATGCCTGAAATGATAGCAACAACTACAAATCTGATACTCTCAACGACAACGGTCAGTAGCAGTACTAGCGTTAGCGCTGGCAATACGGCGCTCAATTCACCAGTTAGCTGCCCGAGTCCTTCGTTAAATGCTTATGCGGGCAAGACGATGAAATCACCGGTAAGTACGCGTGATGTTACACAGCAGGATGTCGATGAGGTGGCACGTTTGTACGAAGAGAAACCGGAGGCATTTGAGAAGTGGCTAACGGAACGTGCACCGCCGGAAGCATTATATCGACTGCATGAGTTCATCGACAGTCGCAAGCAGCTGCCGAAACGGCCATCGGTTACATCGGACTTGTTTCAACAGTGGATGGCATCGTCACCCATACAAGTGAGTGCGCCAATTGCTGCCAATCGGTATGCAATTGTTTCTATTTTAATTTCCGACTTAAGATTAGAGCATTTTTAATGAGCAAGAAGCTGCTGGTGAGAGGAATTGAAGGTAACAAGCTACTGATTAATAGGAAAGTAACAGTTTTCAATATGGGGACTAATAGATAATTTGAACAAAAAGTGACGTTGAATGTGAATAAGGTCCAAGGCAGATCACGCCTTATTGTTCTTATTAAAACAAGTTCATGTCCTTAATACATTCAAATCTTAAGTAAATGCACACATATATACTTATAATAATGCCCGGCCGAATTTGATTTTTTGACCAAAGCTGAAGCCGAAATTCGGGTTTTTTCAATATTCGGACTCAATTATTATTTTTTTTTTTAATAAATCATGTATTTATTGTATTGATTAAAAAACTCAAGCATAAACAAAGACCAAAAAAAAGCAAATTGTACATAATTCAAATAATATTACATATGTATATTAAGTAACTAATGTTTCACAAGTTGAATAACATGTCATAATCTTCGGCTTCGGCTTTTCGCAAAATATGGTCCATATTTTGTTCAAGAACCCAAGCTGAAGTCGAATATTTGACCAGAAGCTAATACGTACGTACGTATGTAGTAAAGCAAAAAAAAGGGTGTGTAATACAACGTGACTCAAAATAGCGTAGTTTTTTTACTTTACGCTTTGAAAAACCAAATTCCATTCTATTCAAATTTTTAGTCTTTCCACCTACTCACGGACACAAACATCACCATTGAAAAGAAAACATTCAACTTTGAAATTTCAAAAATAAGTGGATACTAAAATGAAGTCAAGTGCACAGCTTCAATACTACTGGGCAAACATGCTCATTCGCAAATGTACTTAATCAAAAGCATGCAGTAGACAGTGGCAACAACAACAATAGTTAGCAACATGTAGCGAGAATAACAGCAAAACAGCAACGGTGCACTGCAATTAAAAACTTTCCCGGCCAAAATGGGCAACAAAACTTTTTGTTGTGCACAACTTTTCCGCCAACTTCATACTTTAGCTTTGGTTTTAGTATAAACATCAACAGCACCGATTTGATTGCTTGCTTTCTCGTTGATGTTGATGTTGTTGCCACCAGCAGATCAACATAAATGCCACGTTGATTGTTATTGTTTAATTATTGTTGTTGCTATTGGCATTTGCAATTTTGTTTAGAAGTTGAAATCATTACAACAAACATTTTAAATTCTACATAAATAAATGCAGAGAATTGTATGAAAATGTTATTCAGCGATTTTGTTAGTAAAATCAAGCAGAAATCAATACTTACAGAAAGTATTCGCATAAGGATTGCGAATGCAAACCCGAATGCGAATATTAGAACTTTTGCGAATGCAAATATCTACAGGATGTCGTGATGAATGTGAATATTGAATAACTTAAAAAAAAAAAAATCTCAATCATGTACTCTTTTTGTTGCGTTTTCCATAACTTTTTCGAGCATCACGGCGCGGTATAGCGATGATTTCGGCACGAATGTTTGCCTTGATCTCGTCAATGGTCTGAGGCTTGCTAGCGTACACATTGCTTTTCAAATAAGTAACCCCTCAAAAAGAAGTCCGGTGGGGTCAAATCTGGAGATCTGCGTGGCCAGTCAATGTCGCCATTTTTTGACACCACACGTCCAGGAAATTTTAGTTGCAGAAACTTCATTGTTTAATATGCATTATTAAAACCAGTAAACCGTCCAGACCTTTTTCACATATTTGTCGGCAAACATAATGAGCCGATAGTCACCGATATCGATTCCCATCGACTGGTTCGCCTTCTCTGAAGAAAAATGGCTCAATGATGGATTTGGCACAAATGCTGGCCCAAGCATTCACTTGTTGGTCATGCAATGGTGTTTCATGGATCTATTCCAAGCATCGTGGACGGTCTGCCGGCAATATTCTTTGAGTCAATTGCACTTTTTACGGAAACACATGCAAATCATGCTTCAAAATGCGCCGCAAGGTGGTTCCACTGATGCCAAAATGCTGAGCACGGTAACGATGCTACACATGTGGGATCTAGGTAAAACTCTCCCTTTTATTGCTTCAACCAGGGTTAGTAAACGGCTTGTTGAAAATTAACCACTGTCCCGTTCTTCAAAAAAAAAATTTACCTCAAATGACGAATAGTATTGTCAGACGGTGCTTTTGAATACAAACTTAGTTCTTTTTCCTTCTGCATGAAAGTAAGCGACCCAAATTATCTGCTTTGGTTCGTTTATAAATAAGAAGAAACTATGACACATCGGCATCATGCATGGCCACGTTTTTGATATCCCACAATAGTCTCATTATTGTGAATTTTTCTATTAATATTTGCACAAGTAAAATCGGAGACATAGTTAGTTGAATAATAAAATATCTTGACTTTACCAATCTAGCAGCATAAGTATCTGTATGCAGAATTAGCACTACTTATTTCTGCATCCAAAATCAAATCCTATATCAAAGAAAACAAATAGAATTTTGCCGCATACTTATAGTGAGCTCCTATTTCACACCTAACTTAAAAAGAAATAATAAATATTCATATTTCCGTGAATAATAGCTAAAGCATGTTGATATAATAAGTACATGCTTGATATAATACTCTTACATTGTGAACTTAACACTAAGTGTAGAATATGAAACTCTTAGCTAAGAATAACCGAATATATCCCGCGCTTATTTTAAATTTACACCCAAGTGCTGGCAGTCAGTTTTCTATTCACTCCAGCAGATAGCTCGATGTGAAATTGCAGGAATCTCCATTCAACAAATGCTCTTCCCAACTACTATTTACTACTACAATTTCATCCTCAAAGATTACGTAAACAATTTGCACGTACATTTTTAATTCTCTCATCACTTTCTTTGCTCTGCTCCCACGTCTCCATTGTGTTCCGTTCTGAGCGCCAGGGTGAAATTCTAAGTAAAACTGACACCTACACAATTGCATGCAAAATGTTGCTGCTGCCACTGCAGGAGTTGTTACTGTAAAACGCTGAAGCGTTTCATTCTGACATAAACGCTGTTGCCATTAAGCTGCAAATACTTTCAGGTACTTATGCAGTGCATTTGCTTTCAAGCGCAAGCAGTTTTCATTTTAATGGAGGCGTTTGTGTGCAGCAACATTTTTCAAATTACTTTCTAATTGAGGGTATTTACAAAAATTACTGGCAATTAAATTACTTAAAATCTTTTACTAAAACCAACAAAAATCAAAGAGAAAATATTTTTGCTCTTAAAAGAAATACTTGCAAACTACACCAATACGTGCAGACACTCACACGCACATACCATATGTACATACATAGATCAAAAACATTTGCATAAATGTGTTTTGTAGTATACTCGTATGCTCTGTGTCAGTGTAGGTGCAACATGTAAATGTGTGATGTGTGCGAGAGTGTGTTTGTTCACTTAAGTGCTGCTCACATTTGCATTTTATTCTTTGAATTTTTTCTGCATACAAATATAAACACTATGATAAATATTATGTATGGTGAAAAATTAGTTTTTTGCTATTTTTTGCTTATTTATGTATACTTCTCCCTCCTCCTCCTCCTCCTCCTCCTTCTATCCTCTTTCCTCTTTCTTTTACTTTACTTACTTACTTTTAATGGCACAACAACCCATGGAGGGCCTAGGCCGAGCTTTTCGCTTTTCGCATCCACTCATGTTGTGCGTGTTATATTTGTACATGAATGGAAGGGACCTACAGTTTAATGCCGAATCCGAACGGCGAAGTGAAAAGCTTTTCATAGCAATTTTTACTCTTGTAGGTTTGCCATTGCCTGCCAAGAGATGGTGCCGCGTAGAAAAAATATTTTTTCTACTTTTTGATTTTGCCTGTGCCGAGATTCGAACCCCGGACACTCTGCGCAGCAGTCCAACGCACTACCACTACGCCACAGCGACTACTTTCTTTTCTTTCTCTTTCTCTACCTGTTTATAGCTTACAATGTAAATTTATGAAATGACTTTTGGAACAATTTTATATAAAATATTGATCACAGTGTTCTTGAGGTGTCGTTCTGATTACATCAATTCTACTTGAGCGTTTACGAACCTATGTGTGTGCATCCGTAGTCATTACTGCAGCAATCATAACCTCGCTCATATCCTTCTGTCTACATATATGTATACTATTTTAGTTAGTAAATATTTTCACAATAGAATGTCTCTACTTTTGTTTAGCTTTTTCCAATTGACAGCTTTCAGTTTATTATTTTGCACTATTTCCGCTGTTTGCTCGAATGAAGACTCTTCCTTTCAGTTTTGTGTGGTATGCCACAATCTCACCGTTTTAGCTTGTCATCTTGTCAGAGAATAGTGTTATTGAAAGGCTTTGTTTTTGAGTGCCTTACAATTATTTTATAGTAACGAGTATTTACAGTTGAGTAGAATATAGTTAGTATGAACAAAACTTTCGAAAATCTTAATTAACCCATTTCGTTCCTATATAGGAACAGCAATTTAAAAGTTTTTTCAAAAATAAATTAAAATATAACAAAATAAAAAGTTAGGGAAAACTCTATTGCTTAAACATAGTTTGGACTTTAAACTTTCAGAAAATTGTTTCACCAAGTCACCACTAGCCACGTCCCAATGAGCAGGATAACCTAGAAAATTATCTTAAAAACACAAATTTCGGCGAAGCAAATCAAATAAGTTGCTGTTCAGCCCTTGTTGAACAAGGGCTGAACTCAAGGACTTTTTCTCCGTTTCACATACAAGTCTGTGGCTGTCTATCTCTTTATCAGTGTCCTGTGATTGCATTCCCTCTCTCATTCCTCTCAACTATCAATCTTCCTTCCAATCAACACAATACTCTACATTCATAGGGGTACACCCTGTATGTTGAATGTATCAATATCAATAAAAGTGCGATCTGTGAAAATATCTGTGTTCCCATCACTGCTTTGGACGGAAATGCCCAGAATAAGTATCAAGAGTCGAATTGGTCTGAATTTTTGTTCAGAGTTTTGGTCTGTGATTGTTTCCGACTTCGTAGCTGAATTCAGTTTGACTCTTGGACTAAGTTTTAGTCTGAATATCGTTGTGAATTTGGTTGGAATTTTGGTCTGATTTTGTAACTGGACCATAACAAACATATTTTTTTTAAATTATTTACCTTTTTCCAGTTTATGCCTTATACGATTATTATACGAGAAGACTTTTGTTCCAGAACCATTGAAAACATTTTGATTTTACCTTGGAAGGATTGGCGTTAATGCGCTAGCTTTTCTATGCTTCTTTAGAATACTTATGTACAATATCTCACATAATACACATACCTTCATATTGGTTTTCCAAAATCACACGCACAAAGGAAAAATCCAAATGTTAAAGTTCTTGAAAAGATAACACAGTCAAATGTAAGGCAAATGGTATTGTTTGAAGCTAAAATACTAACATTTTCATGGAAAAATGCTGGAATCACCGCTTTACTACTAAAAGCAACCTTAACCAGATCTCACAGCATATGAATGAGTGGACTTTTGGCCAGGGAAAGCAGTTTGTTGCGGGATTTCTTATCTCATATTCATATACAATAGATTAGTAAAAATTATACACTTATGAATTTCCATGATCTTCCACTTAAGACTCAGTGCTAGAGTTAAGCAGCTCAGTTTATTTTGAATTGCTAATTTGAAGTTTATTTGGTTTACTAGTTCATTAAGTTCAATTATTTAGTATAGTCGCTAATCAAAAAAAAAAAAAAAATATATATAAGTATATAATTTTTTAATTTTTATTACTATAACTATTCGTAACACTAAAAATCTAACTAATTCATTATAAGAGACTGAACAGTGACTGCAGAAGGTCTTATGCAGCACTGTTACCATGAACTTTGGGTTGATCAATAATTGTATTGATCCTCTTTAAGTGCTGGATTTCCTCAATGAAAATGGCCGTTTTCAATAGGTTTTCGGTCATTTAGGGTTAATAGAAAAATAAAAGAGGTCACAGATCCCAGTTGGAGTACATTACTTACTTTACTTTTAATGGCACAACAGTCCATGGAGACCTAGTCCGATCTTTTTGCAGCCACTCATGTTGTGCGTGTTATATTCATAAATGAATGGAAGGGACCTACAGTTTAATACCAAATCCGAACGGCGAAGTGAAAAGCTGGAGTACATACTAGTTCCATTAATAGGCTTGCCATCAGTATTACTCTTTGTAAGCTTTTAGCGGTTGCAGAATATTTGCTACCTACTCGTTTAACGATGTCAATATGAGCTGCTTAGATTTCCTGCCTTGCTGTCCTTCGTCCTTTATGGTCTGGTTTACCAATTTTTAAAAAAGTGCTAAAAAAGGAAATAAAACTTATTAGAAAAAAGTAGTAGTTGTTAGTACTTACATTGAAGATTGAACTTGTGACCTTAAACATAATCAGCAGGTCACAAACAGTAAGTCACAATCTGCACTGCAACAACAAACAGCAACAGTCAACTATTTAAACAGCAGCAGCCACAGTGCCCATTAAAATGATTAGTTTTTGTTTTCATTTCCACTAGTATTTTCCATTTCACATATTTTCATTATTCTTTTGTTTCAGTTTTCAGTATTGTTGTTATTATATGTATTCAATTCAATAGTGTTTTAACTAGAAATGCAACTTCAATGTAAAACGGTTTAACTCAAATCGTCGATTTTTGAAGAAATATAAATACATTAATGAACTGTATGCAATTGGAAAATCGTATAATTTTTAAGTTATGTCGTTTTGCCTTGAAGGCGAGCAGTTGGAGTTAAAACAGTATTTCAATAAAGCAGCTTTATGCATCCTGTACATTCTAACTGCTACTGGTAGCTAGTTCGGTGTACTAACATTGTTTTCAGTTTATATTTTTTACTCGTGTTAATTTTTACTTTTGCCGCAATCGAATTTCAGCAATGGCCTCGACATTGTTTGTTCACATTTCTATACAGCTACTTGAGAACGTGCCAACTGAAAACAGCAGGCACATTTAGAAACAAAAATGTATCAGATTAAGTAATAGAAGGTCCCCTTTCAATTAAATCGTTTTTTTCTTTCTATTATAACAATTCAATGGGAAAACTGCTGTAATTATAGGTAAAATCAATGGATTTGCAATGTATTTGAAAAACTTTTGATTCATTAAATATCCAGGTAGAAAAACAGTTCTGTCTTCCCGTGTCTCTCAGATTATTTGAGGTCGCGGAATTCAAAACAGATTTTTGTCAGGTTTTCTTTAACCTTGTAACTAGTATAAAATTGACGTTTATCGCCATATCAGGACCTGATTTTAGTGAAGTATTTCTATATTTCGCAAAAAATTGTTGCACGTGTACTGCATCTTCCCCTCATCCTTCGTGGTTATCAACTAAATTTTTCAGCTATCTTGAAAGTCTGCGATTCAGGTTGAAGTGTAAACGGGCTCATTAAGAAAACTGTGTTTTACTTCAAGGTCTTGTAAGAAACTGTTAGCAATTTATATATTACAAACTGTAAAACGAAGTGACTTTAGCAAGTTTGCATCAAGTTCTGATTGGAGAGATGATGTTACACGATTTGTGTTTAGTCTTCAGGAGACAGATTTAAGTAAAGAACAAGCGCTGCCAGCTCTGGACTTAGGTACAAAGAATGCCACGGCACCATTGTGAAACTAACAGGTTTAAATTTTTCATCACCGTGTTTTTGGAGTCCTTGGATTAACATAATATCATCATATCATTGGTAAGTCAGTTGAAAAATTAAGCAATGAATGAAGAAAAGTTAATTTAAGTAGTGAATTCTCTCATTGGTGGACTTTCAAATACAAAGTCATTGGGCATTGTTGAGAATGGGCTAAATAGGAACGTAATAGATTTTAATCTGTTTTACAGGACACCAAAAAAACAGCACTCTTTCCCGAAACAAAAAGTCAAATTGTGAAAGCGGAAACTTGTCGACAATATTCAAATTGTAGTCAAAAAATTAATAAATATACAGAGATATACAAATTTTTTAACATTCTCCTTTCCAAATAAAACATATTTTGTTCATAAATTCTTATTCTTATACGCCAAAAACAAAACCGTTATCATGCCTCAACCTCCGAATTCACCGGACTTGGCCCCCGCTGACTTTTTCCTCTTCCCAAAACTGAAGACACCGATGAAAGGAAAGCGTTTTGCTACGATTGAGGAGATAAAAGAAAAATCGAAACAGGAGCTGTTGGCGATACCAAAAAGCGCGTTTCAGAAGTGTTTCGAGAATTGGAAAACACGCTGGCATAAGTGTATTATATCTGAGGGGGATTACTTTGAAGGGTACAAGATAGTTGTTGATGAATAAATAAATACTTTTTGAAAAAATAACAGTTATTTTTTGATCATACCTCGTATAGTATATTTTTGATTTGTAAATTTTTAATTTATATTCATAAATACATAATAGCTGATAGAAACGAAACGTGGAAACAAGTTCAAGTTGCAAGGTCATGCCGTATAAAACGAGATAGAGCTTTTATATAAAATCGAGTCGAAGAATATAGGGAAAATACGTAGATATGTTCTAATAATCGTGGAATTGTAAGGAACTAAGAAGTCGCAAACATAAGTAAGGGCGCAGCAGAATTTAACATACCTTAAATAATTCAATGGTACTTTTTATATAGTTTTTGTGGGATCATTTTTTTTTTAAGTTAACTTACCCTACCATATTTTGATATACAAGTGTTTGTTACCAATAAACATATAGCTCTTAGATATAGCTCTTTGAAATATGGAAGACAGGAGGCGTGTTTATTGGCCAATGATGATAATACTAAATGTATTAAACAGACTTAATGAACGGTAGGTTTGCCAGAGAGAATAATAACAATGTATATATCAGATCAGATGATCGTTTCGGAATCAGCCACGGCTCTGCTTCACTTGTAGTTCTTAGTTACAATTTCAAGTCTTTAGTATCTTAAGTATATGGATTATTAAAACACATAAGAACTACTCTACTATTACTTCACTCTTTGAAAATGTTTGTTGAAATTTGAAAAACGTGTTAAAGCGAAACCGTAATCCGAGTATCCAGACACTGGTGAACTTAAGCATTTGCACATTCCATACCAATTGGCATTAATGCATTGCAATTTTTATTGATACCATATTCTGTTGAGTAGTCTATCCTTAAGCTTTAAAAAAAGATATCTGAAATTGTTGAAGGAGTTTTAATTCCACGTTCTAGTCCGAGCTAAATACTTCTGATGTACATAAATATTTATTAACTTATTACATTAAGTATAATTTTCATGAAATCCACTTTTTATTATATTTTGTGAATTTCACACGTGCATATGAAATAAAATGTTTCATATACAAGATGGGCCAAAAGTAATGCCATAATGTGAATATGCTATAATTTTTGCATATAGCGTCAAGTATCATTGTGCTTTGGCACTTATGTTGCAGACAGATAGAGAATGAATTAGCTGACAGCGAGCAAAGGAGCGATACACAACTCGGGCAACGATTTAGATTTTTTTTAATGAAAACCCAATTTCCGGGTCGTGTGTTCTCCCGATTTGGTCACTTCTTTCTTTGAGCCTTTTTGAAATCTCGCTTTTACCACAAGAAACCACAAATCTTGCAAGTCTTGAAAGCCAACATTGAAGAAGAAATCAGATGTTTTGGGAGCAATATTCAAAATGCCGTACAATGAGCACAAATGTGAATCACCTCAGGAGGTGGTCATTTGAATGATATCACTTTTCCACTTAACGTCAGCAATTAAACTTTCCATGACGAGAGAGCCCTATTTTTTAAATTTACTTTTGCCCCTTTTACCTTGTATGTACTTACATATGTATGTGTGTGTATGCAAATTTATAACTTAATTTTTTATTTCTATGAATTCCAGAAATCAATTTTCATTTCAATATTTTCAATATTCAATACTGTACAGAACAGTATAAATAAATCCATGTGTGTATGTGTGTGTGTGTGTGTATGTGCATGAAACTGACATGTACATACATAGTACCATATGTATAGGTATAAATTTTAATAGGAATATAAATAAATATATGGAAATATTTTGAATATGGTTTCGCTTTGATATATTTTATTTCAGCAACATTTTCTATTTTTTGCAACAGTAGAAAAAAGCAATTTGATTTGTATACGTTGTTTTTTTGAGTATCTGTTGGAGTTGCAATGTGTGCTGATAATGTGCATGTGTTTTCAAGTATATCATATCCATGCATAGTAGAAATTTTAATAAGGTTTATTCCGATTAGGCCCGCAATTTCAGCTCGAAAATTAAAAGAAAATGTAAGCTTCACATGAGTTCTGTAAAAAAAAAAAAAAAATACAGTTGTTACTTTTCCCACTGGGTGGTACCTATTCTCATGTACGCACTCATGTGTGCTATTAATTCGATAGATTGATTATGGATTTTTTATTTATTGCCAATCCTAAATTGAAATTTAATTATTTTTCCATTGAATTCGCGTTGCTTGTACTCCTTTGAATGCTATTGCATACTTATGGGCGCAATGCAGTTAAGTGAAATCAATTTAATAAAAATATTTTTATATATTGTTATCATTTTATTGTTATTATTTATTATTACGTATCAACCATGAAGGCAGAAACAAATTTATAAATGGCGCGACGTATGTAACTATTTAATTCGCTTGTTATAAAGTGTGTTTTTTTTTAAGAAGTATGGTTTTCAAACTGGCAATACTTTTTTCGGAGTTGGTCTTTTTGACAGCTGTCACTTGATTTATGCTCAGTTTGGTTTGCCATTTCAAGAATTGAAGCCGAACGACCATCAAGCGCGTCGCGCGTTCGGTGAATGGACCCAAAACGAGATGGCCACCAATTCCGATTTTCACACGGCCACTTGCCCAAAAACATAATGGCAAATCCTTATCTTTATAATAAAGCTAAATTCTTGGCCATAACATTAAATTACATATATACATTTTTTTTCTTCCTGAAAACCAAACATCTAAAAAAACACCCTTTACAATCCGATTCGCAGATTTTAGCCAAAACACTAAAACTTTTATTTCTCTATTTTTTTCCGTTCCTTACTGCACAAATTTGAACCCCTGTCTCCTCTCTAATTGCGGCAGCTGCAGCTGCCTTAAATGGATCGCGTGCCGCCAAAATTTGTATGCGATTGTCATCTGCACTTGTCGTTTTGCGGGGCCTACCTCTCTTGCAATGAAATTTTTGAGGTAATAAAGATTGTTAGACAAATGTCGAGGGTCTGCTAATAGTTTTAGCTATTTGGCGGATGCTTTGTCCCTCATTTCGCAGTTTTTTCACCAAATCACGCTCCTCCTTGCTACAGTGCTTTGCTCGGCCCATTTTGCTGTGACTGACATTACGGAATAGTTTACATTTAATTTGTTGAATTACCCTCAATGCCAATTTTCTTTTTAAAATACAGATTTTTCGTCTGCTGTCCTTATTAGATTGTCCGCCTTCGAATGCTTCGCTTCGCTTTTGTTTCGGAATCCCCAAAAACTATTTTAATGTAGTGTTGCCAACTAGAAATGTATAAAGTATATACCGTACCATTTTCTTATCTATAAAAATTATTTACCATAAGCAGTCCGATAAAAAAAAATCAATGGAAGTTTTATAGTGCAAGGTGTTCTTATTTTATGTGGTCGCTGTGGTGTAGTGGTAGTGCGTTGGACTGCTACGCAGAGTGACGGGTTCGAATCTCGGAACAGGCAAAATCAAAAAAAAAAAAGTAGAAAAAATAATTTTTCTACACGGCACCACCTCTTGGCAGGCAATGGCAAACCTACAAGAGTAAAAATTGCTATGAAAAGCTTTTCACTTCGCCGTTCGGATTCGGCATTAAACTGTAGGTCCCTTCCACTCATGTACAAATATAACACACTCAACATGAGTGGATGCGAACATTAAACATTAAAAGTAAAGTAAAGTTCTTGTTGAATTGTCCGACACTGTATATATCAAATTTGCTGCACGGTGCCCTTGCTGGCGTAGGCGGTAATGAAGCAGCAAAATATGCATAACATTTTGTTATGACATTGTTTTCAACATCTCCAAATGAAACTGCAATACGAGTAAGTGACTACCGGTATACGTACATAAGCAGTTCCTAGAAAATATACATACATAAAATATTTAATAAGCACGCAAGGCAAATACAATTTACATTGATTGTTTCAGGGTGAATTGAATGTGAGCAGCAACAACGTTAAATGTCACCTTCGACATGCTAACGTGGAGTCATTATAGAAATTATAGAAAGTCGGTTGTTTTTGTTTTTCCACTTTGCTACACGATACACGGGTTAATGTCTGCAAAAAAGGTCAAGACGAAATAACGCAAGTCAAAAACGAAGGTTCTTGTTCCTTCTCGCTGACCAAATCTTGCGTGTGCTTAATTTGTTAAGAATTGTGTAGATTTGGTTTGGTAAATTGCGTCTATTTTTCTAATACAAAGAATTAAGAAAAATGACAGTTAAATAAAGTTACGGCAAACAAGGTTAATATGCTTTTCAGGGTTAAATTAAATGGAATTTTGTAGAAATTATATTTATGTTTGATTACAGTATGTATTCACTTGGAAAGAAGTTGATTTTGTATACCCTCTTACTTATACCCAGCGCTGGGCAGAAAATCGTTAAACCGTTAATCGTTAATTAACGGCTTTAAATTTTTGGTTAACAATTAGCTTTTATGTTAATTTCGAAAATTATTAACAGTTTTATTAACTTCCCTCAAGTCCTTTAACTATAACTAAGAATGCCTGCAAGCCGCTCATGTGTTTGGAGAAATACAATATTCCCAAGGTCAGTTCGGTCAAGGAAACCATGATATCGATGAGGATCGAGACCGATATTTCGGTCAGCACAAGCAGCAATATCAAGGATGCTGATAATTTTTATAGTGCTGTCACTCAGCAAAAGCAAAAAAAGTAAGAAGAACAACATATCGCTTAAAAGCGGCATCCACGTTTCAGTGGAAGCAAGAAGACACAGCCATCCCCTACAGTGCTGCAGTTAAATCTCTGTTCTCTATACATAGTCGTAAGTGATTTTGGACAATAAAATTTACAAACAAAAAGTTAACGTTACTGTCCGGTAATTTTTGTTGTTTTCGGGTTAACGGTGTTAATTTCTTGATTAACGATACCCAGCTCTGCTTATAAGTATTTATTTTCTTTTAACACTTGTTTCAATAGAAATGATGATGATTTCACTTGCGCAGTCACCTACAACGTACAAGTTTACGTAACGTATTGGTTAAAATTGTTGTCATTCATTTCGTAAAAAGTTGCTATACATATTTGTATTTGGCAAGTTAAATGTCCAGAAAGAGATTCTGAAGGCAATTCTAAAGCGATTTGAACAAAACTCAACAAAACATCATTGAAATAGCCTCTTAAACAGCTGTTCTGAAAATTGTCAACATTGTGCAAAAGCCACTTCTACTTCCAAATCAAGTCAAATATTAGAACAGCTAAAATAACTTTAAATGCGAGGAAAAGGGTAAGTGAGCAATTTGGGATTTAGGTTGATCTTACTCAATAATTCTGTAAAAAAATATATTATTCTTGCAAAATTATTTATACAGTTGGAAAGAGAGATTCCTCATCTATGTTTTGGCTATAGTAACAATGAAGAATTTATAACTATGATAAAATAACTCTAGGTCAGTTAAAAGATAAAGCTTCAAAAGGTCATACTGGAACATTTTAAGAGAACGGGACGAATACAAATACACGTATTCCAATTAATGGAATTTTTACGATTTTGATTTTTACACAAAAGCGATTAGAACCTCATTTTACGAGAAATGTTACTAACCCGGCAAATCTAATGTCATTCGTATTATGACGGAAAATTAGTTTTATATTTTCGGTTTCGAAATGCGTCGATACATGCTTGATCAACATTCGGAAATTATAAAAATGTACTTGCAAAACGGTGAATCTTCTACCGAAAGTGTAAGAAAATTATGTTAAAAACTGCTAGAAAGAAGTGCCTTCCATGTAATTTGTGGATCAATAAACAAAATTGTCGCATCTGGGGCTCCGCGAATTGTACTGAATGGTGTACGCTACTGCATACTGTTAACTGATAATTGTGGCCTATTTTAGAATATATGGACTTAGACAATATTTAGTTGGTACCAGTGTCACACCAGCGATATTTTCCATTTTGGGTGATGTGCATTGACCATCTCGCAGTTGCGATTTGACTGCGTTGGAATATTATTTGTGAGGAGCCGTTAAAGATAAGTGTTACATTAACCGTTCAGAAATCGGTGTAGCCATCGGTCAAGTACAGCTCCTTACAGTCAAAAATTTACTGAGAATTTGGGTTGGAATGCCAGCCGATGAAATCATTTGAATAGTGTTCCACAATTAACAGGAAAGATTGTACTACGAAAAATAAGAACCACATTGAAAATAAATTGCTCGCAAATTGCTTCCAAATTATAAATGGTCAACCCTGTACACTCTATTTTGGTTATAGCCATGAAATGTTTATGAAAATGACTTACAAAATAGTTTACTAAACTGAAACCGCGTTTGCACGAAAAGCGCAACAATGTTTTAATTAATATCCATCCATAGACCATTTTCCCAATCCAAACTGCTCCAAGATGTGCTCGCAAGTCTGTCAAAATCAATCAAGCGTAAAAGCGTGGAAATTTGAATTCGGCTGAAAATTAATTTTTGTATAACGTATTTTATTATAATTTAGTATAACTATAATTTAAAGATTTAACACTAAGACCACTGATGAGGAACGTCTGCTTCTGAAACGATTGTTTGATCAGCCTGTTCTACATACATTGTTGTTATTCTAGCTATAACAAACCTAACGTTCATTAAACCTGTTAATATATACACGGATCCAAGACCGATGAAGGTACTGGAGCTGGATGGCACTTAAACGAAGGTGTCAATTGCTACTATTCCTTGGGTGGGTTGGAAATTGTCTTCCAGACAGAAGTTTTCGCCATCTTTAAAGTAGCGGAATGGATAATTGAAAGAAAATGGCGCGGGAAACGTCTGTAGTGACAGTCAGGCTGCACTTAAGGCTCTGGAGAACGCGAGAATTACTTCAGAGATTGTCCAAGAGTATAAGAGGAATCTTAGACCAGTCTCAAGATGGAATCAGCTCCATCTTATCTGGGTTCCTGGGCACTGTGGAGTTCCTGGGAATGAGAAAGCCGACGAGTTGGCCAACTGAGGATCAAAGAACATGTCTCTGGGACCATAGCCAATAGTCGGGACCAGTTTGGCAGGTGCCATGCATTGAATAAAATTTTATGCTAATGATTTACATAAGAGGCGCTGGTCCAATCTGGACATCTGTAAAACGGCTAAGTGTTTTGTGATTTGTCCAAACCGAAAGCCAGCAGAATTCCTT
This sequence comes from Palloptera scutellata, assembly GCA_958295655.1. Classification (NCBI taxonomy): domain Eukaryota; kingdom Metazoa; phylum Arthropoda; class Insecta; order Diptera; family Pallopteridae; genus Palloptera; species Palloptera scutellata. Next base: position 15,926,577 of record OY282450.1, read on the forward strand.
CTTATGTCATCACAGGACATAATCCATGAGCCAACATATGACCACCATCCGCATCACCGACCTGCACATCTTGTCTTTAGGAGGTGGACAGCACAGAGCATTTGCTCTGCACATGTCCCGCCTTTGCCAGAACGAAATGACGCATTTTGGGTTTCGATGTCACAGGAATGGACAAAGTTCACTCCTTCCCCTTCTGCGATCTTCTGAGATGTTCTGAGATTTTTGAGAGAATCCGGAAAATTTGCGGAAGTGAACGTAGTCCCCCTATAACCCCTTTTTCAACTTTTCCCCCTTTTTCTCTCTAACTTCTTTTCCTAGACCTTAAGTACAATGGGCTTCATAGCCTGAGTGCTTGAGGAATTGTCCTGCACTCGTAGGTCAGGTTCTCGGCCTTCTTCACATCCATCCATCCATCCAATACATACACTAGATACTAAGTATATAATAATTATAAATTCGGAAAAATAATTCTCCAAAATTAAAAACCAACTGATAATTTAAATTGCATTTATAAAACAAATGAAAATTTATGAAATGAATTTGAGAGAGGAGTTCGATTTCGAACCCTGCATGCAACAACAAAATATAAGGTAGGCTAAAAAGAAAGTTCAGAAAAGTGAAATAGCAAAGTTTAAAGTATACATATAACTCTTTGTTGCTAAAGATAGTTGACATCTCTGAGACATACCCATTGACATTTCTTCATTATTCAACTGTTTTAACGTCACCAAAAGACTGCAGAATCGGAAAAAATTCGTTACGTTTTACTTTATTTCTTCGAAAATCACTATAAGGCGGTAAAGGCTCACAGAAATATTTGTGCACATTATGGAGAAGGTACTTTATCGGAAAGGAAAATGGTATGATTGATTCCGCTCTCGAAATTTTGATGTAAAATACGCACCTAAATATGGTCGAGCATGCACCGAAAAAGTGGACGAAATTCTTGAAAAGATGGAGGAAGACCAACACATAGTCAGTCGCGACATCGCTACAGATCTTGGCATTGCTCACTAAAAGGTTTTAAAGTCTGGCTATACCAGAAACTGGATATTTGTGTGCTACATAATCCGATTGAAAAAAATCTTACTGACCGCATTTCAGTATGCTAATCTCTTCTGAAACGGAATGATCTGATAAACTTAGCTCACTTTTCTGAACTCACTTTTTTAACCTACCTTATAAATGGCCGATTTTGTTTTTATAGCACTGCTTTAACCTTATAACCTTAGCTTAGGAAATTTTCAGAACACAATATATCCAAAGCAGTAACGAAAGGTAAATTGCTTAAGTTTTTTTTTCGAAACAATACCTAAGTAAGTTGCTTAACTAAGGTAAGACAATTTGTCAATAAACACCTTACTACTGTGGGCAAAAGTTAGTAAGACTTTGTTCATAATTTCAAATTTTTTTATTCATTCTTCCAAATCTATTTCGTTCCCTTCAAAGTAATCCCCTCCGGCCACAATACACTTGTTCCAACGTTTTTTCCAATTCTCGAAACAGTTGTTAAAGTCAATTTCCGGAATAGCGTTCAATGCGCTTAGCGATTCATGTTTAATGTCTTCAATTGACTCAAAACGGTGTCCACGAAGCGGTTTTTTGAGTTTAGAAAATAGCCAAAAGTCACACGGTGCTAATCACACGGTCACGCGAATAGGGTGGTTGCGGAACGATATCAGTCGAATTTTTGGCAAAATGGTCTCGTAAAACCAATGCAGTGATTTTGGAACCAATCGTGCATACACTCTTCTTAGGCCCAAATGATGTTTTAAAATGGTTTTCACTGATCCTTCCGATATTCCAACGATGCCAGTAAGGTCTCTGACTGTTAATCGTCGATTCTCGAGCACCAATTCCTTGATTTTATTGACGTGTTGATCATCAGTTGATGTTGATGGCCGTCCTGGACGTGGTTCGTCGTCAACGCGTTCTCGACCATCTTTGAACAATTTGTACCAATCAGAAACACTTGCTCGCGACATAAAATTATCACCGAAGGCCTTTTGCAACATTCTGAACGTTTCGGCACCAGAAATTTGATTCCGCACACAAAATTTAATGGAACTTCTTTGTTGAATAATTTCACTCATTGTGAAAATCGCCGAATGCACTTTTTGTGCAGAAACTTCAGAAAGACAAGCGTATACTAAACACTAATGATTATTTTGATGTGACATTTGGCACAGATGTCACCGACATCGATTTTGATGAATGGGTTTCCGCGCGAAATTTAAATTAAAAAGTCTTACTGCTTTTTGCCCACAGTAGTATGTAAATTCGTTCAAGTTTTAAAATTTTCGTATTATTCTTTTATTTACGAATCCCAACGGATCCCATTTCATAAAAAACAAAATGCCCAAGTCAACTTAGGCAAAAGGCATAAGCTTTTTTTTTCTGTGTGGTTATGTGCGGCAGCTTAAATTCAATTGCATTAATAAGGTTATCTAATATATCTATTAAATAGTTTGGCTTATTTTTAGCTTCATATAGGAAATACATTTTTTTAAATTTTGATAATATTTAATAATTTTTTTTTTTTATTGAAACATACAACACACAGTGTGTACTCCTATGAATGCAGCAGAGCATTGTGTTGAATGGAAGGGAATGCAATCACATAGGACACCGATAAAGACATAGGCAGCCATTGTGGCAAGTGTTATGCCTTTACCACAATGAACTTCAGTTTATCAGTGTCGGTCATACCGCATGTAGCGTCAAGCTTTTCGCATCTACTCATGTCGTGCGTGTTATATTTGCACATGAATGGAAAGGACCTACAGTTTTTTATGCCGAATCCGAACGGCGAAGTGAAAAGCTTTTCATAGGCAATTTTTGCTCTTGTAGGTTTGCCATTGCCTGCCAAGAGGTGGTGCAGTGTATTAATTTTGTTGTTGTTGCATTTTATTTTATTTTATTTATTTATTTTTTTCAATTAGTCTTTGCCTTCGCCGAGATTCGAACCCCTGACACTCTGCGTAACAGTCCAACGCACTACCGCTACGCTACAGCGATCAGCGGCTCTATTTATAAGTGAGTCCAAAAGCGATTAGATTTATTATGCAGTTTCACAATTTTAGCGAAAAACTTGTAATCAATGGAAAGTTTAAAGTTTATATGGCAAAGTCAAATTACACTTAAGCTGTATCCAAGAGAAGGGCATTAGATGCACATCGAAATGTAAGCGTATTAAATTTTGACATCGAGTTCATATGGTAAATGTTGCCACTTTTGCATTTTAAACGATCGACATTTTATTTCATGTTACTAATGGCAGTCTACGATTGCATGTTATTGCCACTGCATGTAAAATATTCATACGCCTGCTTAATGCTGTTTTTTAAATTATTAATACTTGTAAAATTCTTTTTTGACTGAAGTAGTTTGTTGCATGCTCATAGTTGTAAATATAAAATTGCAGCTTATCATACAGTAATGGCAAAAATAATAATAGTAATAACAATAAAACAAAACGCAACATTGTGCACATTGTTTGTATGCAATTAAAGTAATTAATTGTTTGAAAGTGTGCAGCACGGAAGTGCTAAGTCCTCTTACATTTCAACATTCTGTTTTGTTGGTTAATTTTTGTTATTTTTTTTGTTTGTTAAAAGCAGTTGTTTTCAGCTGACATTCATCCCACATGTCAATTTAATAGCGTAAACAACAAAATATTTGATTTGGTTCAACGTCATCGTGAATGTGAGAATAATATCGTGATGTGTTCGACTTTGCCCCATCGCAACCACTAACCGACTTCGAGGAAAGTAATTATAAAGTATATAATTTTCTGACTTTTAACAGGAAGAAAATAAGACTCACAAAATTTGACTTTCCAACAAATTTCACATAATGATGTTGAGATATTCTAAAGTGAATTTCCATGTGGTCGCTGTGGCGTAGTGGCAATGCGTTGGACTGCTACGCAGAGTGTCCGCGGTTCGAATCTCGGCACAAGCAAAATTAAAAAGTAGAAAAAATAATTTTTCTACATGGCCCCACCTCTTGGCAGGCAATGGCAAACCTACAAGAGTAAAAATTGCTAAGAAAAGCTTTTCACTTCGCCGTTCGGAATCGGCATTAAACTGGTAGGTCCCTTCCATTCATGTACAAATATAACACGCACAATATGAGTGGATACGAAAAGCTCGGCCTAAGCCCTCCATGGGCTGTAGTGCCATTAAAAGTAAAATAAAGTAAAAATTTCCATGTAACCTTACAAATTTAAATGGAATTCGCTGTTGCCAATTCCTGGACCTTATTTCCAAGTTTTTCACTCAAACATTTTTAGAGATCAAGTTTTTACCCAGACTAAGAAGAGAATATAAAATAAATAAGTTTAAATTTGTCTGAAAGGAAATTCTTAAAGAATTTGCCAGGGCAAATCTACGCATTAAGGTCAGTTATTAAATAATTAATAACGGTTTCGTTTTTGAATAACAGGCGTAAATCTATTATTCAGTTTGAAAGTATTCATGTCGTACGTAGGTGGTAAGACATTAAATCGAAACCCGCTGACGTGCCTGTCACCCCTCCGCTCCGCACATACCTACATATGTGTCCAAAGTGGAGGCTAGGTGATATCTGTGCAGAAATACGTTGCACACCCAATTGAAGTATTTAGAGGGCAATAACTGACCTCAGTGCGTTGATTTGTCCTGGAGCACCAGGTGTTACATGCACGTATAAATAACCAATTTTGAATTTTTGGGGAAAAATCGAATAGCGACAGTACAACAGGCATTAACTTGCGCTTGATGTGAAAAATATTAATTTTATCCACGACAATAAAAACAATATGGCAACAAAATTTCTATATCTTCGAGAATCTGTTTATCTGTCATTTATCTTTCTTGCTACATACATACATGTTTCAAACTTTCAACTAACCAACTACTTCCTCTTCTTGTTCTTTTTAACTATTTGCAGAAAAGTCGATCACTTTCCTCATCCTCTGGCAATTCGTTACTTGACAGTCGACGTCATTTAATGGAATTAGATGAAGGTGAACTGTTCATGGAATTGATACGTGATGTGGCCAATGAATTGGATATCGACGTCTTGTGTCATAAAATACTTGTGAATGTTGGTCTGCTCACTCATGCGGACCGTGGCTCATTGTTTCTGGCAAAAGGGCCACCGAACAATAGATATCTCGTTGCTAAGCTCTTCGATGTAACGCAAAAGACAGGTAAATAGTGTTCGGCAGCACACAAATTCACGCAAACATTCAATCACATGCAATTGCAACAAAACGGAAATGAAAATGCAATTCAAATTCTTTCGATTTGATTCTTTATATTCGGTTGAGAGCTTATTTACCTTCTTTGTATGGATTGCAAGTATAGTCAATTCTTTGTGTGTTTGGTTGAGTGTGTGAATGCAACGATAATAGGAGACAATTTTACAAAAGCTATCATTAAACAGACAATTTTTAATCTAAATATTTTTTCACTTTCATACATAGGCAAATACATACCTACTACATATCGAGTCTAATTTAGTTTTTATTTATTCAGTCTACAGTATTTAAGCTTACGAGTACAGATTAGAAAACGTAGTTAACTAACTTAAATTAAATTAATTGAATAATAGTAATTGAATAAATAAACTTAATTTGAATTTGAATTTATACATATTATTGCGAAAATTTAGTTGGGTAGAGTATTGGTTACATAAGCGAATGATTCTTGTAATGGGTTCAATATATCAATACGTGGTCCTAAAACTGTATTCAATAAATATTTTACAATTTCTTAAACGTAAAACATGTATCCTTTAAGATAAGTATTATATCTGTAGACCTCGAAGACTCCAATCCTTCAACTTCAGAACCAGATTTTGTGAGAACTAGACGTGATGAAAGGAATATATTATCAAATTCGTGATCAGCGCCCCCAAATCACCCTAAAACCGTTGGCAGCATAGAGGCCTAAAGCAAAAGCTTAAATTTTGTCTCACTGTGTAATTGACTATAATTTTGATTAGTAATAAAGGGTTTTTCAATAGGGGCTTAATAATTTTGTATTTAAAAAAAAACACGCAATAATTGAGATATCAAGCTGAAATTTATTCCAGATGTAGTACACATCTTACATTTAAGTATGAAATTCGATATGGCTCATACGATCACAGCGTATACGTGCGATCCTTTGGAGCCAATTTTGCACCACTTTTCCACACATATCGGCCGGGACGTTGTCGATTTCGCGTTCGATATTGTTGCTGAGCTCTTCTAACAAGTTGACTTAAATTCCTAAAAAGCAATCCAACGCCGTCAAAATAGCATAAGCCAAATGGCCACTCAACCGGACCAGATTACATTATTACCGAAATTCCTCTTCAACAAATCAATTGTTTGACCAGCTGTGTGCATCTTCTTTGAACCAAATATTGCTGATGTCAAGTCAATCCAATTCATGGCAGGGTAGCGAACTCCATTTGACCGTAACATAGCGATAATTTTCCAATCGTATCTTCGACATTGGCAAAGCCATTAAGCCAAACATGAAGATGACATTTCGATGAAACTCATGATTTTCTTCATACTATTGCAGCACCCAATCGGAGAAGTTTCAGCTCTTCAAATGACTTCTTGGATTAATTTGATCTTGTAAGGGTGTTGGGCAAGATATTTACGCAAAATTGGCTACAATATGGACAGAGAGATTCCCAATTCCTGTGGATCGCGTGCAATCGATTGATTTGGCCCATTTTGAACTGAAGCACTTATGGCTGCGAAATTTGTAATATTGCGATCGGTGCGTTGTCTCACTGGCACAGGAACATTCAAAAGTGAATACGAGTATGTTAACTCGTTTTTACCCAATATTAAACCTTGTTTGGTGGGGCGATTATTACGACCGAAAATTGGATTAAGCGCTCGTAAAATTGCGACAACCGACTCAAAATTTCTTTAGTAATTTTTAATAATTTCCAAACGTTGCTCATTCGTGTGCTTTATTCTTATAAAAATTGAAACCTTAAATGACGTTCTGACACTGCCAGATCCAACAAAAATTTAAGGGTATTTAAATTCAAAATTGTTATGCCCCTATTGAAAAACCCTGTATATTTGGATGAGATTTATGGTAAAGTGTTAAATTGAATGAAAAAGAAACATTTTGTTTTTAGCATTCATTTTTATGATGGTGATGGTGGTATGGTACCATCACTGCTATTCCGGGTACTAGTTAAAATGAATATGAATTACTTAAAGTTAACTAAAATATAAAAAATTGTGTTTTTTCAAGTTTTGGCACAATTACAGTGATTTATGTATGTAAAGTAACTTTTTCCTTAGTTTTTCCTCATTTAATTATATATCCTTATGGGTGAAGCTTGTAGTGTTTTTTCCATATTAAATTAAGCAAGTGTGGTTTTCAATCTGGCAATCTTTTTTCGGAGTTAGTCTTTTTGACAGCTGTCACTTGATTTATGCTCAGTTAGGTTTGCCATTTCAAGAATTGAAGCCGAACGACCATCAAGTGCGTCGCACCATCGGTGAATGGGCCCAAAACAAAACCGCCACCAATACCGATTTTCACAAGAAAATTTTGTTCAGCGATAACGCTCACTTTTGGTTGAATTGGTGCGTTAAGAAGCAAAATTGTCACATTTGGGGTGATCATAATCCACAAGCCATTGTTGAGACGCCGTTACATCTTCAAAAAATCACTGTTTGGTGTGCTCTATGGGCAGAGGGAATCATTGGTCCATATTTCTTCAAAGATGAAGCCGGTCATAATGTTACAGTCAATGGGGAATGCTATAGAGATTGATGACTTTTTCGTGCTTGAATTGGAGGATGTAAATGTGGACGACCTTTGGTTTCAACAAGACGGCGCTACATGCCATACAGCCAACGAAACAATCAATTTATTGAAGGAAACTTTTGGTGAGAATTATCTCGCGTCGTGGGCCTGTGGCGTGGCCTCCAAGATCGTGCGATTTAACACCGCTGGACTATTTTTGTGGGGTTATGTGAAGTCGCTTGTCTACGCAGATAAGCCCGAGACGATTGACGCCTTGGAAGAGAATATTCGACGCGTTATTACTGACATACGGCCCCAATTGCTGCAATAGTCGAAGTGGTTGAAAATTGGGCCTCTGGGCTGTAATTTATTCGAACCAGTCGCGGCGAGGCCACCTTCCCGAAATCGTTTTTAAAACATAATGGCAAATCCTTATCTTTATAATAAAGCTAAATTCTTGGCCATAACATTAAATTATATGCGTTTTATTTCTTCTTGAAAACCACACTAGTAAAAAAAACACCCTGTACATATACATAAGTACTTAGTTGAAGTTAGTTAGGTGTGTGTGTATGTAAGTATGCAGGTAGTTATGTATGTAGATTGTGAATGTGTGTGCGAGTATGCTCGATTTGCTAATTGTTATTATTATTTAGCTAGCGGTAAACTATGAGACTTGAATAAAAAAACATGTATACAAGCGTACATACATACTGATGTCTATTTTTAATAAAATAACTACATTATATGTACATATTTTTTATAAATAAATGCTTGTTTTTGTTTTGTAAATTTCAGCACTGAAAGATGCAGTGAAAAAAGCTAAATTAGAAGAAATTGTTATACCGTTCGGTGTCGGCATTGCCGGTATGGTAGCATCCACAAAAGAGATGATCAACATTAAGGAGGCCTATAAGGATGCGCGTTTCAATTGTGAAATTGACTTAAAGACTGGCTACAAAACCAACACAATACTCTCAATGCCGATTAGTAATTATGAAGGTGACATAATAGGCGTTGCACAAATTATTAACAAAACAAATGGTAAAAAATGTAAAACAAAAATTGTGTTTATATGTTTATTTTAAATATATTACTAATATTACTTATATATATATATATGTAACTTAAAAAAAAAACTATAGGTTCAATGGAATTCGATGAACACGATGTCGAAATATTTCGTCGTTACTTAACCTTTTGCGGCATTGGAATACAGAATGCACAACTATTTGAAATGTCCGTCCAGGAATATCGACGTAATCAAATATTATTGAATTTGGCGCGCAGCATTTTCGAAGAGCAAAACAATTTGGAATGTTTAGTCACCAAAATAATGACAGAGGCACGTGAGTTGCTCAAGTGTGAACGGTGCTCGGTGTTTCTGGTGGATTTGGATTGTTGCGAGGCGGTTAGTGTCAGTTTTCATATTGAAATTGATGTAAAGTCATTATGTAAATATGAAATAATTTTATTTCAGAGTCATTTGGAAAAGATTATTGAAAAACCAAATGAAAGGCGTCTAAGTCGTTCAGCGATGAAAAGTGGCGATAGTTTCGAAGAAAAGGTAAGTACCAACAATAATGTTCAGTGCTATACACACTGGCTCGTTTACGCCAAACGCAAGTATCTATATACGTAATCTCGATTTCGCAACAACTCACAAAACTTGTTCCAACCTTTAATAGTCGTCAAAATAAAAACAGGGAGTGATTGAGTCAATGTGTTGTGTTAGGCGCTGCGAATTTGCTTGTATATTGATGCACCCAAACATTACATACATAAAAACATATCGCTACCTCTATTCTTGAACCATGCATCTCCAGAAGCACCATTTTGCAGAAAACAAGAAAAACTAAAGCCTTTAAAATAAGCCGTAGTATTCCATTACTCCAGTACTCTCTGAGACCCTATTTCTATCCGGATTCTTTATAGAACAAAAAAAAACTATGTTCATCTAAAATGGAGAAACGTAGTTGAAGAATAGAGATAGCGATATTTATTTTTTCACCACATTTTTCTTTTCTTTTTAAATTATTTTAGCAAAAGACACGTACACGCTTCGCAGTACTTTTTGAGTTAGGCGCCGCAAATCAATCTGCCAATATATCACGTCCATCGAGCAGTGATCTGAATAACTCAACATTAGCGCAAATTGCTCAATTCGTTGCAACAACAGGACAAACGGTGAACATTTGCGACGTACGTGAATGGGTACGCGAACATAATCAGATACGTGCTGAAAATGAAATAGATCACAATAAGGCGGGTAAGAAGACAAACAAAAAAAAAAGAAGAAATTTATTTATTAACCATAGAGGACATGAGAAGGAAGTGAGAGATCCTACGTCGAGGTATCAAATACATTGACTTATTTCAGATTCATCTCATATGCTCTATGCTATGATCATGATTGTCATAACTTTGAAGCTTGTACAGTGCACTGAGGAGCGTAATAGACTTGAATCTGGAGAAGACTGTTTACCCTTGGCCTTTCAACATGATTCAGATTCATCAAGGATTTAGCTTTTGTATTCTTTTAGGTTAGAGAAAACGATTAGTGAACTGTAGAGAATTGCAAGTTCAGGTAATGTAATGTTCGCCCAAGAGCGAGGAGCTACTTAGACTAGAAAGACCATTGTACTCCATTCCCGAGGAGGCAAGCACACTCACCTAACTTAGTTAGTCTGGAACTTCGTCAATAGCCCTAAAATTGGCAGAAGCTTTTGCAAACCTGCGTAGCTTTGACAGATTGACGGTTGACTGAGTCATCCATGTTCAAGAAATGTTTGCCTAGGATATGATATCTCGTCCGAGAGAAGGCAGGACAGTCAAGGATGAAATGTTCTTCAGTTTCATCATCTACTAGACATGCATAACATGGGCTCCTTGATATGGATTTTCCTGCGTAAATTGTTGAATGTGACAAAGCCTGTGACGAGCCCTACAATAGATCACAAGTTACACCTTCGCAGGCTTAACAGATACTTGCCTAGGAGTGTCAATAAACAATTCCGACTGTTCGCAGGAATCCAATCCCCGCCAATGGTAGCAGGGTGATTAACGCAGCTTCAGCTCCATTTCGTGTCTAACCGCAAGCCTGTAAAAATCATTAATGCTTCTATTCTAGCCAGCATTTACACCATCTCGTGGCTGCCTGACATACCTTCGAAGTCAGGCACCAGACATTATTAGTTGCAAATATAGTGTCCATTTCAAATTACATGAGGATACTTGAGGCAACATTTTGCAAAGCAAAAATAATAGGTCTGTAGAAAACGCCAAACAAATGAAAAATCTCCTATCAAAAAAACTAAAAATCACTCAAAACAAAAAGAAAGAAAAGAAAATGTACCCAAAAGTAATGGAAAATCACCCAAAAAAACAAATGAAAAATGGCTCAACAATGCGGGTTATTTCTCATTTGAAAAATTACCACAAAATAAAAATCCTGAAACAAAGTTCGAGCTCGAGCGAACACATACACCCTCTGAAATAAAACACTTTTCTGCAGTCAGCGGTGAGTTAAATGTTTATGGTTTTTTTTTTTTTGGAAGTAGGCGTTTGGGTTATTGCCCAATGAATATAATTTTCGCATCAGTTATTTTTGAAGTTAATTTAATTGTTTACTTATACCAAATTTGGTTCCTTTTGCTTCACTATTTCCTTTGATATTTCAATTGTTTGAAAGTAACGACGGAAAATAATTTTAAAAAAAAATTGGAAAAAAAAGAACTATTCGGTTCAATTTATGCTTATAATATTGGCGACAATTCTTCAGTATCGGGCAAACATGCATGCTTGGCTCAAAAACGTAAATTTGTCAAGTTCTCTTCTTATTAAATTTGTATACGGTCTCATGGTCGCTGTGGCGTAGTGGTAATGCGTTGGACTGCTACGCAGAGTGTCCGGGGTTCAAATCTCGGCACAGGCAAAATAAAAAAAATAAAAATAAAAGTAGAAAATAAATAATTTTTCTACACGGCACCACCTCTTGGCAGGCAATGGCAAACCTACAAGAGTAAAAATTGATATGAAAAGCTTTTCACTTCGCCGTTCGGATTCGGCATTAAACTGAAGGTCCCTTCCATTCATGTACAAATATAACACGCACAACATGAGTGGATGCGAAAAAAGCTGGGCCTAGGCCCTCCATGGGCTGTTGTATCATTAAAAGTAAGTAAGTAAAGTAAGTCTCATCAGTGACATTATTCAAAACCGGTTGTTGAATGAGAGCCAGTTGGATACTATTGAGAAAGCTTGCTTTATCTCGATGGATAAATTTTGTTTCAAACGTGTTTCTTTAGTGTTAGCTAAAACTTATGTTTGGCGGACAGTCGTTGATGACAACTTTATCTTGTATCCTAGGCCCCAGGCCCCCCACAAAAAAAGATCTAGGAAACCTTTTTTTCAAATTCCGTGAAATGTTATGTAAGTTTATTTGAGTATTTTTAGTTCACTCCTACTCCTGTTTTTTTTTACGAACGAATCCCAACGGTCCCTCCTCCCGCCCAACACGACCGAGGGGCGCATCCACATAACGTATGCATCGGTGACCGACGCCACCGCTTTACACGAAAATATGTAATGAGCTGCGTATATCCAAATATGCATTCTTTACAACTACAGATATAAAATCATCAGCTGTTTATTGATCTACTATAATATGATAAGTAAGTTTGTTTTGATGTGCTCCAGAGAAGGACCATTTTGAGCATAATTTGTTTTGCATATGCTAAGTTTAATAGGAATAAAATAACGTGAGCTTCTACAGGGTATATTAGAGTTTATTTCGTTTAGAAAATACGAAGTTGATAAAATGCCATTCAGAAGCTTTACAAGAAATGTTATATTCAGCATTTTTCTTCTGCTTATCAATGTCGGTAGATTAATAAGCTTTAATCGATGTTCATGCGGTGGAAGCTTCAATAGAGTATTCCAACAAAAACTCCTCAGTGCAAAAATAAGAAATTGTTTTTGAACCGACTCAATTTTACTTGTGTAGTAATTATACTGAGGATTCCAAACAGGAGATGCATACTTAAGGATGGGTCTAACAAGTAAAGTGAATAGGGTTTTTGTTGTGTAAGGATCGTTAAACCCCTTTGACCAGCGTTAAAGAAATCCTACCGAACTCTTAGCTTTGTTCACACATGAGTTGATATGTAAGTAAGTTAAAACTTAATTTGAAGTCCATTTTTACACCCAAATCAACAAATATCAATACATGACTCAGAGTCTGATCCTGTAAAGAATATTTAGCAGACATAGATTGTCTCCATGTAAATGTCATAAACTTACATTTATCCAGATTGAGTAACATCAAGTTTAATCGGCACCAGTTTGAAAAATTAACAAGATCTTCTTGCAGAAGTTTTTGTTGGATTATAGAGTTGTTTCGGTCCAACCGTGACCAAATTCATTTATTCACTTAGATTTCATTTAAATTTTTCAGCACATTCACTGCTATGCATGCCAATTGCAAATGCCCAAAAGACAGTGATAGGCGTGGCGCAATTGATCAATAAGGTAAGCGCGTTTCACTTTTCCGAACATTCAGTAAACTCACATTAATTTTGGTCTTCATCAGGGAAATGGTATACCATTCACCGATTCCGATGTATCGATATTTGAGGCATTTGCCATATTCTGCGGTCTCGGCATACACAATACGCAAATGTACGAGAACGCATGCAAATTAATGGCCAAGCAAAAGGTGGCACTGGAATGTTTATCGTATCATGCAACTGCTGGCCAAGAGCAAACAGATAAATTGATACAGGACAGCATCGCGCCAGCTGAGACTTACAATTTGTATAGTTTTAAGTTTATCGGTTAGTTGTGGAGCTTCGTCATTTGTCTGGTTCATAATTATATCTATGTACTTATTCAGATTTTGATCTCTGTGATGATGATACTAATCGTGCTGTACTCCGGATGTTCATGCAATGCAATCTGGTATCACAATTTCAAATACCCTACGATGTAAGTTTTAATCATAGTTTTAATTATAATAAAAAACTGATCAAAATTTAACTATATTTAACTAATTTTGTGCAGGTACTCTGTCGTTGGGTGTTGAGCGTGCGTAAAAATTACCGTCCCGTCAAATATCACAATTGGCGCCATGCGCTCAATGTTGCCCAAACTATGTTTGCCATGTTGAAAACTGGCAAAATGGAACGTTTTATGACTGATTTGGAAATTTTAGGTTTACTCGTGGCATGTTTGTGTCACGATTTAGATCATCGTGGAACAAATAATGCATTCCAAACCAAAACCGAATCACCGCTTGCCATACTATATACGACAAGTACAATGGAACATCATCATTTCGATCAGTGTGTAATGATATTAAATTCAGAGGGCAATAATATATTTCAGGTAAGTAATAATAAAGCGCTTAATTAGCGTTTAGTAATCGTAACAAGTCGTGACTCTTATATGATGGTATGCAGGTATATAGTACATTTAAAAAATTCTTTAGATTTGCGCTAGCTGTGAAACACAGTCTCTAGAGGATCGAAAAAGCGTTTTTACTTTCACTTGTTTCACTTGTTTATATGGAAATATCGATTCATGTGCCGAAAAGCAATGGTTTTAGTAATAAAGTACCCACCCTGAATCCGTCAGTGTACAATACCGTCTATGGTCTATATATAATGTCTTGATAATGTCGTCATTCTTAATCGTTTTGCATAATGTTTAACCTAGTTAGATCAAAGGTTTCCATTTTTAAGTTTCCGTTATTAGCTGTTGGATTATCTCGAAAAGGATGATAGCTAGACGAGCGTCAAATCATTGATATTCTGCGTTTTAAGTACTTTAAGTTCTAATTAAGGGAAGTCGGCCTGTATGTATGTAGGAAAGTCACATTGCAATTTGGTGGTAAGACCTGAAATAACTGGTTCAAAAATGTATACACAACAATATTAGAAATGTAATATATCAGAACACTGTGAAATTACCCAATTTGACCTATATCTAACTATTTTGTTTTGAATTCCTCTTATTGCATGTTCCCATTGAGCCCAAATTGCGCCGTTACGGCTACAACTGCGTCGAAATGCTCAATGTCGGCATATAAATAAATACAAATTTCTATTTCGTTGGTATCTGTGGTCTCTTTAGTCATATCACCAACAATAGCGAAACATAAATCCTTTCGTGATCAATCCTGTCCTGCAGCAGTTTTCATCAATATTTCATTTTTAAGTTGAAATTCGTCCCTATCAATTTCTGAAATATTTAAATATAATATTTGAAAATTTTTATGGAAGCCGGGAAACTTAAAGACAATATGCTCCGCCACATATTGATTTTGGTGAGCTATGCCATATCATCTCTACGACTTCATGTAAGCAAGGTATATGGAATTGATCAAATTAAATAGGATTATAGTTAATTATAACATTTGATTTGCATTCAAAAAGTATTGATATCCAATTAACCTTGAATATGAAGCGATAAATCGCGATTAGTTTCGACCTAATTTTAGGTAAAATTACCCTTATTCTCTTAATTAATTAGTATGGAGAATATGTTACTGTTCATTTACGTTTCGGTCTAGTCATACATAGTAAGTAGTTAGGGTTGTATCAAAATTAGGGTGTCCCAATCTTAAGAACTACCTATCGGATTAATTTCTCATTGCGATAAAAATATTTTTCAAAATTTAAATTTATTTAAACAAATATTTTTAAATTTATCTACATTTTAAATGTGAAGAAGTAAAAATTTTCAGAATTTGTTTTTAATTTAACCCTGAACTTTAATAACTTGAACGTTGCCTTTTCCGCTTCTGCTACTCCTATTATTGCTGCGACGTCTATTTTTAAGATTTTGTGTTTGAGCTGTGTTGCGTCTGCGAGTTCGGCGTCTTAAAGAATTGGTGGCACTAGATCCACTGTTAATAGAGCTACTGCTTCCACTGCCACGGCGAATTCTGCGTACAGCTTGATAATTGAAATTGCTAACTACTACTCTTTTTCTGACGGGACTTGTTGATGGATAACTCGGAGAGCTAGTATAAGATGCAGTAGTGTTTTGTGCCTCACTTTCACTAAGATTCAGTGCAATGAAAACAGCGGCAAATAATAGATATACTAATCTCATTTTGATGATGAAATCAATTAAAATCGCTTGAATGTAGTTGATTTGAAAAACTCGTTTGATTGATAACTTACCCAAAATTATCACTCTTTATATATGAAAATTTGTATATTGCTGGTATTTAGATTTAAAAACTAAATGTTGAACTGATCACGAATAGCCTTCGTAGCTTATGTTTATTTGTTGACTCTAGATAAAACGTGCATATTTGTTTGGCATATTATAGTTTTGCTATATTGACATAATTGTATCTCTTAATTTTAATATGAATAAGTATGTACTTATAAAGAAATTGGCAAAACAGATTAATATGTACTCAAGGTTTAGATTCCTACGCATATTTATGTATTAAAAAATGTTTAACCGTTCTATCGATATCACAAATAACTACCGTGTTTGCTCAATGGATCGAGTAAATAAAAAAAAGTAAATGAGTTTTCTTCAATGGCAATTTCAACAATTGACAGACTCGAAGCAAAATGATATACAATTTTCTCACTCACTGAGTAAGTAAGTACATAAATATTAGCTGCTAGCTATAGAGCATCAGCGGTATTCTTGTTAACTCGGAGCAGTAAATACATATATATCTTATACACATATACATATAATTCGGTTGAGGAGGTCTTCGGATTCACAGCATGCCTAAAAATATGCAACAAACACCGGTAAAAGTTAACACATCAATTTCACAGCAAGCGAAGAGACTGATACAATATGTATTCACGCCAAAAAATAAATGGCACGATTTAACTTGTAACAGTCAGAAAAAAATTGTGCTCAAAAACTTAGCTGCCTTCAGAAAAACTACAAAAGACAAACAGAAAATATTCAAAAGTACCAAGCAAGTACCAACAAGTAACAGCATTACAAAGAAATCTGTAATGAAAAAGGACAACGTACTATCAAACGTTAGAGGGTAAAATAAACACAATAAATGATAGTAAGGAATGGTGGAAAATTGAAAAAGTGATTGGAAATCAAAACTATAATGTTAGATTACAAATTATAACGTCAGTTTTTGAAGCACATTTCAGCTCACTACTAAATCCGCCAAGCACTTCTGTGGACAAACAATATTCGCCCTTATGGAATGCGGATGAAAAGTTTAATGAGCCGATTACATGGGATGAAATAAGTAGTACATACATGCATTGAAAAAAGGAAATTAGGTGAAGCACCGGGAGAAGACAGGGTGGCATTCGAGTTTTTAATTAATCCTACCCAAGAATGTTTGGACCGATTAGCTAAAACGATTATTATGCGATGTTACATAAAGAGCCGGGAAATTACAAAGGCAAATTGTTTATTACGATGGTATTGCCAGGGTTATGATGGGAATTTTAAATGTGAGACTTACAGCTTGGTCTAAGAGGAATAATGTATTAATTGAATATCAGGCTGGATTTCGATGAAAATATTCAAAAGTCGATCACATTTATGTACAACTTGTCGGCTATTGTTCACTTAAAACACGCGGAAAGAAAGAAAGAAAGTCTAAAGTTTTACAACTGGGGGAATCCATGCTTAACAATGCCCTAATGCTTAAAACAGACTACAAAATTTGCCACAAGCTCTTACGTCTCTCTCTTTCAGCTTGTACAGCAAGTTATCGAAATACAATTCAATAGTCGCGTAAATTTTAACCATTGGCGACCATTGGGTTCTATAGGTTCTGTGATTTTTCACACATTTGCACGTAATAAAACATTCATCACGAAAGTTTTGTTAACTAATTTGGTGTCGCTGAACACGAATCCGGAGTCGGATTCGCGAATTTCACAGCGTTTCGGTAGCAGTCATCAAATGATTAATATATGTTGAAACGACCATAAAAGAGTACAAATTATTCAGAAAATCTTTAATTGACTCTGTTTTCGAATGGTTTTTACTTTTTTCTGTACTGAAAAGGTTTTATCAACTCATCAGAAAACTCTTATTAAACCTGCACATTTTTTGGAGGTTATTTAACAAACAACAAAAACTAGTTCAAGACAAAAACTAACTTTGTTAGTTAGTTAATGTTGGTGACGGTGACCAGGGATACACGGCGGCCAGAACGCTCCATTATGTTACCACATGGTTGTATCTACAGTTTAACGCCGCTTACGAACGACTGGGTGCCAATTTGTTATCACAAAATAAAACGAGACTTTCTCAAAGTTCTGCCAAAGAATTGCGACGCAATTAAAAATTTAAATAAAACAGACAAAACACTGGTAGCGATGGTTGAATTAACTATCCAGATGAAACAAATTGTGCAAAAATTCTAAATGCGTTTTGGTAAACTTCAAAGAAATGAAGACTCTGAAGTACTTACCAAAAACAATTGTACAAATATAAATATTTGTGCTGAATCAATCATTTGTTGCCTATCTAAATGTTCTTGGCCTTAACTTTGATAATTCAGATTAGCTAATAACTATATATAAGACTCAGATCAGATGTGATAATCAGAAGTTGTACATTTTATATTGTGAGTTTGACACCATGAACGTAGCGTCGATATTGATGTTCTTGTGCGCCTTCACATTTGCTTTGGTGAATGCTCAGGATGGAAATTCAACAGCGGCTCCTGAACCTATTATTAGGAAGTTTTACATCAGCAACTTGAGATACACCGCTGTTAGAAGAGTTCGAAGAGTCGTTAATAGAAGAGGCAATATCAATGGTTAAACTGTAAAAGGAGCAAACATTGAGATCGATGAGAAAATGGGTGGACCAAATAAAATTATATTGTGAAATAATAAAAGTAACAATGTGTAATTCTTTTATGGTGCAATAGTTTATAGTACACGAATTACCGAATATCCACACATCGGGGCAACACGTCTGCCAAACGGTGTAATACAACAGTGCATAACGAATGTATCACAATATTTAAAATTGCCCACGAAAAACTAAATTTCCCAATTCCCTACAGAACTTTTGGCTCCCCGCAAAACGAGGAACTCTCCTCGAGTTGGTATCTGTGGTCCCTTTAGTCATAGCAACAAAAATAGAGATACATGAATCCTTTCGTGAACGATCCTGTCCTGCAGCAATATTACATTTTTAAATTGAAATAAGTCAATAGCCATTTCTGAAATTTTTCAATACAATATCTGTAAATTTTTATGAAAGCCGGGAAACTTAAGACAATATGCTCTGCCACTTATTGATTTTGGTGAGTCCTGTCGTGTCAACTCCACGACGTGATGTAATATGTATGTATAATATTTTACTGCACTTTGACGTTTCGGTCTAGTCATATCATAGTAAGTAGTTACCGTTAACTGTATATCAATCTTAAGAACTGCTTATCGGATTAATTTCACATTGGAATAAAAGTAATTTTCAAAATTTAAATTTATTTAAACTAATATTTTTAAATTAATTTACATTTTAAATGTGAAGATGTAAAAATTTTCAGAATTTGTTTTTATTTTAACCCTGAACTTTAATAACTTGAACGTTGTCTTTTCCGCTGCTGCTACTCCTATTATTGCTGTGACGTCTATTTTGAAGATTTTGTGTTTGAGCTGTGTTGCGTCTGCGAGTTCGGCGTCTTAAAGAATTGGTGGAACTAGATCCACTGTTAATAGAGCTACTGCTTCCACTGCCACGGCGAATTCTGCGTACAGCTTGATAATTGAAATTGCTAACTACGACTCTTTTTCTGACGGGACTTGTTGATGGATAACTTGGAGAGCTAGTATAAGATACAGTAGTGTTTTGTGCCTCACTTTCACTAAGATTCAGTGCAATGAGAACAGCGGCAAATAATAGAAATACTAATCTCATTTTGATGATGAAATCAATTAAAATCGCTTGAATGTAGTTGATTTGAAAAACTCGTTTGATTGATAACTTACCCAAAATTATCACTCTTTATATATGAAAATTTGTATATTGCTGGTATTTAGATTTAAAAACTAAATGTTGAACTGATCACGAATAGCCTTCGTAGCTTATGTTTATTTGTTGACTCTAGATAAAACGTGCATATTTGTTTGGCATATTATAGTTTTGCTATATTGACATAATTGTATCTCTTAATTTTAATATGAATAAGTATGTTCTTATAAAGAAATTGGCAAAACAGATTAATATGTACTCAAGGTTTAGATTCCTACGCATAATAACCGGTATACATATGTAAATAAAGTGAATATCGATATTTATGTATTAAAAAATGTTTAACCGTTCTATCGATATAACAAATAACTACCGTGTTTGCTCAATGGATCGAGTAAATATAAAAAAGTAAATGAGTTTTCTCGGGTTTTTAAAACAAAACATTTTTGTTTCAAAAATTTAATTAAAAGCATTTACTTTCCTTTTATTCATCCGGTCCAATGTCGGTCCAATGTAAAAAATGATGGGGAAAATCTGTATTTTTGGTTGTTTAAAATGGTTGTGCGTGTCATATTTGTACATGAATGGAAGGGACCTACAGTTTAATTCCGAATCCGAACGGCGAAGTGAAAAGCTTTTCATAGCAATTTTTACTCTTCTAGGTTTACCATTGCCTGCCAAGAGGTGGGCAATGCCGTGTAGAAAAATTATTTTCTCTACTTTTTGATTTTTCCTGTGCCGAGATTCGAACCCCGGACACTCTGCGCAGCAGTCCAACGCCCTACCACTACGCCAGAGCGACCTTATATAATTTACATAATTTAAATTTTTCTTTTTTAAGTTTAACACTCCAGTTCCCAAATTTTTGACTGACCTAAAAAATTTATAGTAAGATAAATATTAGTGTATAAAATATGGAGCTGTTCTCCCAAAACTTAAAAAGATTAATGAACATGGTTTCATGAAGTCGGAAAATCGGGATCCCTCAAAGCAGTTGTTTTTGTACGACCTTTTTAGCATCTTTTCTTCTATTTTTTTTTTTTATTTTCTCATAACAGAAACATTTTTATGAAAGTTTGAGAAGCTTACTATGCGATATGTGCGCCTCCAGAAAACTATTCTGGTGGCTATTGCACGCGTTTCGGTGAATGCTGGCTAGAAACACCGTTGGGAACTAAGTAAGAGTTAAGTAATTCATGATTTTTTCATTTCCTATTTGATGGAAATTTTTTTTTTCTAACAACTCTAACTTCTCATTTCTATTTCCTGTTATCTCAAGTCGGGTTGCTCAACACTGGAGATACACTATCCAAATCCATTACCTCATCTGACGCTATATGCTTGACGCTTCTAGCTCTGACGCTTCCGTTAAACCAAAAGGCTCACACGTGCTTCAAGATCAAATAAACCAATAATTACTTCGTCGAGGCTCGTAAACACATGCAAATTATTCGGCTCTTTACCAGTTACACAGAACTAGTTTATTTATTTCTTTTTCGTTTTTGGCTTTAGCTCAGCCCACACCTGAAACAATTAAAGATCAAATTATAGATATTAAGTATTTACTTTTCTAGTTGACATCCACAAATTAACCTGCATTGATTTTACCGTAGTTTGGACTGGTGGTCCTAAATAATTTAGTTCAACGGTGAACTGACGTCATTTGCTTGAAAATTTTTTTGGGTGCAAGTTCGAACCAATTTTTCCAATTTCCCTTTGTTGCTCACGACCTTGGATCTGAATAAAATTTTTAATTAACGGCATACAATTAGTTTTTAGCGTCAAAGCAAAGTATTTTGAATATACTTACATATTCTAATTTTCCTCTTATAAGCATCGAATGCAAACTGTACATATTTCGACTAAATATTCGACAAGCAGCGAAAATTTCCTACAGCAATTGAACATTCGATATTTGTTATTCGATGAGTGGCGAAGATCGACTGTCGAAAAAGATTCATTATGAAATGTATGGAATAAATTAATATATTTGTTATGTTGCTCAAGAGATTTTTCTGCTTGGAGTAAACATATATAGTACGATCTGGAAAATATCAACTTGACATTAACTTAGATCTAGTCGGAATAAATTAATATATTTTTGATGTTGCCCAAGAGTTTTTTATGTTGCTTGGAGTAAACATAAACGATCTGGAAAATATCAACTTGACATAAACTTAGATCTAGTCGGTATTTTACTGATATCCTCATTTCATTCATAAGTAATTGCTTCAATTATAATTACTTAGTATAAAATTAAATATTGTATTTTCATATATATTTTTAGGCGTTATCTACCGACGATTACCGTTCAGTGATGAAAACTGTCGAAAATGCTATACTCTCTACTGATTTGGCAATGTATTTTAAGAAACGTAATGCGTTTTTGGAACTAGTGGAAAATGGTGAATTCGACTGGCAAAGTGAAGAAAAGAAAGATTGTAAGTTTCTATTGAAAGCGTAATTTGGCTGCAGTGCCTGTTGATTAATTTATTGGAATTGATCAAAAGAAAAGGTAGGTACTTGAAACCTACCTTTTCTTTTACTTATACATATAATTCTTTGTTTTGAACTACCTTACGGATAGAGTTAAATGGTATACATATTTCTTGTCATGAGAGTGCAGTTAACAACTGAATAATGTGTAGCAAATGTTAAGCCATAAATTTAAGCTTTTGGTCCATGTCAAAAATTTTACTTTTAGAGTAAAATACTTCTTTTTTTAGATTATAAATTTTTCCTTTACATATCTCTTTCAAATCGCTATGATAAACCAGGGAATATTTAGTTAAATTCATCTTTATATGTAGGAATTAGAGAAATTAAAAAAAGGTAAAATTAAATTTAAGAAAAAAAGGTAATAACTGAAAAAAGGCACAAAAGAAAGTTAGGAAACTGCCTTAACTTAGCTGTACTCGTACATAATTTTTCTTAAATTCTTTTTTTTAATTAAAAAGTGAAAATTGTCTTTTGTAATGTGAAGATAGCAATAGGTTATGTGAATGGAGCGACTAAAGCAGGTGATATAAAAACAAATAAAATGTTTTGTTTTTTTATTGGTTTATCTTTATATTTTTTTGAAATTTGTCAAACTGTAAGTATATTGTTGTATTTTTTTTACGTATTTTGGCATTTGTCAATTTTAACCCAAAATTATAAATAAATAGCGGACCCCATCCACGTTTCACTGTGCATAATTAAAAAAGGAATTTAAAGCAGTTTAAATTTAAAGTTTAAGTCAAATTACCGGCATTGGAGACACCTCCAGAACCATTACGCTCATTGGTTTCAGGTGGTGCACCTGAATCAAAGCCTTTTTTTTTTGGCAAACATTCAATCTTACAATTCATGTTTCCAAATGACTTCATTCGGTGCAACGAATATTATTCGTGACAATTTTGTGACCACATTCAAGGTAATTTGCATGAACAACATGGAAAAATGCTAGTGGTCTCGAAATGAAAATGAATTTGACAATTAAAAAAAAATTAATTTCACAACAACGTTTTTCCCGCTTCTGATTGTTTTTTTTTTTAGTTTTATCAGTTTTTACAATTTTATTTCTTTGGTAATTCTGATCAGCAAGTTGATCGTCGATGTTAAATTAGTTCAACTTTGAAGCGAGATGTTATTGAACGAATCCAAACTTTCCTTCAAGAGAATAATGAATTGGTTCGACTTTTCCGTACTGCTCTCGACCAAATGCCTGCTGATAATCACAAAATTGTAATAAAGGCCGATAAAGTACCATATGGAGAGTATACCAGAAGATTTAATGCTCCAAAAATGGATGAAGTTGCAATAGTAATAGTTGGTGACGAATTTAATTCTCGAGATATTTATTGTGCTGCATCGAAGAGATAATGGTTCTGGAGATGGCTCCAATGCCGATAATTTGACTTTTCCATTAGCACAACATAAACCTAGTGGCTCATTTTTGAATTTGTATGCTTTGCACTGATTACATACGTCATCCATAGCACCAATAACTACAGTTCGATGTAAAGTGTAATCAATCGTCGAATCATAATTGAACGCAGCTCGCTTAAGTGAATGCGTTAAGGGGCTCAAAAGTTGAAGGCATTTTACTCTTTTTGTGGGCGTGGCAGTGGGCTGATAAATAGCCTATGTCCGTCAGAAAAACATTTACTTTGAAAGTTGAATTTTTGAAGAAAATCTTACCATTTACGAGATCATTCATCATAGAACCTGCTGTTTTGCATTTTGGCTTCACTTTCTTAAGTAACGACTGTCTTTTATTTGCTCTTTGGCGATTTTCAGTTAGTCATTGAACGCCCTACTACATAACTCTCACTTTTAGAAATATCCCCAACGTATTTCTACAAAAAGTACATATTTTAGAAAAACCGTACTTAAAAGTGATATACTATAATCAATGAAAAGTGTAACGGCCTTAATTCAATGGACAGCCACTGTATTAGGGCATGTCGAAAAAAGGAAAAGTTGGAGAGCATATTCGTTGGAAATTTTGGAATGAAAATTCATATATGTATATTTTTCCAAAAATTTTTGAATTTTATCTACAGCTTCCTCGATAAGTGTAACATAATTAATGCCTTAAGAACAGCTGATAAGTTAGTTGATCTACAATAAGCAAACAGTGCCCTAATAAGTGTCTGAAATGTAGCCGTGACTGAGTACGATTGGTTACTTTTTTCAACTTAACTTACTTAACTTAACTTTTTTAACTTAAAATTAGAGTACTCCGTACCTTTGTCACTTTACTAAAGTTTTTTATTATTTCCACACACCTTTACACATATGTACATACTATGTACCTACACATGTACATATGTGCATACGCATAAATACAATATACGAGTATGTATGTAAATGAGATTTTTTTATACTATTTTAGTGTCAAATTATTTATTATTGTAGTGCTTTGTGGCATGATGATGACAGCATGTGATGTTAGCGCCATTGCTAAACCATGGGAGGTGCAACATCGTGTTGCCAAATTGGTGGCTGATGAATTCTTTGATCAGGGTGACTTGGAGAAATTACAATTGAACACACAACCGGTTGCAATGATGGATAGGTAAGTAACTTGAATTTCACACATACATAAGTACCTACTACCTAAAATGATTGTAAAACATTTTTCCCTTGTTCTTGTTCGTATTTCAGAGAACGCAAAGATGAATTGCCCAAAATGCAAGTGGGTTTCATAGATGTCATCTGTCTGCCATTGTATCGTGTGCTCTGCGATACATTTCCATGGATTACGCCATTATACGAAGGCACTTTGGAAAATCGACGCAATTGGCAAGATCTCGCTGAGAAGGTGGAAATGGGTTTGACTTGGATTGATCACGATACCATCGATAAGCCCGTGGAAGAGTTTGCGGGTGCGTAAAATCAAACGACATTGTTATTGTTACATTCATTTCAATTTAAACTTAAATTGCATCATTTATTGTTTCAATCTTTCAGCTTGTGCTGATGAAGAAATCAAAGATATTGAATTTACGGTAACCACCTTGAATTGCCACCAACAGCAGCAGCAGCAGCAGCAACAGCAGCAGCAACAACACCAACATGGCGATGATACATCAACACCAGAACATCATCGCCTCGGCTCACGACTTAGTATTAAAAAAACCGGTGCACTTGGTAAAGCTGTACGCTCAAAACTAACAAAAACGCTATACAATAGCATGGATGGAGTTAAACCGAAAACATCATCGAAATTGCTAGAATCTCATGTTAGTGAAGATTTAGATGATAAAAGTCCAACTAGTCCAATGCAAACGTTAGTTGGCAGTACAAGTAATAGTGGTAGCGCTGGAGCTGGTGGACATATGTCAGCGTCATCGTCAACCTCTTCGGCTGGTGCTGGTGCTGGTGCTGGTGCCGGTACCGCTGACAAGACAAAGAAACGTTCCAAGCTGTGTGCGCTTTTGTGACGAAAACCATCCAATTAGAATATGTCGACCTCGTCCGGTAGTAGAAGCAAAACCGGAGGAGGGATGACCGACGTCTAATTGGATTTGAAAATTAAAATCAAACAGAAAATACTTAAATCAAAATAATGAAGGTAAAAATTTATAAAAATATACAAAAATTATAAAAATTTAAATAATTGTACATAAGAATATGAAACATAATAATTTACCTAAATACAAACATATACATACCTACTTGAAAGTAGTTGAGAGATAATCGTGAACTGCAAGGAGAACTTTCTCCAATATGAAATTCTCTGTCCCAGATTCTCCCTCTCTATTTCTCTTGCTGTTGTTGGTATGAAAAAAGATTAACGCAAATTTAAGAATATTGCAATAATTATTGTATAAGTGAATGTCAAAATATGTGATTTACTTAAGATGAAAAGGTGTTACTATCATTATTTGAATATCCTAAATTTGAAAGTAGACCTTTTTTGGAAAATTTTGATCTTTGCTAATTATTTATACATATGTAAGTACTATATATACTACACAACACATATGTATATAAATATATGGTATATACAGTTAAGACATTTAGAAAGTATAAAGTAGTAGCAACAAAATAACCTAGTCAAATTATTGTACATTAAATGCAAAAGCATAAATATTGAATCTAAGTAAACGTAACTTAAATTAACAACCTCAACTATTAAGCTTATAAATATTGTAGTTTTAAGAACGAAAAGGGGGCACAGTAAAACGAAATATTATATTTAATTCAAACCAAAAAAAAAAGTATTTAAGTTATTAAGAATATCAGGTTGGAGAATTTGGCCAGACTAAAGAATCAGAATTCGCCGTTCGAATTCGGCATAAAACTGTATGTCTCTTCTATTCATTTGCAAATACAACACGCACAACGTGAGTGGATGGGAACAGCTCGGCCTAAGTCGTCCATGGGCTGTTGTGCCATTAAAAGAAGAAGAGAGGGAATTGTTGGCGATTTTTTTTAATTGACTTAGGCAAAAACAGCATTCACACTGAAAGTAAAAGACATTCCATTAATTGAAGTAATTAAAAAGCTCAGTGTGGAAAATTGGGTCGGACTCAAAAATCGGAGTTATAGTTCTCAAGGGAATTATTTACGTTTTTCCCGAATTGACGTGGGCGAAGTAGCATTTACACTGACAGTAAATGTAATAAATACGGCAAGGCAAAAGTAAAAACTAGCACATATCGAAGTTATGGAAAACAGTTTGAAAATTTGACCGTGATTTTGCCGTACTCAAGAATCGGAGAAGTACTTGTCAAGGGAATTATTGACGATGCATCCACACTGAAAGTAACAGTAATAAGCTGGCATTCACTAGAGCGTTGATAGGTAATACTTGCTGTTCGGTACGGCATTACACTTATTTAACGAGCACTGCATGTCCAGTTCACACTTTTCTGATGTTAAGTAACCAAAAGTAAAATTTTATAAGCAATATTTATCTAGAACATTTTAATCCCCTATACACATTCGAAATGGTGTAATGGGTCGTCGTTTCCCTTCACAAGGGTAAGAAAGAAGAAAGAGAAATAAAGTGTTGATCAGTGCTGTCGCTGTCACATCAATCAAAATGTTTCACTTCATCTTCACGGCAGATTCTTCGTTACTTACTTTTTTTTAAAACATTTAAATTTCCCTTGTATGGGAGGTGCCCCACTCACTTGACCGATTTCGCACATTTCAGAGCTTAACCTCTTCCTAACTATAAGAAATATTTTACTCGAATTATCATGTTTTCACATTGTGTTTTTATGCAAACTTGGAGCCTGACTGTGCGCTCCTGTCCTAACGAACATCTGACTGACTGCCGGTATTATGCATTTTTTATAGAACTTTTCAGATTTTAGAAAATAATTTTATTTTCCCCGATTTACATGCAATTTTGAAAGCGCACCTGTGGCACCTGCCCTAACCAACGCTTAACTGACCCAAGAACTAGAATAACCAAATATTAAGAAACTAGCCTTTAGAATGTCGAAGACTTTTCTGTTACACTTCGTCTATAACGTTTTGTGCAGACTTGCAAAACGTAAAATGTAATTAATAGTTATTATTCCTATTTGTTTGCAATTTACTTTTAATTATGTGATGATGGATGTGAAGAAGTCCGAGAACCTGACCTACGAGTGCAGGACAATTCCTCAAGCACTCAGGCTATGTAGCCCATTGTACTTAAGGCCTAGGAAAAGAAGAAGGGGTGATAGCAAGTAAGGGGTTAGAGAAAAAGAGGGGAAAAGTTGAAAAAGGGGTTATAGGGGGAGACTACGTTCTCTTCCGCAAATTTTCCGGATTCTCTCACAAATCTCAGTAGATCGCAGAAGGGAAAGGAGTGAACTTTGTCCATTCCTGTGACATCGAAACCCAAAATGCGCCATCTCGTTCTGGCAAAGGCGGGACATGTGCAGAGAAAATGCTCTGTGCTGTCCACCTCCTCCAGACAAGATGTGCAGGTCGGGTCCTCGGTGATGCCGATGGTGGTCATATGTTGGCCCCATGCATTATGTCCTGTGATGAGTCCCACCATCCGGCACTGTTCCTTCCTAACTAATTTAAGAAGGAATTCTGCTGCCTTCCTATTTGGACAAAGCCGTTTTACAGATGTTCAGATTGGACCAGCGTCTCTTATGTAAATCATTAGCATAAGATTTTATCCAATGCATGGCACCTGCCAAACTGGTCCGGACTATTGGCTCTGGTCCCAAAGGCATGTTCTTTGATCCACTGTTGGCCAACTCGTCGACTTTCTCATTCCCAGGAACTCCACAGTGCCCAGGAACCCAGATTAAGCTGATTCAGTCTTGCGTTTGATCTAAGTTTTTAATTATGTGAATATAGAATATTCTTTCTGGTTAAATCAAAATCTACATAGTAAAACAATTTTTTGTGCTGCAAATTTACAAATTTAAATTCTTCTTCTTTCTTTACATTCTTTACATTTAAATTCTTTTACTCTAAATCTGTCATTGCCAAATGTCAAATAAAGGGTGGTCCAGCTAACATTTGGAATTTGAACTAATGGTTATTTTGTGTGTGGCAACTCTAATGTCATTCGTATTATTACGGGAAATTAGATTTATATTTACGGTTAACTTACAAAACGGTGAATCTTCTACCGGAATTGTAAGAAAATTACATTCAAAATTAGGTAGAAGAAAAACGCCTTCTATGCAATATGTGAATCGATTTGTAAAACGTGTTTGTGAAACTAGGTCTTTATTGGACAAAACAACACGTTCTCTGGAACTCTTGGAAGAAGTTGATCATTTTTACCGAAAAATCATCTTTTCTGACGAAGTTCTCTCTGATCTCGGCGGTTAGGTTAATAAGAAAAATTGTCGCATCTGGGGCTCAGAAAATCAAAGCTCGATTGTTGAGAAGTCAATGCACCATCAACGAGTATCCGTTTTGTGGGGTTTTTGGACCGACGGTATCATTGGAAGATGTACGCTACTGTACAGTTATGTTAATACTCACCTAACTGAAAACCTAAACATTCTCAGATACAAAATTACCAAGTTATCCTTACTTATTTACTTAGCTGGCACTACAATCTATGATCTGTCTTCGTCACCTCGATAAAGCTTCGCCAGTCGCCTCAGCTATGCGCGCGCTGAAGCCAGTTGATAAGACCAAGTACAGCCCTGTTCTTGGTCTTTCCAACTAAGATTAGGACGTCCTCTTCTGCGTGTTCCTCCACCATGGCTCGAATAAAATACCATTCTAGCCATTCGCGAAACACGACCCAGCCAGCGAAGCTGCTGCATTTTTATAGGCTTGACTATGTCAGTGTCGGCGTACAACTCATATACTTAGTTCCATATTATTCGATACACGTAGTCCATGCATATTGGATCGTAGATCTTACGGAGTATCTTTCTCTCAGACGCTCCTAATAGCCTCTCATCATTGGTGGTTAATGTCCATGTCGCAGCGCCATATATTAGGACGCGAAGGATGAAGGACTTATAAAGCGTTATTTTCGTTGATAAACGCACTGCCAAGTTATCCTATGTTTTATATTACCGACGTACATAAAAATGGAGAAACTTTAGGATCTCGTTAAAAACAAACTTGAAGTTAGGCCCACAACAGACTTAACCACAGTATTCTAGACCACTTCTGCTATCCAACAAGCATAATTGTATTCTAATCAGTGTTGTGTTTTCTTAAATCAATCTTCATTTTACATATGTTGTATGTTCGATAAATTAAATTTTAATAAACAAGTGTTGTTAAACATTTATGCTCGTTGTTGCCTACAGGTAATATTTACTTGAAATTTTGTTTAAAATACGTGCTTGAAAGAATTAACTAAGTCTTCTCCGTGTTCTCCAACGGCCCAACATTTGAAACTTCACATTTATTTCTGTTTAATTTTTGTTTGGAAGTCAAGCCAAAAACTTAAGGCCGTGAATACTCATTAATTAAAAATATTGCTCGGCCAGCTCTGCTCCGTATGCCATACACCCAGCATCTCGTGTCTGATGCACCAACAATTTCATCGTGTTCGCCGACCAAAATTTTCAATATAACAACGTCCTGAGGACAAAAATTTATTTAAAATCTTTTGTTTAAAATTTTTTTTTTCATACAGCAACACACTGGCGAACTATAAATCTTTTCTTAGGCAAATTCTACACTTGGAGTTTACCAGATGTGGTTCCTTTTTGCAATCATTCTCGAAGCAGAGACCAATTGATGAAATAATCTCAGTTTCACTCACATGTTCACACATAAACCTGATAGAACTAAAAAGGCTCAAGTTCTCAATCTTCTTATGGAACATTTTGATTTCATCGCGTATTCTGAATAAATCTTATCTATCTTATCTATCCCTATGAATGCAGGGGATTGTGTTGATTGTAAGGAAGAAGGAGGGAGAAGTAGTTATGAGTTTACAAAGAAAAACAAATTAGAACTTTTAGCTTTGAGTTGATTGAAAGAGGACATCATACATATTTATAGACTGCTGTATCACAATGTAGCTATGCCTGATCATAGCTTGAAAACACCATATTGATAAGGAACCCTGATGCAGTTGTAGGCAGTCGGTTCCACCTTAAACGGAATGAAAGAATTAGGAAGTGCTTTACGAAAAAGTAGCTAGGCATGATAAAATCTAGTGATTCTTAAATGCAACTGAACTGTTTTATTAAAGAAAAACAAATAACACAAATTAATGTACATATTACGGAGTCGTTTAGTAAAATGTCGTGTACATAAATATGAATGAAATGCAATTTCTGTAATTACTCGATGCACTAAAAACTTGTAAATCTACAATATTAAGATTACTACGCACACTCTTTGGTGTAATTATTTTTAAGCTAAGTAATAATAGGAAGAGTTTTTGTTTGAGAAAACTACATATTTTTGCGAATGTAGGTATTCCAGTATTGTAGCTATAAATTTGTCTGTATGTATTTAAATGTGTATATGCACATATCTTCAATACATTTATACATACATACCTACATAAATAAGTACATACCTATATATGTATATGTATTTAATAGTTACTAAGCAATGAAGCTAAACTGTTGCTAACTTAAAACAAAAATCCTTAGCTGCATACATACTTTAAACTTACTAATGAAAACTATAGCAATATTATATGATATTTCAAAAAAATACTTTACTTCATAATTTTTTATAAATGTGCATTATTAGTAAAGAGTAAAGAAAAAAAAATGCAAATAAGAAAGACAAACTTCTTTCGAATCTACTATGTGCTACATACTCTAGAACCAGAAATTTTCTTTGGGAATATTTTCATATGATCTAAATAAAGTAGAACAAATGCTATGATATGCTATGTATTAAATCTACTTATTCATACATACATAAATTGTATGTTTAAATTGTTTTAAGTGAATGAATATTATATAAATTTAATAATAATTGTATAATTGCAAAAGAAGCAAGAAAAAATAAGAATAAATTAATAATTAAAGTCTAAGTGAAGTTCTATACAATTTAAATAACTACTGTAAGTAAAAAGATATGCATGTCAATTTGAACAAAAAGTAAAAATAAAAGAAAGAAAAATCACCAAGTATTTATTTAGAGAAATGAAATGTGAACTAATTACACAACATTTTGTATTGAGTAGTTCCACTGTCATCACAGGACATAATCCATGGGGCCCAACATATGACCACCATCGGCATCACCGAGGACCCGACCTGCACATCTTGTCGGGAGGAGGTGGACAGCACAGAGCATTTTCTCTGCACATGCCTCGCCTTTGCCAGAACGAGATGTCGCATTTTGGGTTTCGATGTCACAGGAATGGACAAAGTTCACTCCTTCCCCTTCTGCGATCTTCTGAGATTTGTGAGAGAATCCGGAAAATTTGCGGAAGAGAACGTAGTCCCCCTATAACCGCTTTTCCAACTTTTTCCCTGTTTTTCTCTAACCCCTTACTTGCTGTCACTCTCGTAGTGTCCTGCACTCGTAGGTCAGATTCTCGGCCTTCTTCACATCCATCCATCCATCCAGTCCACTGTCCAACATCAAGATCATCTCTCAGTGACGATGATTCATTTTTATACCTCTTATAATTTTCGAGATTCTTTCAGTGCATACAACTTTCATAGAAAGCATGTCCTTGTTCCCGATGATCTTTTAAAAACCTTAATTTCGTAGCTCGTTTTAATCCTTGGGTTGTAGCAAGCGTATGTCCAGAATTCATTTTATGTAAATACAAGGCAATTTATTGAAACCTCCATACTAATAAAGCTTTAAAACACGCTGGCCTCCTAAAAAGCAAACAGTTTATCCTAGCATTGCCCAAGTTAAAATAGTTGCAATAAGGCTGTGTGTACAATTCAACCTCGAACGGAAGCAGTGTTGTGTAGTAATAATTAATTTAGAAATTGAATTGTTCTTCTATTCTAGTTCCTTAGAATTGGTTATGTGTAATTGGTTATGTTTTTTTTTTAGCCATATTCATTACTAAATTCTTACTTGTAACTTAAAATAAGCAATTCCTGAAAATAACTAACGAACGTCTCTTCTTTAGTGTAATCAATTACTTTTGGTCTTAAAGTGATAGTGTGTAGAGCGCCCTATAACATGAGTGGATGAGGAAAGATCGGTCTAGGTAGGCCCGGGGTCGTTATGCCATTAAAAGAAGAAGAAGAAGAAGTGGGCCCTATAAAGTGTACTCCATAAAAAGTATTGCTACAAAAAAAGAATTAATTATGATCTTGCGATTCAATTCCCGTTCTTTTTTTTCGTGAAATATTCTCGAGATGTGATTTGTGTTATCAATTGTTGTCTTTTCCTGAAATATACGTTATATATTCCACTAGAAGCGTAGAAGCGTATTTTATGCGTGGGTTGATTACTTAAGAAACGTACATATATATCGGGCTTTAGAATATTAAGATGTTCTTGCATACAAAATACAAAAATAAAATAAACAAAAAGAAAATGATTTTTAATAAGAAAGACAACATTACCCTGGGTGTAGTATGTATGTACCTAATATTAAATCTTAAAATACAAAAATCAAAAGAGGGCGTTAAATTGGGTACACATATTAGTTACGTAGGTAGAATTTATTGATTTCCACGACGATTAAACGTAATTGCTGCGAAGACATACATATGTAGACTGCAACGCTTTAATATTTTTACGACGACTTTAAGGTTATAGTGGTGAGGTGATCGAGATAGGTGAGTGAGTATACTATTTTAAACTCTAATTGCTTTGACGTCCTAGCCAAACACCTACATTAGAAAGTTAGTTAGTTAGCAATATTTAATTTTTACAACAAGTAAAAATCCACCTCTCTATTGGCCCCTTCTTTTTGTGAGATTTTGGTATACCTATATTTTTCCAAAAATAAGTAGTCATAGAGGAAAACTGATTAATGACATACACATATAATTTCTTTCCGAAAATAAATTAATAATAAAAAGAAATGAACGCACCCGAATTTCAAGATTATCTCCTGATTCACCTAATTGAAAATGCTTGAACACTTGCAACGAAAACCACCGAAAAGAGACAGTGAACGAAGAGCTACTTTAGAAATCAAAGATGTGTGAGTTCAAAATAATAAAAATTCCCAAAGAATACCCTGCAATCTACCGTGATCTTGAACACGATGTCAACAAATAATTAAACAGCAATCTATGTGTGTCATCTGATAAATTGATCAGGGCAGAGTCCACTTTCCAAAAATTACCCATCTATAGTTGTGGGCAAAGTGGTGTTGTACTGTGTTATTGAAATCAAATCATGAAAATATTATTAAATAGTATATTGTATAAATATTTTAAGTGTATTTTACAAAGATACACAATTGTGCTTTTTGTTTTCATACAAACACAAACACAAACACTTTTTGGCACAATTTATCTTTACGATACATACGGAATCGATTGTATTCGATGTCGAATCAAAATTAATTGTAAATTTAAATCAATTGAATAATTGTAAAACTTCTTCGTTTTTTTTTTAACTAAATTTAAAATAAAATATTTAGATTTAATTACAAATTTTAAGAAAACTTTGTTTTCAGGTATATTTTACTTTCCGTTTTTTTTTTTGCATAAAAATTTAGAAAATTAGAAACTTCTAAAAAATTTCTGTAAACAATAAAAAAGGAATAAATAAATCACATTAAAAAAAATCAGTAAAGCGTTTTTGTTGAAGGTGCTGTACGAAGAAATGCAATAATGCGATCGAAGATCGGAGATCGGAGAGTTTAGGACCGGAAATAAAAAGAACTGAAGTTGGATTAGCTTCTCGTATCAGTGCATTATATTAGTTTCAAAATATTATTTTCCTCTCAAACCAAACCATTTGAATCACTTCAAAGTAATCCTACTGAAAACAGAATATACTCTGATGTATTTAACTTTCTAACGAGTTCTAATGAGTCTTTTCTCTAAAAATTTAAACCACGTCTACATTCAAATTAAAGCTATGCATAGAGCATATGAAATAAAATTCGGAGTTGATAATATTGATAATTGATTGATATGATGATTAATATTGATTGAATCGATATTTTAAAGTTAGTTAGCGCCATATGCCAGAAAATTTCTTTCTTTCTAATTATTTAATTAAATTCGGGGTTGTCTAAATGCATTCAGTAAGCATCAAATTAAATTAAGAATTGTAGAATAGAATTCAGAGAACGTGGAATTATGTTCAGAGTAGTTGAATTGAATTCATAAAGTCGTGAACTGAATTCAGAATTCCGATTAAAAAAATCGTTGAAGTAGGTTCTCAATATTTAATTATGTAAAATTTATCAGGTATATCGAACATTGACGCCAAAGAAGAACCACGTTCATAGAACAAGTAGATCGTACGATCGTTTTGGAAGCCACCACGGTTCCTCATCAGTGATCATTGTGATAGATCCATTATTTCAAAAATACCTATAGTAAAAATATTGTAAAGTAAATGAAAATCACTAGACAATATTTTCACGGAATGGTATTTTTGAAAAGAGCATCCCTAACTTGTAATAAATGAATTAAGTAGAAATATTAAATTCAGAAAACCTCAATTGGTGTCAGAGTAGTTGAAATTAATTAAATTTATTTACATTTTAATTTCAAGTCGAATTGGAGAATCAAACAATTTTAAATCAGGTTTCAAGTCGTCTGATCCCTGTACGTGCAATTTGTTATAATACTTCCAATAAAAGTGAAATATCAAAGAAAGTAGTGAAGTGGAACCAAATTTTGTATACTCAGTTAAAATATCTTAAAACATAATTGATGCGGAAATGTTGATCACGCCCACAACATTTTATATATAGTGAGCCAGTTATAAAACAAAATTTGACGCAAGAACCACAAAAACTTAAACCAACGTTTAATGTAAAAAGGTGCTTTATTTCAGAGGGTGTGTACGGTATACATAGTATATCAGTCGAGCCCGAAATTTGCTGTCGTTTTTTTTTAACCCAATAATCGCAATTTTTTCCATAGTCTTATAAACTCGTCGTACAGTGTTGAGTTGGTTTCATTTCTTAAAAAATAACTTTTTTTTTTAAATTTAAGTTTTCAGTTTGACTATTCTGGATTATGTACGACGATTTTTCAAATTCAATTTGGTAATGCTGCAAAACTGACCAAATACTATTTAAACGACACATTCGTAAGATATTTATTGGATATTTTAAATTACTTGAACTCTTGGTTGTTGAACGTATTTTTTTTTAAGTAAACAATATTTTTAAATATCAACTATACTATTTTTAAATTTTATAAGTATTTCCTTCGTTCTGTTTTTTTTTTACATGAATACATTACATTAATTTGACATTTTAATCATTTATTTTATGAGTTTTGTTCGGAATTGTGATTATATTTGTAGGTATATACTTATTTCTATTAAATGGTTATATTATTAATCCATTTTATTTATATGCCTAAACATCATTATCTTAATTTAGAAAGACTCAATTGATATTCATCAGAAGCAAAAAACAAAATACAATATTCAATGTGTGCATGCTTTATGTATATTTTAAAGCCTTTATAAATTAAGTTTACGATATATTTTGCTTTATTATTTTTGGTAATAAGTATGTCTTCAAAATCACGTGTACAATTTGGTATATTTTTTTTATACTAGACAAGTTTTCCAAATATAAAAGTAATCAAACTATGTTGAAAAATTTAAATTAAATCGAAATTGAAATACACAAAGTATTTCGATTTCGAAAGAAACCATGATTTACTGACTGCATTATTTATTAAATGTTTAAATAAAAATTAGCAACTCATTTTTCTAAAGCAATTTTGTTATTTTCTTGTTTTTCTTTAGGTGTATATGTACATATAAATATTAACATTTTCAGTATTTTTTCGACACATTTGTGGACTTATAAGTTATGATAAAAATATATAAAAAGTAAAAAAAAGAAAACATAATAAGATGGTCAAAGAACAGCGCAAAGTGTGAATGCTGCTGAACACACACACAATTGTTCTTGTTTTGT
The DNA here is from genome assembly GCA_958295655.1 of Palloptera scutellata. Classification (NCBI taxonomy): domain Eukaryota; kingdom Metazoa; phylum Arthropoda; class Insecta; order Diptera; family Pallopteridae; genus Palloptera; species Palloptera scutellata. The sequence continues at coordinate 15,963,225 of OY282450.1, forward strand.
TGTTGTTAAATCGTTTTACATAAAAAACTCTTCTGTCGAATGGGAAAGCGGAAGTCACGTTCGTCCTGGACGATCTAATACCGATATTTCTATGACACGTAATCCACGATATGTTGGATCAATTACTTGTAAACCTTTGGGATTGTAAATGCGTTCATTTTGGGAAGCAATGAATTTGGAAATTTTTCGAAGCGTCTGAAACGGTAAAGAAACTTTGTATGTAGGCATTAGTTTTTCAAATGTAAAGTGAGTTGGGCGGCGCAATTGGTGCGGGCATTGGTACCGAACAAGACATTATAAATCGCATAAACAAAGCTCAAACAGCATAGGGTACAAAATTATAAGTGTGGCGTTAACTAGTCACTTATATACATGCACTGTTCTTCTGTTCCTTGTGGGACACCGACTGTTAGACCAGTCGCCTGTACATGAAAATTGATTAAAAATGCTTGAATCGCTTTGTTTCTTTAGTGGAATTAGCAGCTAAACTGTGAACATAAGTAGAATTGAATAGAATAAAAAAGTGTGATCTAAGTGGTGGTGATCTCCGTGGCGTAGTTGGTAATGCGTGGGTCCGCAGAGTGTACGGGGTTAAATTTTCGGCACATGCTAAATCAAAAAAGTAGAAAAAACTTTTCTACAAGGCACCACACCTTCCTCTAGGCAGGCAATTGCAAAAACATACAAGAATAAAATACAAGCCTAAGAAAGGCTTTTCACTTCGCTGTTCGGATTTGGCATAAAACTGTGGGTCCCTTCCATTCATGTACAAATGGATGTGAAAAGCGCGCCCTAGGCCCTCCATAGGGTGTTGTGCCAAAAAAAAAAAAGAAAGACTAAGTTTTTTATATAATTTCGGAGAGATCAAGGCCTTGTATTGCATTGCAATATTAGAGAAATTTTTATTGATTGTAGTACACGCTTTAAAATGTATTGTATTGTGTCTGGTTTTAATCCGTCCCGCCTCTCAATCAATTTGTATAGAACAGCTTTTGTTTTCTTTATATATTTTCTGTTTGTTTACTATCCTAATTACGGTGTATTCCAAAAAAGTGTTCACGGCCCACTGTTCCTATTTTTACATTGTTTCCTGAGCCCCAACATATGGAGACTTTGTTTCTTGTCTAAGTTTACTGAAATTACTTTAACAGTGCCACACTAACTCACAGAATATCTCAAACGAAATAAATAGCAAAATAGATTGAAAATGAAATTGCTGCCAAGTTTTGAGGTTATTGCTTCAATCTTGCCCTAAAATTTACTTTTCATCTGGGAGTCAAAATGGCTTATTAGTCGCTATAGATAGCTTCAGAACAAAATCATGATTTTTCACCATCAGATACGACAATGAAAATTGCAATTAGAAACAAAATAATGCATACATTTAGAATCCAAATGAATTGACTTCGTTATAAAGTCAAGACAATTTAATATGTTGTTACATAAATCATGAAGTTTCATTTTCCGTTGAATTTAAATGACTATGTCACTGATGGCATTAAGTGATTGAAGTTAATTACAGAATGAAAAGTTGATTGTTCCACAAAAATAATCAATGTACGCACTCAAAAGAAACATATAAATTATTTGCCAGTTCCAAAGTTAAATGGGAAGTTGAACGATTGCCATCTCTGAAGGAAATCCCTTCATAACATATTCTATAGAATTGATACAGAACACTTACTTTTTCGTAGTGAGTCTCTGAGCACATATAAATCAGATATGCGGTAATACAAGCAATGCAACCTCCACAATATGTGCTGCATGAGCCTTTCTCTGCTTCAGCGAAGAATTCATTAAGTCTGTTGATGGTTGATTCGAAAACTTGACGTTCGACCTAAAAATACAATATCGAATATGTGAAAATATGTAAATTACAGAACATTGAGCAGAATCAGAATATACGCTAGACATCAAATACACACCAAACCCTCTAGCTCGCTGGGTAATCGCGTATGGAATTTCACAGAAGTGCCCTCGCTGTAATCGCGTTGGATGAACACCTTATTGGAGCCACCCTGAAGCGATGTAGTAGCGCCTTGCGACATTCTTCTTTGCTTTCGCCTGCATTTTAAAAGGTAAGAAATATAAAATAGCTTTACACGAAATAAAGGTATATTTAATAAATATAACGCAAAGAACATTTTAAGTTTTCTCCTCTTATTTCTTCTCGTTCTTGCTTGCAGCAGCAGACGACAATGAAATTTGTATTTTTCCTTCTGATATAGAAAATAATTGTTTTCGTTCACTTAATTTTGAGTTTAGCAACACACCTTGATTTTTTTTACAGTAGAAATTTTAAAAATTTTTCGATTTCAGTATTCGTAAAAACCTGTCAAATTTGTGTTAAATCTATTTTTCGTTCTCTCTGCTTCACTGGGCATTTCTTTTGTTCTTTTTTTAGTGCACTTCTTTCGTATAAGCTGTCAAAAAATTGTAGTATAAAGTAAAACCAGAATGTGAGTGAGAGAGCACACTATATATGTTAATGCAAATGCTCTTTTCGTTTGGTAGATGCAAACGAGAGTTGCCAACTACCAGAAGAATGTGTATAAAATGAAGGATTATCGCAAACCACAATTAAAATATTACACATTGAATATGTTTGGCCAAAGATAAATCCAAGAAGTTTCCAAATTCCACGGGAATAAAATAAATGCATATTATCGATATTTGTTCATAAATTTCACGTGAATAGGGCTTCTGTTGTATATTTTAGTATTAAAGCCTAAATCGATTTTGTTTTCAGAGAACAAAGAATGTCTCCGCAAGGACAAGGACAGAATGAGGCTGATGATAGCTTATCCTATCTAACCTATCTATCTAATTCATCGTATTTCTTTAAATTCAAAAAACTGTATTTCGTGGCTATAACTTCTTAGCCACGCAAGCATCTTTTCACCAATATATTCCCATTTTTTTTATGGCAGAGTCACTGGTTTGCCATATTGGATCGGAATGACCCTGAGTCTGTACCTGCCAATCTTGATTTGCCAAATGAGAATAAGTGTTACTTGTCAAAAAACTGAAAAATTGTCTGTATGACTGTTGGTTTAAAGTGAATGATTTCCGCAGCAAATTTATTCTTCACAGGGTCTGACATCCCATTGGATCGTGACTTAGACACCATATACTCCGATGCGTATTCTTGGAGAGCCTCCCCATCGCGCAGTATCCTATTCTTCAACACTATAATAACTGTAGATCTCTTGCATGTGGTCATTTTCGTGTCTGCGCTGCAATGCTTCCATAATGGCCACATAGTTATTCTTGTCTACTTCCGGAATATTTTGCAATACTTCTGCAGCACCACCCTTCAGAGAAATACTCAATGCTTTGACCCGATCTTCATCATTCGAGCTGTTTCTAAATGCAGTTGTTTCAAATTGCATCTTGAAATAGCCAAACGTTGTGGTACCATCGTATGTCTGTGCTGCGAATTTTGTAGTATTGACCACAGTGCACAGTCGATCCGCTCTTTTGCAATTGCTTTATTTGCTTTTCCACTTACAAAAATTTTCCATCAGTTTTGATTACCTTTTCTTGTAAGTCTTTGTGTAAGTCTTAGTCTAATTTCGTAATTTGCACTCATGTTTCCGTAAACTTCTGGTCAATTCTAACACATTTTTCTTCCAGGTTCTCGAAAATAAGAGCTGTTCGCGAATTTCTTGTCAATGTACTCAGTTTGTTGCTGGATAAGCTTCCGCTGCTCAGAAGCGGATTTTAACAGGTTGAGGCCCTAGGCAATAATCTTTGTTTTTTTGTACTTGTGGCTCAATTTTCTAAATTTTGACGAAACAAAAAACATTTTTGATAGACAAACATGTTGTTAGAAATTATAGACCATTTATATTATTTTTTTTCGTGATTTATTTCTTGCAAAACTATCAATTAAGGAGTCATAGTTGATTTTTTTTACTAAGTCAATGGCAATGGTGGCTAAGTGATTTAATTTTATTTGGCCAAAAGACGTTCTTAGGTAGTTTTTGACGCGCTTAAAAATGCTAAGTGATCTCTCACCAGACGCATTTGCAAATGGGATTGTTAAAAAGTTTTTAGGAATATTTCTACTTTTGGAAATGTTGATGTTAAACCTTCCAGAATTGACGCATACATTTCATATTTTACCCAATTTTACAAAATGAAGGAACTGCTCAACCTCATCTTTGAATACTAATTGATTTATGTCATCTTTATAGTTTTCAAATCAAAATCAGCAAATATTAAAAAGTTTTGTAATACCTCGTTCTCGTCATAAACTACAGACCTTCTTTTTATTTCAGAGTGTAAAGTTTCACAAATTAAGTAAAATGTTTCAACTTTGAATAGTTCTTTCCCACGTAAAATTATGTCATTATCTGAAGTTTCATCGAATTGTATTTTTCTTTTCCTGTTTCGATTGTTTGCTGTTGAGTATTCCATACTACCAGCTAATTCGATTGCTTCTTTCTCCATTTCGTGAAAATGTGCATCATCAGTTCGAATACTGAGTCTGAATGCTGATAAAGAATTCAATAAATTAGTTACTTTTGTACGTTACATTCTGTGTTTTGTAACAATTTATTGGTGGCATTAATTCTTTGCAATAGTGTATTCCAAAAAATCAATAACAAAGCCGTCTATAATCTTCAAAACTACTATGTAATTTTTTCGCCTGCATTTTTGTTATGGGGTTTTCAGATGAGTTAATACAAATTTCACCAAGAATGGTTCTTATGAAAGAAAAATTCTTTCGTACAGTTAATACAGCTTCAGCTCTGGATGACCGTCGAGTGTTACATATACGTTCTAAAGTATGGCTTAATTATTAATCAGTTTTCATTAGCTGATCCCATCTCTTTGTCGAAGAGACAAAGAGAATAAAATCAAAGAACTAAATTTTTCCAACTAAATTTAAAGGCACAAAAACATCATTTTTGCTGTAACTTTTAATTTTAGCTTGGAGACCGTTATAAATGCTTGACATATTCCAAGCATTGTGATACGTTTGTCACCGGCAATTATTAATGTTCAACGCTAATTCGGACAAGCTGGACAAAATAGTTGTTTCTAAATATGTTGCATCATGATGTTCGATCGGAATAAAACATATGAACCTTTCTTGAATTTTTTGATCCAAATCTACAAACCTGATAATAATAGTTAACTGGTCAGTATGGCTATCACCAGGCGTGGAATCAACTATAAGGGCAAAATAGTTTGCTCGTTGTATTTCATCAACAATGGAGTTTTGTACACTTTTGCCCATAAATTATTAACATGTCCAATCCCGCAATTACTGTATATTTCTAAGTGAACCTTTAAAAAGTCATCAAATTCAGCCAAATATTCAATACAGCTAGGAAAATTGGCTATGGAAGAATTAGTATGTCCTCTAAACCCTAAGCCCTAACTTCCCAAAAGTCTAACTGTAGCAACGACTCGTTTTAATACTTCTAAAAGTTTGGAATCGACATGACCCCTTATTTTAGCACGACGAACATAAGCGCACATACAACTTTTATGTTCTTTCGACTCATCATGTTTTTTCAAAACGTCTACAATATTTTTCCAATCGGAATATCGTGAAACTAAAACATTGGCATTTTTACTAAATAGTTTACAAGCAAAGCAATAAACAGATCTCGTTGTTTCAGAATAAATCAACCATTCTCTTCGCTCTTGGGCTCCCTTTATTTTGGTCATATAAAAATGTACATCATTTAATTTTCAGTATATTTGTTGATCATTATTATCTTTATAACATTTTTTAGAAAATTCTACTATAAATCTCCCACATTTTTGGGCTTTGTACAAATACAATGTTCAATCAAATCAATACTAATTATTTTTGGCCATAATCCAATGTCAGTAAAGTTAGGATAAGTATTTGTACATTTTATTACTTGACTCTCAATTTCAATCTCTATGTCATTGGTAATGGCAACGCAATTATCACTTGCACCTTCTTCTACACAAATACTCCTATTTGAAAGATTAACATCGTTATCAGCTATTACTGGTAGTGAAACATTTTTATCTGCCACTGCAGTACTGGTAGATGTAACATAACATTTCCATCCCAAGACATAAATTTTGCAAGGGAGTTTCTTTGATTTTCATTTTCCCTCATTTGAATTTTTTTTCGTAGTCCTTTTGATGCGCCAGACTTGAAAGTTCTTTTCATTTTAAAGTATATTTTTCAATAATTTTTTAAAAAAAAAATGGTATAATTGTTGAAGGAATTAAGAATTATTAAATGATGAAATCAACAACGTTGGTCTTGTTAGTTTTAAAAAAAACTGCTGGTTGTTCTGAAAATATCAATCTCAAATCACAATTTAAATTATGCTAAGTAATAGAAATACTCAATAAACACAAATAATTGTTCTCAATATTCAAAATCATGCAACGAAAATTTGATGTTAACGCAACAAAATTCAAACTTACAATGAAATGAAATGAATGAAATTGCATTTTTCAAACGAAATATAGAAACGCATAGCTTGCTTTTGCTTGGTGCTTTTTTTTTCCTATTTGCTTTTGAAAATGTTCAAATTTTTATATTTATATCTTGTGTTTTGTGTATCACATATTTTATTTTGTAACGGCCTACTACAATCGCAAATAAATATAGTTCAGTTAAAAGTATTAAATGTGAATTGAAGAGTTTAAAATCTTCCAAAATTTAAAATCTCAAATTATACGACTATTATTTTTGTTTTTTTTAATTTTGGAGGCCCTATGCAAATGCCTAATCTGCCTACAGGTAAATCCACCTTTGCCGCTTCTCAGTTATTTGTTGTTTCATTAGATGCTGCTGATGAGCTTGTTTTTGCATTAGCTGCCGCCTGAGCATAAGTTGTCCCTTCATTTCAATCATACTGCACTAGCCATCGAATCTGCCTGATCCTCTTCACTATTCAAATTCACTATTACTTTTCAAGAAATTTGTGTTCATCTACATTGACGCCTTCTCCTTTCATTGTGCATCTGAAGCTCAGCTGTTGTTCTGATTTGTTTATTGACAATCCCACTTCTGATTTATGTGGCTTATCTAGCTTCCACTGTTTAGTAATTTTCAACAAATACAAAAAGGTTCGATCACTGGATTGTGTAAAAAGCAAATTATTGTAACTTTATTAACTTCACCACTTAACAACACTTAAATTACTTTACAAGTAACTGACTGTACCCCTTTGCTGCAGTCGTATTTATAGCACAGACTTCATCACCATCATTAACATTCCAGATCTCTTCGAAGTTTCCAGATGATGATATGTTTTATGCCATTTGTTAACATAGCCTCGAACAATTAGCATGGCCACTAACATCGAAGCCTTCTCGGAGTTTCTATTCTAATACATTCCGAAGTTATTATACGGCCTATTGTGATACCACATACTTGGAACAATTAGCATGGCCACGAACATCGAAGCCTTCTCGGAGTTTCTATTCTAATACATTCCGAAGTTACTGTACGGCCTATTGTGATACCACATACTTGGACCTACAGTTTAACGCCAGTTCAGCAAGGTGGGGTAAAAATGTATTATCACTCGGTTGTTTTGCAATTGCAAAATAAGCACAATTTGTCAATAAGCTAAATATGAGTTATTGGACAGCAACAAACCTGTATTGGACCGTATTTTTTCGTCGATGAGAATGATTACCATGATCGCTATCATGCCATGTTGCGAGACTATTTTTAGCCTGAATTGGATGGACTTGACAGCAATGATATGTGGTTCGAACAAGATGATGCCACACAGCTGGTCAAATAAATTATCTATTGAAGGGAAAGTTCGGTAATCGTGTAATCTCGATAAAAAGTCCAGTCGAATGGCCGCCTGGCTTACACGATTTAACGTTGGATTTCATTTTATGGGGTTACGTTTAGTCTTTGGCTTATGTTAACAAGCCAACAACGTTTGCGGAGCTCATGAACAATATCGAACGTGAATTTGCTAACGTTCCGGCCGATATGTGTGGAAGAGTGGTGGAAAATTGGTTCCAAAGAAGGAAAGTGCTCGCAGTGGTCATGTGAAAGATATCGAATCCCATACTTAAATAAATAAGTATGTAACTGTAACATGTGTATTACGAGTACACCTGTAACAACATTTCAGTTCATAGTTTCTAAACCATATTTTCATAACTGTGATGTTTTTATATATTGCATTTGTTCAAATACAAATTTCATTCAATATTACTAATTATTTTTTTCCATCAAAATTAACTTCTTACATATTATAACGTCTAACTAGTAATAATTGGCTACAATCAATTAATTTTAAAGTACACTAATTTTAAAAAACTTCAATCGGAAATTCGTATGTAATATTTTGTATAACTAATCATTAAAAATATATTTGTTTATTACAAATAATTTTCAATTGAAAGAGAAATTTCTAATTCTTTCACTCTGTTGACGCTATGAAAGAAAATGTTCAAAACAACAAACTTTAATATGAATTGCAAAAAATTTTATTATGTGCTACTATTGAATACCCGCACAGCGCAACGCAACACTGTGCAGCCTGTCAATGTTGACTTAATTGTTCATGTCGCAGGCATTTCCGACCGCCATCATCATCAGCATCATCATTATTATTATTATCGCTGGCCACATTTCGCAAGTATTGCAGCAATATGGTATATGCACAATCTACATATATTGCATTTTTTACTCTGGACGTGCGTGTTCATTATGATTGGATCTGCTTTTGTTGTCAATGCTTCTACCACATTCATTTGATCTTTTCATTTTTCTGTATTTTTTTCACTTAAATTGTTGATACATATCAAATTCATATTCTTTGCCTTGTGGATTTGATGTGAGAAAGTGATTTAGTAATTTTCATTTGATGATTTTATAATTTCATAGTTAAACTTTCTTCAAAAGAGTTGTGTTTTTGCTGCACCACCTCTCAATCAATCAATCTATTAATCTTGGTTAAGTATGAATGTATTTTATTAAGTAATCCCTGAGGAGCAGAATTTTCAATTTCAAAACTACGCAACACAATTCACGCCATTTTCTGTGATCACGGCTAATGTTTATTGTGATCATTCCCAGTACGCAATCCGGCTAGATATAGCGCTTGAGGAACACTTGAGTTAAAGTGCTGTTCTCTTTTCTCAAATGTGGATATCAAGTGTTTCTCAAGCGAAGAAACAATACATTTTTAAGGAAAATCATCATCATCTCGATATTCAATACGAAACCTAAACTGGACTGCCAGATTGCTAATATTGGATTTTTAAAAAATTTTCTAGTTCTGAAAAGTCATATAAGTCATATAAACAATTTTTTTTTGTGTTTTTGCACTTTTAATGTTAGCCTTGTTGAGTCATTTAACGTTCGTGTTCATTTTCTTAAAATGACAAAAATAGAAAATGACAGACTATTACCAATCTTTTGTCGCAATTTTGTTTGGGGAAATAAGTGGCATACCTACCTACCATAAGTTTTTCACCTAACATTTATTTCTTACCAACAATAGTGTATTGTGTTCATTTACAAAAACCTGATATTATTATTGATATCATTTTGTTACTACCGATAATGTCATGCAAAAAATTGCTAATAAAAAAAAAAAAAATACCTTTATGAGTGTCCGCATCATAGATGCGGTATCTATAATAAAAGTAATGCTTCGAGTTGGCTGTGAGTACATAATGACGACGCCGAATAAATGTCAATGTCGTTTATGCATATCTAATCAAGTGATCTTCTCTCTAATTGTTCTATGATCACCTTTAAAATAAAGAAAGAACTGTCTTGCGTTTCACGTTTTTAGTACAGGTGCACTTTTCTCTTTATTCCAAAGTTATTCCTAACAAAGCTCGAAAAAATAAATTAGAAAGCATTATTGTTTATTGTATGAAATAAGTTTACCATAAACGATGGTAAAAATATATCTTACAGAAAACTACTGACAACTTACTGACAGTCCCTCAATTACCACAATTTCTCAAATAATTTACCAAAGTCCCCCACTCGCTTTAACCATATCCCGTCCAAATTTCGCTACGAAAAAAAATTTATAGCTGCATTTTGTAAAACGAAACTTCTGTAATCGTGCCTCTTGTTAGAAATATGTCAAGGTGCCACAAATTCGCATGACAGATAACAAGTTATGCTCTATGTTGTCCGATCACATATAACATTTCAACAAGAAAAACTCCCCCATCAGTTTCTGTGTGCTTTGTTTTAAGTATTACTAAGTAAAAAACAATTAAATTAATTAACACATACAAAATCTTTGTGTGTATGTGATGCCTAAGTTCTCACATACTTGGCGCTTTCAGTAAGATTGCGAATGCAGATTTGCATATACTCGTATGTACAAGTGTACATATCTGTGGGCTTTTGACAAAACAACCTCTTTCTACATACGAGGTTTAATCTTTTCTTTGCAATTTCATGAGATTTTTCTGCCATTATCTAATTCTAGTATTTCTAGTTTATGCTAAAACTCTTGAACTAAGTAAAAGGACGAGAGATACAGAGATCGCAAAACAAATGCGCATACTATGTATTTAAAAGAGACGATGAAACCGCGATTGTAGGAAGAGGATGTTTTGTCAAAACGCCACTGATATAAAGAAATAGATATTTAATTGCGATGGCTTTCTCTAAGTGTTGTGGATATTCTTTAATGGCATAAATAAGTACAAACATACACATACATACTACTGTGGGCAAAAGTTATTAAGACTTTTTAATTTAAATTTCGCGCGGAAACCCATTCATCAAAATATTATTTTTTTAAGGTTGGTATGGCTGTCGGTGACATCTGTGCCAAATGTCATCAAAATAATCATTAGTGTTTAGTATACGCTTGTCTTTCTGAAGTACAAAAAGTGCATTCGGCGATTTTCACAATGAGTGAAATTATTCAACAAAGAAGTTCCATTAAATTTTGTGTGCGGAATCAAATTTCTGGTGCCGAAACGTTCAGAATGTTGCAAAAGGCCTTCGGTGATAATTGTATGTCGCGAGCAAGTGTTTTTGATTGGTACAAATTGTTCAAAGATGACCGAGAACGCGTTGACGACGAACCACGTCCAGGACGGCCATCAACATCAACTGATGATCAACACGTCAATAAAATCAAGGAATTGGTGCTCGAGAATCGACGATTAACAGTCAGAGACCTTACTGGCATCGTTGGAATACCGGAAGGATCAGTGAAAACCATTTTAAAACATCATTTGGGCCTAAGAAGAGTGAATGCACGATTGGTTCCAAAATCACTGCATTGGTTTTACGAGACCATTTTACCAAAATGACAATTCGACTGATATCGTTCCGCAACCACCCTACCATCCTATTCGCCTGACTTAGCACCGTGTGACTTTTGGCTATTTTCTAAACTCAAAAAACCGCTTCGTGGACACCGTTTTGAGTCAATTGAAGACATTAAACATGAATCGCTAAGTGCATTGAAGGCTATTCCGGAAACTGACTTTAACAACTGTTTCGAGAATTGGAAAAAACGTTGGCACAAGTGTATTAGGGCCGGGGGGGGGGGGGGGGGATTACTTTGAACGGGACGAAATAGATTTGGAAGAATGATTAAAAAAATTTGAAATTATGAACAAAGTCTTACTAAATTTTGCCCACAGTAATACATAGCAATACATTTATTTATTTATTTTACGTTTGCTATTTTTTTATTGTGAAAATATCGAAATTGGTAGGTAGTATTTGTATCAAATTAAACTATTAAAGTGGTCGCTGTGGTGTAGTTGGTAGTGCGTTGGCCTGCTACGCAGAGTGTTCGGCGTTGCAACTTCTGCAAAGGCGAAAAAAAAGTAGAAAAATCAATTTTTCTACACGGCAATACCTCTTGGCAGGTAATGGCAGACCTACAAAAGTAAAAATTGCCTGTAAAAAGCTTTTCACTTCGTCATTCGGATTCGGCATAAAACTGTAGGTCCCTTCCACACAACATGAGTGAATGCGAAAAGATCGGCCTAGACCCTACATAGGCTGTTGTGCCATTAAAAGAAAGAGAGAAGAAGTTATTAAACTGACTTACCTATGTAATACCCTATCACATTTTCACTTTAAAAAACGAAAAATCTCGCCAAAAATCCTACATATTTAAATTTTTCGAGCTATTTAGACCGGGTCGTCATGTATGGGGGGGTAACTAAGTTTAATGTCGCACCACCTAGTTTCAATGATTACCTCAAGAGTATACTAGCGTAATGTGTGGTCGCTGTGGCGTAGTGGTAATGCGTTGGACTGCTACGCAGAGTGTCCGGGGTTCGAATCTCGGCACAGGCAAAATAAAAAATAAAAAAGAAGAAAAAAATAATTTTTCTACACGGCACCACCTCTTGGCAGGCAATGGCAAACCTACAAGAGTAAAAATTGCTATGAAAAGCTTTTCACTTCGCCGTTCGGATTCGGCTTTACACGTAAGGGTCCCTTCCATTCATGTATAAATATAACACGCGTAACATGAGTGGATGCGAAAAGCTCGGCCTAGGCCCTCCATGGGCTGTTGTGCCATTAAAAGTAAAGTAAGTAATACTAGCGCAATAAAAATTAAAAAAAGTGTAGTTTAGTATATGTATCGTTGAAAAGCTCTCCATGAGCACTCCCTTGTGCAAATTCTACACCCGCTTAAAACAAAATTTGATGTGAACTTTTAAAACGCCGGGACACATACTATTTTTTTTCCGATTTCTATCAAAATCCACTTTTACAACCTTGTTGTTTACACATGCATATGTACTTTGTACTGATCCTTGATCCGCTGTAACTTTTTTGTTAATGAATGAAAAAAAAAAATTTCTTAGTTTGATGATTTTTGGAGAGCATAAATATTATTTAAAATTTGGTGTTCTCCTATATTTCATTCAAAAAGTCTAAAAATTGGTATAGCTAGCCGAAGGTTACATCAGAGGTTAATAAAACATGTACGAGAGAGCTTTTCAACGATATACTAAACTCAACGATCTTGGACTTGACTTGGACATCAAATAACAAAGGTATGCCAATAAGCAAAAAACAAAAACTTTATATCATGAAATTTTTTTTTTTACCTGAGCAATCCTTTAATCCTGGTCGCTGTGGCGTAGTGGTAGTGCGTTGGACTGCTACGCAGAGTGGCCGGGGTTCGAATCTCGGCACAGGCAAAATCAAAAAGTAGAAAAAATAATTTTTCTACACGGCACCACCTCTTGGCAGGCAATGGCAAACCTACAAGAGTAAAAATTGCTATGAAAAGCTTTTCACTTAGCCGTTCGGATTCGGCATTAAACTGTAGGTCCCTTCCATTCATGTATAAATATAACACGCACAACATGAGTGGATGCGAAAAGCTCGGCCTAGGCCCTCCATGGGCTGTTGTGCCAATAAAAGTAAAGTAAGTAATCCTTAAAAATAGGCGAGAGTCATTAATCTTTTTTTGGTGACCCACCCTAATACACATATCTAACCAAACTTTAAATAATAAAACAAATTGAATCAAAATATTTGCAATTATTGAAATGAGTGTTATTAGCGCATAATTAGAGTGTGTGTGGTTGCCAAATTGAAGCAATTTCAACCAGCAACAGTAGTAAATTGGTAGTAGCGACAGCAATTGCACTAACAGCAGATTCAATATCAGTCTAGTATTTAGTGGCGCCAATGAAGAGTTTATTCAAGAGTTTATTCAACATACCTTCACACACGAGTACTTTGTTGCATGATGGCACTCTTTGAATTCTTTACAAGAAATAAAAACAACAACAATGACTACTCACCTACTAACTGCAGCAGTATCAGCAACAAGAAAATCACAACAACCACGATCAATATTTATTTTTTGTTTTTCTGCAGACTTGCATTAGTTATCACTGCATTTATTATTATTATTTTAATTTTACTTTCATTTCCTTGCGGTAAATGCTGAACATAAAGTCGCACATGCGGGAATACGCAAAGATTTATATTGCACACACTTACTATATAGCTGACTCTTAGCAATTGCTGTTGTGGCTACAACAACATTAACAAGTCGCACTGTGACGCTGGTCGTCGCTGGTGATCATGATCTTCTGCACACACTTACGCTATAGATCGCCCAGCTGCGTTCATGATATCTTGGTTGTAGTCTGCTGCCTGCAGACAAGCAATTTATTGGGTTTGCAAAATGTGATGCATGTGAGCAATGAGATGTGATTCGATTTGATACTGTCTTACATTGTTGCTCTTTATTGTTTTCAAAAACTCGATCGCATTACTGACCTAGAAAATCATAGCAACTGCAAAAGCTACAACTACAACAGTTTTATTGTTGTTTTTACATCCATTACACCAATGATTCTGGCTCTGTTTAAAAACAATGAGTTTTCGAGTTAGTAAAGCATAGTACATACAATATATAAAAATGTTGCTATTGGATTCCGGTTCCGGTGTATCTCTTGTGTGTATTTGTGTATGAGTAAAATAGCATCACTGCGTTAGCTCTTTCAACATAAAAGCAATTGTTCGTCGTGATTATTTGCCATTTGCGTTTCGCATTCCTGATCGCAAACGTGTCCAAATAGAGTAAATTCAAAGTGCCCGAGTGTTAAACAAAAGTACAGCAGTGCGCGTGTGCATTAAGAAATAAATGTCTACTTCTTCGTCCACTTCTACTTTTGTGCTAAAAATGTGCTTCTTCAAATCAGTTACATTCATATTGTTAGCACTTTTAACTGCAGTCAATTCGAAAGTTTCTGCATCTGACACGGCGAGTGATAATATTAATATTAGCAGTAGCGGTGATAGCAGTAATAATGCAAATCTCAATATTAACTTCACAACCAACGACGCCTCAAGGGTTCCTCGCTCCGCGGGTCCACGTGTTCTACTCACCCACAGCGATGAGTATGTGGCTCGCAATCAGAAACGATGTTTCGAGAAGCGTAATTTGGTGTCTTGCATAAAGTATAAAGCATCGAAAATCATTTGGATGCTAGCCACTAACAGCATGGGCTATTTCCCCAATGAATACAGCCGCGAATTGCGTGAGGATAAGCGACGCATACGCTTCATACAATTAGGCGAACCATCCGATGTCGTGATTTTCAAAGACGACGATGCCAGAAGTTTGCAAGGTGCGCGCATTTGTGTAGTGAAAATATGTTTATTATTTTAATTATTTGTGTAGTGATGGTCAGAGCTGGGCAACGATAATCAAGAAATTAAAAAAAAAAAACAAAAAACATTATCTCCAAAAACACTTACAATATATAAAAGTGTTACGACTATGTAAACAGAACAGACTTTCAACTGCAGCACTGGAGGGTATGGCTATGTTATATTTGATAAACAAGTTTACCAACACTTTCTCGCTCGAAAAGGCAGCATCAGTCATAAATTCCGTGTAATTTCTATTCAGCCAGTCACCAACTCAATCATGTATGACGCTTTTAAACGACCTGGTGTTCTTCTTGATTTTTCTTCTTTTGACTAGGTGGCAGCACTAAAATTATCAGCATCCTAATTATTGCTGCTTGTGCTTTATGAAATATCGGTCTCCTTCTTTATCGAGATCAAGGCTTCCTTGACCGTATGCACCATCACTTTATTTACCTTATCGACGTTGGCAACATTCTCTAATCACATGAGCCGAAACTTTGAGGTGGAAGGAATAAATTTAACGGAAGTTAACCAAACCGTTATTGGTTTTCGAAATTAACGTAAAAGTTATTCGTTAATCAGAAATTTAATGCCGTTGATTAACGGATTAACGAGCTTCTGCCCAGCTCTGGTGTTGATTGTTACAATATAGTAATTTATTATGTGTAGTAGCATGTGTTGTGCTGTGCACTGTTGGAAATTTGCGCATTTATACATACATACATATTTACATTTTGCAGTGAAAGTGATTTTTTTCTGCAATGAAAAGCTGTGTGAACATCGCATATTAATAGCAATTTCTTTGATAAAGAAAGTGTGAGATTGAATTGCTGCCACAGTTCAAAGTGCAGTATTTCTTGTGACATACTCGTACATGCAAATGCATGCACTTGTTGTTTATTACTCGATTAACAATCTGATCACAATATTATAAAAATGGTATGGGTTTAGGAATGGTTCCCCCCCTTTTGTGGCGAAATTTACTAAAAGATAAGAATTACACATTTTCAAGCAGTATACATACATCTTAAATAATTTTGGACATCTGTAAAAATAACATTATGAACTGTTCACAAATTTTATATGTATCCGTCTTTTAAAGCGTTTTATATAAATAGCAACTTTCGCAATAAATTCGGGGTAGTCTGAATCCAATGTTCCGTGTTTACTTTTCTGAAGTCATGTTGCACAAGAATGCATCAAATTAAATGGCAGCCAATATTAATTTTACAAAATTTAATATTAAAAATTGCCCAGTTTTTTTTTCATTCTAAAAATATGGTACTTGTGAAGAATTCATGCTACGTTAAATGTGTACTGGGAGTAGAGTTAACAACTGACCGGGAATATCCCTGGGTTATTTCTTATTTGAATATGGTTTCTATAAACTCTACAGTCTGTGATCTTTCCCAAAATGCTCAAATCACAACAAGGCACTACAAACATAATAAGTAGTTGACAAAAATTCACGTTGGTATTTATAAAAAATTGGGAAAGCAAAGTTCGGGCGCGCCTAAGTTTATATTATACCCTACACACGCACGGGAATAAAACACCTTTTTGCATTGACCCACCGACATTTGTATGCTTTTTGCATAATATTTTTTTTTATGTACCTGACTCACAATATAAAATTTTGTATGGGAAGTAGGAGTGATTATTTACCAATGATGATAGTTTTCGTTTCAATTATTTTTGCAAATATTTCAACTATGTATACTACTGTGGGCAAAAAGTAGTAAGACTTTTTAATTTAAATTTCGCGCGGAAACCCATTCATAAAAATATTATTTTTTTAAGGTTGGTATGACTGTCGGTGACATCTGTGCCAAATGCCACATCAGAATAATCATTAGTGTTTAGTATACGCTTGTCTTTCTGAAGTATAAAAAGTGCATTCGGCGATTTTCACAATGAGTGAAATTATTCAACAAAGAAGTTCCATTAAATTTTGTGTGCGTAATCAAATTTCTGGTGCCGAAACGTTCAGAATGTTGCAAAAGGCCTTCGGTGATAATTGTATGTCGCGAGCAAGTGTTTTTGATTGGTACAAATTGTTCAAAGATGGTCGAGAACGCGTTGACGACGAACCACGTCCAGGACGGCCATCAACATCAACTGATGATCAACACGTCAATAAAATCAAGGAATTGGTGCTCGAGAATCGACGATTAACAGTCAGAGACCTTACTGGCATCGTTGGAATATCGGAAGGATCAGTGAAAATCATTTTAAAACATAATTTGGGCCTAAGAAGAGTGAATGCACGATTGGTTCCAAAATCACTGCATTGGTTTTACGAGACCATTTTGCCAAAAATTCGACTGATATCGTTCCGCAACCACCCTATTCGCCTGACTTAGCACCGTTGGCTATTTTCTAAACTCAAAAAACCGCTTCGTGGACACCGTTTTGAGTCAATTGAAGACATTAAACATGAATCGGAAATTGACTTTAACAACTGTTTCGAGAATTGAAAAAAACGTTGGCACAAGTGTATTGGGGCCGGGGGGATTACTTTGAAGGGGACGAAATAGATTTGGAAGAATGAATAAAAAAATTTGAAATTATGAATAAAGTCTTACTACTTTTTGCCCACAGGTACAAAATTTGATTCTATTTGTTTCACTATTTCCTGTGTTATATCCCTTTAAATATTTCCCTTGTATGGGAAGTAGGCGTGGTTTTTGCCAAATGTTTACAATTTTCAGAGCAGTTGTTTAAGAGACTATTTCAATGCTGTGTACCCAGTTTTGTGCAATTCTCCTCAGAATTTCTTTAAATATTACTCCTTGCACATTTCAATTGTATGGGAGGTAGCACCTAGTTATTTTGCCCATTTCAGAACTTAACCTCTTCCTGACACAACTAACAAATGTCTGTTCTGAGTTTGGGTGAGATTGCTTAAGTTATACTTGAGTTTTCGTGTTCACGGACAGACGGACATGGTTCAATCGAATCCGCTATGCACACTGATATTTATATACATACTTATGTATGTACACATGTATGTTTACAGGGTGCTGCAGGTATTTGCGGACATTCACATATGTGCCTGACACTTCTCAGCAAAACGTTTTCATTTTTTTTTATTGTCAGATCATAAATGGAGATATTGATCGAATATTTTGAATTCTTGAATGTGTGAATAGGGCTTTTGATAATTTTTAATTTAAGCTACAGGGTGTTTTTTTAGAAGTGTGGTTTTCAAGAAGAAATAAAACGCATATAATTTAACGTTAAGATCAAGGATTTAGCATTATTGTAAAGATAAGGATTTACCATTATGTTTTAAAAACGATTTCCAGCCAAGAGGCCCAATTTTCGACCACTTTTTGCAGCAATTGGGGCCGAATGTCAATAATAACGCGCCTAATATTCTCTTCCATGGCATCAATCGTTTTCGGGCTTATCTGCGTAGACAAGCGACTTCACATAACCCCACAAAAAATAGTCCAGCTGTGTTAAATCACACGATCTTTGAGGCCACGCCACAGGCCCACGACGCGAGATAATGCGCTCACCAAAAGTTTCCTTCAATAAATTGTTGGCTGTTGTTTTGTTGGCTGTATGGATGTATGGCATGTAGCGCGGTCATCCACATCAACATCTTCCAATTCAGGCACGAAAAAGTCATCAATCATGGCTCTATAGCGTTCCGCATTGACTGTAACATTATGGCCGGCTTCATATTTGAAGAAATATGGACCAATGATTCCCTCTGCCCATAGAGCACACTAAACAGTGACTTTTTGAGGATGTAACGGCGTCTCAACAATGGCTTGTGAATTATGATCACTCCAAATGCGACAATTTTGCTAATTAATGTACCCATTAAACCAAAAGTGAGCTTTATCGCTGAACAAAATTTTCTTGTGAAAATCGGGATCGGTGGCCATCTCGTTTTGGGCCCATTCATTGAACGTGTGACGCGCCTTGATGGTCGTTCGGCTTCAATTCTTGCACGAGTTGGATTTTGTAAGATCGCCAACCAAGATCCTTCCGCAAAATCTTCCATAAAGTGGATGGGCACAGCTCCAATTGTTGCGCGCGATGGCGGATGGATTCATTCAGGTCTTCTTCGATACTCTGCTCCACAGCAGCAATATTGTTTTCAATGCGCACTGTACGACGTCTCTGAGGATGCGCATTATCCAATAGAGTAAACGCGGTGAGAAATCGGTCCATGGTTGCTCGAATTACCGACTCTTCTTGGCGATTATGTCGACCGAATATTGAGCGCAGCGCGCGATGTGCCGCGCGAACCGAACCATTATTTTGGTAATAAATTAGCACGATTTGCCAACATTGTTGAGGAGTAAGTCTATTCATTATGAAATGGCATACCAAACTGAGCATAAATCAAGTAGCAGCTGTCAAAAAGACCAACTTAGAAAAAAGTATTGCCAGATTAAAACCACACTTTTAAAAAAAACATCCTTTATTTATATGTATATGTGTTAGGTTTGTGATTATTTTTCTATTTTGTGCGCAGTTTCTATTTTCGTCCCGGTTTTTTAGCCACGTCTTAAACCGAGAAAAAAACACAGTTCAACCGAAAACATTGTGGGTACTTAAAACTTTCGAAAACAGATGGGGAGGAATAGTTCGCATATGGGGACTAGTGTGGTTACATGATGAAATTTTCATAACAAATGCAAAATAATGTTTCTTAGTATTTTTTGTTGATTTTCAAGTCTAACTTCCAAATAAGCATGCCAGAGTATGGAGAAATTTTAAACAATAAATACTTTTAGAAAATGTTTTTAAATGTATTTTTACGAATTTGAAGACTCATATTTAAGCATGTTCAAAAATTAGTTGTCCGTAAGATGAAAACGCTCTTCTTCCCGGGCCCGTTCCTGGTTACATGTTTTGTACATGTGGTTAAATTCGTATGTATGAATTTTATGTGAGCTACTGGAGCAACTGAGTTCACGCACGAAAAATCCTCATCTAATTTGCACACTTGCACGAAATTTTTGTGATTTTTATTCAAAAATCGTTCACGCTCACGGATTTTCCGTGACACAACGCGCTTTTTTCTACTTCAATGGATATCATTGTTTGTTTGAAAGTTTATGAGTTTGTGCTTACTATTTTTATTCATACACAAATTATGTACTAAATATTTATGCTTGAGCTTCACTAAGTTTTAAGAATAGACTGTCAAATTGGAAGACTTTACTTAAAAAAGAGCTTTTTTTTTAACTCTTCCCTCTCATAGGTGATAGCGAACTGATGGGAATCATCAAATTTCTGAAGCGTGCAGCAGAAACATTCGGACGTAATCATGGCATACAATTGTCGCTATCAAGTGAAACAGGAGCGCGTATTACCAGCTCAGAAGTTGGTTTGTATAAATAGTTACACAATGCCCAGAAGACAAACCAACAAGGAAAATATTAATTTCTTTACTCTGCTCTTTTCAACTAACGATCTCTTGCAGAATCGCGTGGTCATATTATTGACAAGAAACGAAAGAAATGGCTTATAATACTGCCGCTTGTTATACTGATGAAGATAGCGCACTTAAAAATGACTGTTGTCACCCTGTTGCTGGGTGTGCTGGGACTGAATGTGCTCTTGGTGGGCGGCACTGGTTGGCTTATACATTATTTGAAATTTAAAACGCTTTGCAAGATTCATCCGCATTTGGTGCATTCCCATTCACACGTCTATGATTCCGATCCAGCTGGTGAGTCGATAACACACACCAAATTCGCACCAAATTAAAACCAAATTAAAAATGACAACAATTTTTTATTGAGTATACATTTTTTTTGGTATACATTCTAAATGTTACCAAAAAGTGTTTAAATATATTCACACTTAATTATCGCTCACTTACAACTTCTTCTTACTTCTTCTTCTATTTTTTCTATCACTAATCGTATTGATGGTGACAAAACACAATCACAGAGTACTCCTCATTCGTTGGCAGTAGCTTTCCTGGCTCCTATTACAGCGCTGCTGGCTCTAGTCCTCATGAGGTTAGCGTCAATGGGTACGGCAAAGAGTGGGGCACAAGCAAGGCTTACCATGGATACAATTACTTGGACACCATAAGTAAACGTTTGCAATAGCTAAGAACGGTGGCATGGCGACGTATTTATCGCATTTTGCGCGGCTATTACGTTCGGTTTTATCGCGCTTACGTTGATATCTTCGGCAATAATCATAAAGTGCCCCACTTTTGAGTAAGCGTCAAGAGAAGCTGAAATCGTTTATTAAGTAGATTTAAAAAGATTTAAAAGTATTTACATGTGTAATTGCATTTACTTGTAGTTAATTTATTTCACAACAAATTAAAAATTAGAACAATTTTTTATTGAGTGTTTAGTTAAGAATTTAATTTTAAAATATTTTTTGTGTTTCAAATGTAGTTTAATAAATTTGTTTGAAAAGAAAGATAAGAAAGTTGTTAATTAATTTTAGTTTTAAAGCTAATATTACAAGACCTTATGAAACTTTTCTGGATTAGAATTATTTGCCTAGCAAAACTTGGTATTCAAAACTGTTTGAAATTAGTAAAATGAGAAAGGATGTATATAAATATAATATACATATTTCATATAACTCTTGGGTACTCGAAGATTTTCCTTTTTATTTTATGTGGCAAGGCAGCACTTGTTCTGCTTCTTTAATGAACACCCCATGGATGGCCCATGCCATGCTTTTTCTTCCCTTTATATTGTGTGTTTTATATAAGTACACGAATAGAAGTAACCGACATTCGGATTAATGCCGAATCCAAATGGCGAAGTGAAAAGCTTTTCCTAGACGATCCCAAATTTTAGTTGTGCCATTAACTTCCGTGCATACTAATTTTATGATTTTTTGCTTTTAATTCTTGCCTGTGTCGAGAGTTGAACAAGGGCACCCTGCGTGTCAGTTCACCATACTACAGACCACGCTACGACCATTACAGATAGGAATCACTGCTATTGATTATCTGAGTCATCAAATTTGAGCATGCATGGTCTAGCCAGTTTAAATTAGGAAACCGTGGCCTCACCAGTACCTCCTTAAGAGTTTAGTTTTTATTACAAAGAAATAAAATAAATAAAATTCGAAAAATAGTAGGTAGACAATACACAATCTATGTATATACTACATCTTTCCCATGGACTCTTGTAAAATTTTATACTAAGTGAAAATTTTAATTTGAAATTTCTTTAATCCATTAGACAAAGTTTAAAATTAAAAAAAAAAAAGAAAAGATGACAGTCTTGCAGCAAACGAAACATAATGGGTTTCCAGAAGTTGGTCAAATAAGCAGTAACAATAATTCCGCATTCTGAAGAATTGCTTATTGTCAACTAATTCTCTATCTGTCTAAAACAGAAATGTCAAGGTTCATTCACAATATGACATTTCGTTTGCCCCACCTTGTACATAAGTATCAGACTTGATGTATTTACATATGTATGGTATGTGTTGTGGTTGTATGTAAGATTCTTTAATATTTCCATTCGCATGTTATGGATCAATGAAAACATAAATTTTTACATAACTATTTATTATATAATAAACTTAAATCTCTAAAAATTAAAGAACATTTTTTACATATAAACTGGCTGACAAAATTTGTTTGCTTTATTATTGGACAACAACAAACAACAACAACGAAGATGTTTGCATAACCAAAATGACAAATAAAACACTCTAAGCGTCACAACGTGATGATGCACATACTGCGATGATGATGTCGAAAATGTAGGATTCTTGTACAACACTTCATCACTCAACCGTTCCACCGCTCTTTTGATTTAGCTATGTCTGCTTCCGTCTTTTTTAGCAAAGAGTTTGAATCGAAAAATGCTAGCAGGTGGTGACAGAATTGTTGTTGATAGTGGTGGTAGAATTGTTGTTGATAGGACGGTTGCTTCTGGTGGTGCTTTTACCACTTTTCATTTTTCTTTTTTTCCCATTGCTCTGCTTTTACAATAAAGTATTTGCCTGCCAGTTGTTGTTGATAATGTTGAGCATGGTTGTTGTTGCTGCCTTTGGTGGGACTTGTTTTTATTGTTTTTAATGGCACCGCATGTTGAAGAAATTGAACAAATTGTTTACAAATATTTGTTTAGATTTCATTTTTAATGTTTACAGCATATGTTTATGAAGTAGTGGTGAGAGTAAAGGCGACACCACAAGTGTGTTTTTCTGTTGCTGTTTTCTGTTGTTGTTCGTTTTCTTATTGTTGTAGTGGCAAAAAGTTTTCCTTTTTGTATTTATTAATAGAAATGGTATTTAAACAAAGGTAAATATTATCATTGGTATATAAGTAAAACAAAATTAAAACATAACTTTTGTTTGCATTTAAATCATATGCAAATATTTTCAACATTTAGTTAAGTGTAGCAATAGAGGCTGAAAGAATTTTATCAATACAAATTCAAACGAAAAAATATTCCCATTATTTTAGAGTGTTTATAAATACAACGCCAGAGGAATAGATTTTGTGCTTGGAAAACATTTGTGGTGTAAATAATAGAATTATCTGTGGAGATAAGTTTTTCAAGTTGACAACAGTTTTTTTTGTTGCTACTCATTGTTGAAACTCATGCATGAAACCATGGATGAGTAGGAAAAGCTGTTTTTGTTTTGGCTCCCTCGCACATTTTCAGAAAGCTGAAGAGAAGAAGCTAGACGATAAGGTAATGTCCAGTGCAAAAAACCCAGCCAGTTTTCATTTAAGGACTTAAAGAACTAAGGTCAATCGATATGGTACAATGATTTAACGATTGTTGCGCTGGAACATTTTTACGTAGAATTTAAAAGAAAATATTTCTTCATACACACTTTTGATCTTAGAGTGATACATCATCATGCTGTAGTATGCGATAGAAGGAAGAAATTGTCATCAAGTTTTGTACCAAAACTTTTTTTAAACGGATGGTTAGAATTCTGCATATAGAATTCTGGAGCTTATTGGCCTGCATATAAGGAAGAAATGGGTTGGTCATTGCACGTGCAGAAAAGTGTCCCTGACTTAAGTGTCCCTGACTTTTCTTCCATACTTACTTGCACTCTATTACATATTTTGAGCTTGTCTACCGTTTATAATAAGAACGAAATCTCCGCTGAGCTAAAATTTAAACTTCCTTTACATGTTCTTACTTTTAAATTTATTTTAGCATAAAAATCAACATAACAATAGAAAGCAGATTTATTTTTTTTCTCAGTAAAAAAATCAAGAAAAAACAATTATGTACTGATACGGCATAATTACATAGTCAAATACTCCCAAGTCCCCAGTCATATTTTTGTGTGTTTTGAGGATTGGAAAAAACGCTGGCATAAGTGTTTTATATCTGAGGGGGATTACTTTGAAGAGGACAAGATAGTTGTTGATGAATAAATAAATACTTTTTGAAAAAATAACGGTTATTTTTTGATCATACCTCGTACTTAGTACATATATGCTAATATTTATTCATCTTATTTATTTAGAATAAAATTCTCTTAATATTTCTAAAGCACAAAATCAGGATAAATGGAACCACTTTTGATCCAAAAGAATCAAAGTATTATAAATATTTGGAATGCGTTTGATAAAGTGTCGCATTATACCTTATTGACTAAATTTGCTAGAATGGGCTTTCACTCTACTAAAGAATCTTATTGTTTTCAAAAATAGCAGTTCGCGATTTTTGCTTCCCAACAGTAATGCAGTATACGAGTATACATATTTATTTAAAATACAATTTTTATTGAAACAATTACCCTGCATCACTTGGATAAAATTTAAAATATATTTTGAAGACTCTAGTCTGGGCTTGGTCATCCGCTACTATTATCGGGTTATGGCACCACAGTAAAGCTTGACTATGTGGCCTAGTCGCAATGCACAATGGAGGAAGAGAATCATCTTCGAAGGCTACGAGTTCGCTTTCACCGATGAACCTTTGAGGATTCTCCAACTTGTATCTTTTGTTGAATTCTATGAGATACATATTTTTCTTAAATTGGTATCGTAAAGCATCGCCAGGGAGCATAGAAATAGTTATTGTTTTTAACAAAATAGCATCTTTCAATTGATTTCTGAGCAGCTAGTTTTGTATGTTGTTGGAGTTTCCCTACTCTAAAATATTTTAGAGAAACTCAAAACTACACAAACTTTTCCAACTTCCCTTCGCACATGGATTTTAGAAAAGGTCGGTCCAATATATTTACTTTGGCATACTTTTTCTTAAACAAAATTTTACAAGTTTTTATATCAGAGCGCCCTCTACCGTTTATTATTCAGCAAATATTTGCCAAAAATTGATTCTCCACAACTTCTTCTTTAATTCGAACA
Organism: Palloptera scutellata; assembly: GCA_958295655.1. NCBI lineage: Eukaryota > Metazoa > Arthropoda > Insecta > Diptera > Pallopteridae > Palloptera > Palloptera scutellata. The sequence continues at coordinate 15,988,640 of OY282450.1, forward strand.
TAAATTCATTTTGTGGGAATTTTATTTGTGCATGAATGGAAGGGACATGTAGATTTATGAAGAATCCGAACGGCGAAGTGAAAACCTTATATTGTGATTGCTGCCAAGAGGTGATGCCGCGTAGATCAATTTTTATATCTTACTTTCTGATTTTTGCCAGTGCCGAAAGTTAGCACTCTGCGTAACAGCCAAGCACATTACCAACTACGCCACGGCGACCATATTTATTCTTTATTCTCTAGTTATTGATTTCTCTATTTATTGATTCTGCCGGACATCTAGGTTATTTAAGATCGCGTTCTCTCGATCGCTGGAGAGAACAAATATTGGATATAGGGTCATATTGGTTCGGATTAAAACGTACCCCTTCTATGTTAATACAAATAAAGATGCCAAATATCGATCTCTAAATTAGTTAGCGAAAGTGATACTATCTAATAAGTGAAGTACATAAAATTTAGAAAATTCATTGAATTAAAATACAATGTAGGAATACGAAGTAAAAAAATTTTATACATACACTCTCCACCTTTGGTTTCAGTGGTTGATTAATCTGTTGTCGATTAATGCACCCGTGTTTTCAATGGTTTTTTGATCTATCGTCGAGGAATCGCCACCTTTGGTTTCAGTGGTTGATTAATATGTTGTCGATGAAGCACCATCTGTGGTTTTAGTGGTTGATTAATCCACCTGTGTTTTCCAAGATGAATCTATCTGTTCTCGATGAAGCACCACCTGTGGTTTCAGTGGTGGATTGATATGTTGCCGAAGAAAGGCCACCCGTGGTTTCAGTGGTTGATTATTCTGTTGTCGATTAATCCACCTGTACTTACAGTGGTAGATTGATTTACTGTCCAGAAATTGCCAAGTGTGGTTTCAGTGGTGGATTGATATGTTGTTGATTAATCCAATTGTGTTTTCCAAGGTGGTTTGGTATGCTGTCGACGAATCGCCATCTGTGGCTTCACTGATTGATTAATCTGTTGCTGTTTAATCCATGTGTGATTTCAGTGGTGGATTGATCTGTTGTCGAAAATCGCCATCTGCGGTTTCAGTGGTGGATTGATATCGTATATTGTCGGTGAACCGCCACCTGTGGTTTCAGTGGTGTATAAATCTGTTGTCGATTAATCCACCTGTGTTTTCAGTGGTGGATTAATCTGTTGTCGACGAATCGCCATCTGTTGTTTCAGTGGTTGATTTATATGGTATATTGTCGGCGAACCGTCACCTGTGGGTTCAGTGGTGTATAAATCTGTTGTCGATTAATCCATTAGTGGTTTCAGTGGTTCATTAATTTGCTGTCGATAAAGCGCCACCTGTGCTATCAGCTGTTGATTGATCTGTTTGCTATAAATCGCCAACTGTTGATTAATCTATTATCGATAAGGCGGCACCCGCTGCTTAAGTGGTGGATTGATCCGTTGTTGTTGAGGATATGATGGTGCTTGCTTTGGTTGTTGCATCAACCAGTGTATTTCGCTAGTAATTGTGGGGTATTTTTGCAACTTCTATAGTGTTTCCAATCATTATTGTTGATGATGTTGCACCTCTGATTTCGGTGGTTACTTGACCTTTTGGTGTTGTTGAGATTGCATCTTCTTGTGCGATTGTTAGATCGCTTAAGGGGAAATCGTTTTATTCGTCAAGTTCATTATCATGAACAAAATCTTCACATACTGTATGCATGGCCATATTTTTTTTTCGGCCAGTATATAGTTTTGCTTTGGAAAATAGGACAAACACAGGATAGCTTTATCACTAGAGGCTTAAAAGTTAGCCTGTTACGATACCACTTCTGAGGTATTGCATTTCTTGTAGGTTGCATTTAAATAAAAAGAAAATGACAAATCGGCGTATTTTTTTTTCGGTCGTTCACATTTTTTGCGTTCTGAGCGAATACATGATTTTAGAGGATTAACATTTCGGGCAGGATACAAAATTTTTAAAACCGTATAATCATGCGAAATATAGTATACATGGTATACTCGTACATAGTAAGTAGTTCATTGTGCGTGTAAATTTTCTACAAATGAAATGAGTAAACTTGGTATCTTGAACTTTTAGATAAGAATTTCTCGAAATTCTAGCATGGTGGATAAATTTAAATCCAGATGTGGATTAATTTTATCCGGAAATTTTTATCTAGTTACATTTAAAAAATCAGTGTACAAACAAATTTTCATAGAGTAATTGCCACTAAATATGTCTAAATTATCTTCTTGAATGCTTTTTATTATTTTTAAATTTTAATTAAATTTATTTAACAAAGTCGGAAGTCCTTAATTTAAAAAATTATAAAATTTGATAAATTAGATCGTTAAAATTTACTAAATAATCTACAATATAAGCCACCTGGTCACCTTTTCAATAAAACATTTTAGTGTGTGCACGAAGAAATAAATTACCAATAAAAATAAATTAAAAGAAAACAAAATGGTGCCATCATCTGCGTTTGTGGATATTAGACAATTTCTATGACATGCTATAGATAAAATATTATCACAAACAGAAAATATGTCATGCAATATGTCAAAAACTAACCATCATATATTAACAAATAAACTATTATCAATATATGGTAAAATGTTTATTACTGTACTTACATACTCGTACACACGAAATTCAATAATAAAATACAAAAGTAGAACAATAGTTAACACATTAATGCACACACACACACACACACACACACACACACACTAACACACACTTTTACGTAGTTGCCGATAAGTGGAAGACGAATGAGCAACAAGTTGAAAATGATGAGGAAGTGCTGTGTAATTATGTGAGTTACACAGAGACACATACTCGTAAATCTGAAACAGCTGCAATATATAATTGATTTATATCATGCGGAAACGTGTGGGCACATTTGTGTTTTATCCTACTCGTACATACTTATATATAAATTTAAATATAAACTCTAAAAAAAGACATGAATAATCGTTGGCTAGGTAGATACATCCCAGCAGGCACGTTCGTCAGCAGCTCTCCGAAGGAGTAAGACGTCAGCACTTGTTGTTTTTGTTTTTCTAACGAACATTCACTTACTACTTACATACTTAATTGGCACTACAACCGATGAATGATCGGTCTTGGCCGCCTCTATAAAGCTTCGCCAGTCGGCTCACCTATGCGCGCGCTGGCGCAAGTTGATAAGGCCAAGTGCAGTCAGGTCGCCCTGTACCTGGTCTTTCCAACGGAGATTAGGACGTTCTCTTCTGTGTGTTCCTCCACAGTGGTTCGAATAAAACCTGGAGCGCTTTCTTCCATTCGCTCCACATAACGCAGCCAGCGAAGCCGCTGGATTTTTATACGCTTGACTATGTCAGTGTCGGCGTACAGCTCATCGTTCCATCTTATTCGATACACATCATCCACGCATACTGGACCGTAATATCTTCCTCTCGAATGCTCGCAACAGCCTCTCATCATTGATGGTCAATGTCCTTGTCTCTGCGTCATACATTAGGACGGGAAGGATAAGGGATTTATAGAGCGTTATTTTCGTCGTACTGAGCCCATAGTAACACCTGTTGGCAAGAGTTAATCTCCGCTTGATCTCAAGGCTGACATTATTGTTGGTATTTATGCTGGATCCTAGATAAACGAAATCTTTGACGACTTGAAAAGTATAATTGTCAACAGTGACATTTTGTCCAATACGCCGTGACTCTTTGTTTGTTGACACAAGGTATTTCGTTTTGTCCTCGTTCACCACTAGATCTACTCGTAGAGACTCCCTTTCCAGTTTGGAGAATGCTGCACTGACTGCTCGATCGTTTTTGCCAATAATGGCAATATCATCAGCGTATGCTAGCAGCATGACACTCTTGTAGAAAATAATGTCAGAGATGTCGATGTTCGCAGCTCGAATTATTTTCTCCAGCATAAGGTTAAAGAAGTCACACGATAGGGAGTCTGAGACCTCTTCTGTCCCAATTTTCACTGCGCTGGTGGTGTCGGTCAGTGTCATTTTGCAGGGTTACTAAAATCAGACATCGATCTGTTTTTCTCAGGTCTTTTCCAGGATTTGGCGTACATCTTGCCGATGGTGGATTTACCAGGCCTGAAGCCACACTGATAAGGTCCATTCAGTTTGTTGACGATGGGCTTCAGTCTTTCGCACAGTACGCTCGATAGAACCATATATGCAATATTAAGAAGGCTTAAGAAGGCAAGGTAGTTGGCGCAGATCGTGGAATCACCTTTCTTATGGATTGGGTAGAGTACCGACCATATTCTTCAACCGACCATGCATGTGTTTTCTTAAGCTCTTCGCCTCGGGCCTTAAACAACGGAACAGGCTGGCTATCTGCACCTGCAGCCTTATTGTTTATCTGCCGAGCGATGGCTGTTAACACTTCCTTATAGTCGGGCGGCGGTACTTCAATGTCGTGAGTGATTGGAGTTTCCGGTGTAGATTCCGCAGTGGCGGGATTATTCTCGTCATCGCCATTAAGCAGCTGCGAAAAGTGCCCCCACCATAATCTCATTATGCCCTGAACAACTATCACCAGATTTCCGTCTTCATTCTTGCAGGAAGAGGCTCCGGTCTTCAGACTATCAGCCAGGCGTCTTATTCATTCAAAGAATTTTCGGACCTTGTTCCTGTCAAAACTGTCAAAACTTGTATTTTTTTTTAATATATATGAAAACTCGATCAAACATGAAGCCTGAATAAAATTTAGGGTCTGGGTAAATCATTCTTTTTTTTTAAGTCACGGGACCAGGCCCCCCAGTTGCATGGGGGGCCTGGGGCGTAGGACACAAGGTAAAGTTCGTGATAGTCGCAGCTGCCATGTTCGATCCTTGCGCCTCTACGTTTCAAGTCGACATACAGCTTCCTCGTGGCATCCCCTGGATAGCGATCTGACAAGCGTCAGTGAGCTAGCTAATGTGTGCGGCGGGCTTCTCCATGGGTGGCCTTGAATGAAGGGTTGTGCGTCGGGCTTGGAACCCACCACGTTAAAATATTCCCCAATGCATCCTCAAACGAAGCCTTGGAAAGAACACTCACACGTTACCGAAAATCTACCAAAGAAACGACCTACGTAGTGCCTTTAGCTGACTTGCCAACACTACGACAGTCCTTTTGTAGTGATTTTCTTCCGTTGGGATGTGCATTATTTTGTATATGTGCAAAAAGTAAATGCCTAAACACTTTGCCACATATGCACCTATCTACACGTGTTGACAAAGTACGAGTACATATCTAAATGATAGAAAAGATTACAAAAGCAAATTGGCCAGAAATAATCTCAATATAATGAGAAAAACACGCTGGAAGCAAATGTGTGTAGAGTGGGAGATGCCAGGTAGTATAGATAAAAAAGCTTACACATATATACCAACACGAGGCTGTATAAGTGTAGATACCTAAGGATTGCCCATTTTCAATCACTTTCAAAATACTCTTACTATATCTAGCAAAAGGATTTGTATCCTTTTGTTTATTTTATTTTTATTTTTTATTATTCCTAATGCTATTGTCAAATACGTGCAGCTTTTTTACAATTTTCAATGAAGCAAGACAAGTAGTGGCACTGACGCTGGCACAAATACTGATACTTTCTCCCCTAAAGAAAGCTGGCGTCAGTGCATGACCAAACCTTTTAGCTGAAGAGAGAAAGCTGCGTACGCATGTGCTTCATTAGACGCTAATGTTTAAATAATTATTTTGAAAAATGCCCTCTAATAAGAGCATGTAGACATTAGCTGCCTGGTGCCTGAGCACCAGGGTTGCCAACATTTACCGCTGTCATTGTTGCTGCTAATAACTGCTTACTTCCTTTATTGTTGTGTACGTAGGTTCTTGTTGCGCAAATTCATAGAATACAACACAGTTAGTAGGTTGCTAGTCCCACTACACAAAGGCGCCGCAGCGGAAACGGAAATTGCATGCGTTTTTCTTTTATGAGCGGCACGTGATGGTTTGCGCAAATATATTCACAAATATGTCTTTTACTTTTTTGCCTATGCTATAGTAAGGGTTGGGTTTGCTGTAAGAGTATATCATCAATAAGCTCATGTCTACTATGTGTTGTGAGTGTATGTGTTTAAGTATATGTTTATGTGTGGATAATATGGTCAATGAAATTTTGATGGCTACTATTCGTTTTGTTAGTCTCGTAGTGTAAACGTATAAAGTGTAAACCTTAAAATTTTTTTAGTGAATGACAAATTTTTGCATTCTCTTTTTGAATTGAAGAGACAAATAAAGCTTTTTCATTCAATCTAGAATTCTAAGCTAATATTGATGATTTTATAATAATTTATAAATTTAACGTAGATTTTTGGAAATGTTGAAAAAACTTAATTTTGCGCATACATGCGTTTTGTAAGAGCAAGAGATTGACGATAAATTGCGACACGTATTCTAATTGTAAGAACGATGAAAAGATAAAACTTAAGTTCAATAAACTATTTCGCAATCAGACTTTAAGTAAAGTAAGTATGGCATTTTAGATTCATTATACGTGAATCAAAGGCAAAATAGCAATTTCTTATCTTTTTCCAATTTGAAGTTCAATGACCTGAGACTAACTTCCACCTCGAGGCATATGCATGTGTTAATTTTATCAAATTTTTACTAAGCAAATATATTCTACGGTAACTGTCCTTCCAAATGAGGGCTTAATTTTCTTTCTATTAGCTGCAATTGCCCAGATATTGGCTAAAATAAGGGGTCTTGAAAGAAGAGACGGAGACTAAGAGTACTCCATAAAAGTGACTTACTATTTCGATAAGCTTAACCTCAAAACGTGGTAATAGCAAGCTAAGTTTGCTATGTACCATCTACTTTCAGAATTATTGTTATTTGAAAAATCGGATGGATATTATATTATGTATACAAAAATCAACAAAAATCTTACATATAAGTACATACCTATATATGGGCGTGTACAATCAGCCATCTCTCTTGGACCAGATGAACTAAAAATAAGTTAGAAGTACCATTCAGTTCAACTTGTCACAAATAAAAGGACGTATTTATTTCCTTTTTGGGGAAAAATCTGTGCTTGAGTATTCTATTCCGGGACTATAAACTTAAAGTTGTTCGACTAAGATTTTGTTAAATATCTCTTGAACTGAATGAAAACCGAAAAAAAATTAAACGGTATCGGGCTGAGAATTTCAAAACGGATAGTACATACATAAGGATCAACGACACCCGTGTTGGTCATATGTTGACCACAAGTATGGTGCCTTGTGAACAAACTCACCAGGGTACCCTTGCTCCCGACGCTGATAAGAAAGTCAGCTTTTCCCCTGTTAGTTTCTTTCACAAAGATCTTCGCGGTTTAGCAGGAATGGACACTGACCTATTGTTCTCTATCGGCATAACTGATGGATTCGTTTATCCATTAAATGATTCCTGTCAAATTGTCGCCAATGATTGGTTACGGTCTAATTGGATTTTCTGTAGAGCCGCGGCTGACCAATTAATCAGCCATTTCATTGCCAGTATCTCGCGATACTGTTAAGTTTTGCCTTAAAATCGCTTACGATTTTCGAAGAGTTAGCAAGTTTGCTAAGGCTCATTTTCCTTGCCAACCGTTATCGATTATCCAGCAAGTTACATTCATTTCCATTTCTCCTGTTGCAAAGAAGTATCTGTGCTCGTCGTCCAGGTACGAACCAGAACAGTTTCAATCTGTTGTTTCGGAGCCTTCTGTATAGAAAATATGAGTTAATCCCCTGAGGATGGCCTCTGAATTGTTTCATTGATTGAGCTCAGGAAATTCCACATTATATTTTCTACCGATTTTGATGTGGGGAACAAGACTCTCAATCGGCATCGAAAACAATGGACATTGCTTGGATAATTGGTGGGTCATCATATCAAATCCCATTTGATGTGAGTCGATGCACCGCAAATCAAGCAAAACATCTAGAGCATCACTTGGAGTGGTACTCATAGCTCCAGTGATGCCCAGTCGGCTTGAGATCCCAAGTCTTGCCAAAAGCTCTATGGCACTGAAAACCTTTACTCCACAAGATATTTTTTGCTCGACATGAGTTTTGCACGAATGTTCTGAGTCTAGGGTTACCCCTTGGTACTTCATTTCCAATGCCATAGATAGGATCTCTCTTTTCAGAACCGGGAGTTCAAGCCCTTCTTGTTTGCTTTTCCGAATAAAGAGTACTAAGGTACTTTTATTTGGATTCACAGAGAAATCATGCCCACGGCAACATTGGCCAATCTTGCCCAAGACCTTCTCAATTGTGATGCAAATCGCTCTTAAGAACTGTCCTGATACAAGTGCACACATGTCGTCCGCGTAAGCTTGGATTACAACGCCAAAATTATGTACTTCACTTAGAAGGGAGTCAAGAAAGAAGCATCATATAAGAGGAGAAAAACGCCCCCTTCACCGTAACACTACCGTCATCGTCAGCTCCTGCCTTGAGCAATTTAATAGATAGCATGGGGAGAATACATCTTCTGTCCGCGAAACACATCGAATCAAACACATCGTAGTATTGTCGAAGAAGATATCAACAAACACTCCCAAAGTATAATGTTTTGCTTCATGAAGAGCTAATTCACATGACCGTCCAATCTGGTATGCATGCTGCTGTGTACTTAAAATGGCTCCAGAATATATCCATGAGAAAGACACGCCCTAAACATTACTTATTTTCAAAATCATTATGAGAAGGTATCGACCCCTCTTCAGCATGAAGAACAATCCATCGGGAGCTGAGAACTTAAAGTTATCAATGGATGATATAGAAAGTGTAATCGACGCTTCGGTAACTATCTTGGCGGCTGTATACCAAGCCCGCCTTGTGGTAATTACACTCAGACCGGAAGATAGGATGTTGCTCCCTGGTGAGACTATCCTGCAACCCGGGAAATGAATTGCAAGTAGTACATCATTACCTCATATATTTATTAACCTTCTTATTATATTGTACGAGTTTTTAAGGCTCTGTTCAGAGGCGACAGACAGTCTAACCTTCTTCTGTACGAGCTTCTAGGAATACGAGTTTTATGTTACTTTTGCCCAAATAGTCAGCTAATTACACTCCAAGAATACAAATAGATTTATGAGATATGAGGCCAAAACGACATAGTCCAAAGGCATACCGAATCGCATTGTTAAACGCTAGTTCAAGTTTGCGCTATGAGGTAGAATTTAATTTACTACAGACAACAGCAAAATAGGCAATGTGAAGAACTATTTATTAACTGTTTTACAAGGTTAACTTTAATTACAGGAGGAGTATAATCGGTAAAGAATCGAAGTGAGCATAAAGCATTGTAGACAATACCATTCATGTGGTCACAGCATGTGAGCTTGTAGTTAAGGATGAAAACCAAGCTCTGGACCCTACCAACAAGTTCAATTTGAGAGTCTCCAACAGAAATAGAAGGAATAACGAGAGAATTAGTAGCTTAGTCGATACAGGCAAGATTTTGGAGTTCAAAGGGTTAATACTTTACTTACTTTTTTATTTTTAATGGCACAACAGCCCAGGGCCTAGGGCCTAGGCCGAGCTTTTCGCATCCACTCATGTTGTACGTGTTATATTTGTACATGAATGGAAGGGACCTACAGTTTTATGTCAAATCCGAACGGCGAAGTGAAAAGCTTTTCATAGCCAATTTTTACTCTTGTAGGTTTGCCATTACCTGCCAAGAGGTGTTGCCGTGTAGAAAAAATATTTTTTCTACTTTTTTTTTTTGATTTTGCCTGTGCCGAGATTAGAACCCCGGACACTCCAACGCACTACCACTACGCCACAGCGACCCAAAAAGGGTTAATACACAACTTATTATTGTCAGCTCAAACTTTTAAGGCACATTAAGCTTACTAAGTGCAGGGTCACAGGAGATATATACCTGAATATCGTCAGCGTTGGCAATTTTCTTAGAATGCTTTAATACAGTTAAAATATCATTAATAGATATAAAAATAGAGGTCCTAAAATGGTTCCAGCAAGAATCGGGGATATTGAAGAAATGCCGACTCCAACTGTTGTCTCTTACTTGCTGTAATCGATTACTCAAGTAACTAGCAATAATTTTGATAACACCTTTGCTGAAATTAAATTAGTACTTCAATTTGTGACAGAGCATGCTGGTACACAGAGAGTCAAAAGCTTTGGAAAATCAAGGAGGCAAAGTAAGATTAACTTATCTTTGCCAAGCGGAACATGTAAGTATATATGTATGTATATCACCGATAACTTTTAGGACGGTAAGAGAGCAGCTATGACAGCTCATTTCCTCGACAAGTTTACGATATTTTTAGTAAAAGCTTTAAAAAATTTCCTTGTAATAAATAAATTTTGCCCACAGTAGCCGGCGAAAAATTAAAAGCTTTTCAGCACACTGATAAGAAAGCTCTCGGAAACGTATGAAAACAGCTGATTCTCATAGGTTTTACGAGTAAAAAAAAATCTAAATTACGAAATGAAAGCAAAATTTCGGTAGGAAATGTGTGGAAAATTTAGTAGTGACGAAGACACAGAGTCGCGAACAACGTGTGACCGCATTAACGATGCAGTATCCGTATCCGCTGATAACGCGAACACACAGTCCATGTGTGAAGTGTGAAATCGAAAAACTACATAAATATCGTGTATGTATAAATGAAAGGGAAGTGAACATCTATTAAATTAAGTACGCGATAACAAACACAGAAAAGCACAAGTTTGTAGCAATTTCCGCTAATAAAAAAGAGAAAAGAAACAAACAATCAGCAAAATTGTGTTGATGGTGGGCTGCACTTTTGTTGCAACTACTGTATGCTGCCATATGTTTGTTACACCAACGGTAATTTAAGCTTAAAGAAGTGCAGGCAAATGGAACAACAGCACAGAAAAGTGTAAATAAACTTTGGTTCCTGTATCAATCACTTCTGTAGTTGTTGTGTATAAAAGTGAATGTTAACAGTAGAGCTACCAACAGATGGTCGCCGGATGTCAACATGTTCGGATGTATTTTTCTTGTCGGTTTTCTTAATAATTTTGGATGTGTATCTCGCAGATGACTTGATACGTCTAAAAAAGTATTTTTTTCTCTAATTTATTTTGAATGGTTTCTTGGAGATACTCAAGTTCTAGGAATTTAATAATTGAAAAGTATATGAAAATTTAATTGAAAAGTATATTAATCAAGTTGGCGTTGCTCATAAAGTTAATGCGAGTGAATCCATATAAATTTCATACTGTGTGAGAGCAACTGCAACGAATCAAGTTAAATTTTTATGATCTCTCGCTTTGTAATTTATGGATCTCTAGTGAATTTAGCGGAAACTCTTAATATGCTGCGAAATGAAATGAAAAAGTGCTCGATCTTCTCAAGCCAAATAAAGTGATTTTGATGAGAAATTTTAAAATTTTCTTGGCGAATAACAAGGAAAATTTTCTTAAGTGTTTATTTGCACAAAAAAAGCAAAAAAAAAAAAAAAAAAGTTGTGAAAAACACCTAAAAGCAAATTCTATGGAATTGAAGAATTCAATTTAAAAGTGAAATGAAATAAAATGAAATGGTGTTAAATGATATACAAAATCCACACAGAAGAACAACTGAATTTTATCGCATTTTTCACATCAGTTATTTTGATTAGTTGTGATTGACATGTTGCGACATGATGGTGTGATGTGGTGTTGATGTTGATATGCCAAATTCCTTCCTTCCACAAAAATGTGAAACATAAATAAATAATTTTAATAATAATTTTATTAGGAAGACAAGTGTCTGTAAAATAAAGAGGCTATCCTGCTTTTAATATTAGCGCACTACTTTTGATAATGACCGAGCAAAACTTCACAAGGGAAACGCATAAAACTTGTTGGGTTTAATTAATTACTCAATCTTTTTAGGATTCGCTATCTTTATATGCCAGCTATCGATCGCTAGTAGTGCATATTTACTTTGATATAATATTTTATTAGATTTGAGATATTCACATTTTATTTGTTTATTTTATAATTTATTGTTTTATTATAATTTATGTTACTCATACGCTCCCATGCACGTACAAGTTTATGACGATTGTACTAGGTATGTATGTACATAAATTCTGATGGGTATAGATACGGAAAGCAGTTGTAAAAATGATGATTGACGTTTTCATATAAATTTTATATACATATTATGTTTATGTTTATTTTACATTTAGTGGCAGTAAAGAAAAATAATAAAAATATAAGTTTCTATTAACTCACTTTGTTGTTGTTACGCTAAGAGATAAATGCCAGCATTTGTTAAAAAAATTCAGCAAATAGTTCATGAAAATCGTTAATAACATAGAATTTTACATAAAAAGTTTAGGGTTAATAAGAGGAAGCTGCACTACAAAATTATAAAAAAAGTTTCAGTATTTAATTTTCTATTTTTAAGTTTTCAAATACTAAAGTTAGAAAGTAAAAATTGAAGCTTACTGGAAGTTGAAGCTTACTCACATATCTTTGAACTGTGATTCATATTTTAAATTTTTTGTAAATAAGTTTGGTGATTTGTCTAACACACTTGACTTTTAACTTATGCTTGTGTTGCACTATATTATTTAAATGAGAATGAGTGAAACAAAGAGGAGAAGTAAATGAAACTGATTTTCACTATAGGAATCATAGGAATAAGTAGAATTAAGAACATGATAGTAAAATTAGGAAAATACTTAGTATGTAGGTTTGAATATTATCAAAAAAGAAATCAGTGTTGGTAATGTGGCAGTCTCTGCTGATCTAACGTTATCCTAACCTGGAATTTCTTCAAACTTTCCACTTAAAGTTTTTAAGCGATAAAACCTCCTAAAAGCATTCCGAAACGAAGTTCGAAGTCATTCCGTAAAACTTAACTAAACAGAACTAAAATTGGTACACATATTTCATGCAGTCACTACATATAGTAAGTGATTAAATTATGAAATAATTAAAATCAGTCAAGTGGGAATGGTACCTCCAATAAAAGTGAACTTTTCTAAAAGTGATATTGAAGAATATTTTAAATCAATTTATACTAAATTTGGTGCACTCTGGAAATAGCCTTTAAAATAATTGTTGTCAACATCGGGCAATAGCGACGCCTACCTTCTATACAAGTGCAATATTCAAAGAAAGTTAACAAGCGAAACAGTGAAGAAAATTACCGCAAATACGGTGTACACATTTTAAATAACCTAATATCACGTCTATCCGCCATAAAAGTAAAATTTCAAAGATCCATTATACTCGTAAAAGGAAATAATGGTACAAAAAATTTGTATAAAAAAACATTTCTCTGTTACCAATTACGTAAAGTTTCTCTTCAATAATTCATCAACTGAATCGTGGATGACGCTTGTAAGCGGCCGGTTGTTCTTCTTGTTTTTTTTTGTTTGGCTGACAGTACTATAAAAATTATCAGCATCCTCGTTATTCTTGTGCTGCATGAAATATCGGTCTCGTTCTTCATCGAGATCAAGGCTTCCTTGAACGCACGCACCATTATTTTCTTTATTTTACCGGCCTTGGCAATATTGTACTTTTCAAAAAGGGCAAATTCTCTAAATTTAATTACATATTATTACCAAAAACTAATTAGGCTTGTTAATTAAATAAAAATAATTATATATTTTATTTAGTCAGACAAATTTAAAGATAATATGTACTTTGTATTAATATAAAATGAAAAAGACTTTTAAGACCTAATATGCAAAGGAAAAAATTACTAAAGAAATAACGTTTAAACGACAAAAAAGAAGAAATGGTGAAAATTGATTGCATAGCATTGAGAATGTTGCTCATACGTCATGTTGAACTCAATTATCGTCGTTTTTGACTTACTGTCATAAATTGTGGGTGTATGTATAGCTTAATCTACTGGTCTGTTTTTATTGTTGTTGTCGTTGTTGTCGTTGTTGTCGCTGTTGCTTTACTGTTTCTTCATTGCCTTGGTGTTACCTTGTATCTGTTGGTGTTGCTGTTTTTACTTCTATCTATCGAATCAGCATCTCAACATTGAATGATATAAGACAATAAATTTTACTGCTATATAATGCTTACAAAGGACGGAAGAAGCTGGAAGTTGGGAAATAAAAATTAAATTTGATGAATATATTGCTGTGTTTTCATTTTTCATGCAATATTAAATTGTATGTGAATGATGATTACGTAGATCAATAGAGTGATACAAACAAAAATATAAAAATGAAGATAGTGATACGAAAATTTATTATTTAAGAAGAGGAAATGACAATTTATATTAGGTATATGTTAAATTAAAGGAGTAGAGTTTATTATGATTTAGTTTAAGTTTACATACAGTTGTGACACAAACGTTTACATTCACAGAAAATGGAATGTGTTCATGTGAAATTCAATTACAACTAACTGATTTCGTAATCAACTTACCATAGTGAAATTTGGATATACTTTATATAAATTGATAGATATTATAATTTAGTTTATTACAATTAATCATACGACATGCGGTACTCGTATTTGCCAATCCTTGCAATTTTATGCTAATTTACAGCATGTAAATCCATGTACTACATACGAGTACATGATAAAATATGGAATAGTTTAAATTAAGCTTACGAGTATAATTTCTTTAACACAGTTCTTAGAAGTAGGAACAATATAATTATATAAATTATTAAAATTATATATATTTTATGTATATTATAAAGAGATAGACAGCTACTGTGGCAAGTGTTGTATCTTTACCTCAAAGAACTTCATTTTATCAGTGTCCAATATGACCGCATGTTGCGCGTTATATTTGTACATGAATGGAAGGGACCTACAGTTTTATGTCGAATCCGCCAAGAGGTGGTGGCGTGTACTTATAAATTTTGTTGTTGTTACTTTTTGTTTTGTTTTTATTTTTTATTTTTATTTTGCTTGTGCCAAGATTCGAACCCCTGACACTCTGCGTACCAGCCCAACGCACTACCGTTACGCTACAGCGACCACCGACATATCGCGTATATTCATACATTGATAATTGACTTTTAAGTATTTCATGGAAAAGAAAAAATAAGAGAAAATACCAAATGCGAATAAGAAAAGTACTTCTTGGTTAAAGCCTTAGTTAAATGACAAATAAAAAAATATATAATAAAAATAATTAAATTTGACATACAATACCTACAAAGAACATTTATTGAAAATTCAATAGCTGGTTGATTTCCATATGCCAGATCATTCAAATTGTTTTTGGGCAATGAATAATTTTAATATTTTTGTAGTTTAATATATTTTTATATTAAATTAACATATGTATATAAGATTTAAATTGCAAAATTTCACGAGGAAACAATGGATTTTAATATAAGTATGAAGTATGTAGCATGCGGTAGCTTTTACAAAAAGCAGATATCTTACAAAAAATTATATTGTTAAAATTATAGTCCTCCTTTCAAATGAAACATGTGTTTTGGAAAGAAAAACTCTCAATACCACGTTGAGATGATTTAAACAATTTGTTGTAAAAAGTTTGTAAAATATTTAGATTTTTTTTTTTTTTTTCTGTGTGTCTTTCCACACTTGCTCTTTTCCTTCTATTTATCTACTTACCATCTTTCTGCCTTCCTATATAAGTACTATATACATATACTATATCTTCCATGTCCTTCTCCTTTCTGTCATATCCTTATCGTTTCTTGCTTTTACCTTCTAATTTTATTACTCTCATATTCTTCCTTTCTCCATCCAGTCAATCTCTTTGAAATATAAAAAACAATGTGCATGACTGCAAAAATTCATTGGTATTTATTTCTAATGAGTTAATTTGAATTTGGGAGACACTCTTTAAATTTGCTCTGGATCCGTGGTCGTCACTACTACAATCATACATTGTTTGAATGTGTTGAAGAGCTTTTTAAAATAAATCACTCTTTTTACAATATAGAACAGGTACATTCTGAGGGGAATAGTTACTTTTCCAAGGACTTTGAATCCTATACGGTTAGTTGCAAGCCACTCTGATCAAAGTGAATTTAAGATTATACAAAACAAAGTATGCAGAGAGTTTAGTTGCAGTTAAGGAAACAATACCATTTAAAGAAACTTGTTAGAGCACTGACATTTCCTCAGTTTTCATTCAATATGAATCACAAATTTATTTGAGGGAATTATTTTGGCCAGACATATTCTCTGTTTTAGACTAAAATCAATTAACAATGAATATTGTCCGCAACTCGAAGTGTAAATTGATTAAATTAAACTACAAAGTAAGACTAAGTGATTTTCTTGGCCGATTAATAAGCTTTTAATAAGGTTTATATGTATACCTTTCTTAGCTAATATTACCAACACACTAACTTTCATTGCGTTCTTGCTATGGTTCCTTTCTTTGAACAAGAAGGAAACCATTGAGAGCATTTAGTCTCGTGGAGTTTTCATATACTGAAACCACCTCACCGTGTTGGGGGCTTGGTTTGGATTCACTTTAGTTAGTATTAATGGTTTAATCTTTCGTTGGCAGCTTAAGCTGTCCATTGCGACCATTACAGTTGATTTTGTGACATTGTATGACCAGCCTGCTGCTGCCACTCTCGTTCTTCCTCGACTCGTAGTATCTTGATAAATTTAGCTGTTACCATACACGCCTCAGCCTCGTTCTCCTTTTAATGACTGTGGCAGTGGATTCTACTTTGTCGGTGGTCTTCAGAACGAGAACCCAACTTCAACTCTTTCCTCTGTGAAACGTGAACAGTAGTAGAACAAAGTTACAAGACTTCCATCTTCTGCAAGGCTCATATCATGTGAGGTGGTCGCTGCATACCTAGAAATGTTTCAGTTTTAGCTAAGGGAAAATGGGAGCGGGTTAGACTCAATGATATGATGTGAAGAGTTACATTAAATTTTATTTGCACGCAGCTGATACAAGAGGAAAAATCATAAAAAGTAATCTCCATCAGAAAACTAATGAACGAGCAGGTAATTACCACCACCAAATAAATAGGAAACTAAAATTTAGAGGGAGAACGCTGAAAGTCCCTTGAAATCTCTACCCGCCCTACCTGATATCGATGAATTACCATAGGGTCGATATCCCATTGCTTCACTTATCTACTGTTCACCCTTACATTTCATCAAATAATAATATTTTAAAATTTCATTATTACCTACTTATTTTTATTTTTCGAAACTTATTCTAATTATTTTATTTTGTAAATATTTCATTTCATCAACGTATTATAAGTACTTATGAAGACAAAGAGAATGTAAAAAGAAAAAAAAACAGTAAATCTGTGAGAGCGTGGTGAATATTATTTTAGAGAGAGCAGTTATAATTAAAAGAAAAGATAAATAAATGATCGAGAGATGTGCGTATTGGTGTGATTATACACCCACAAAAAAAATATGTCATACTACTTACTTACTTACTTAGCTGGCACTACAACCGATGATCCGTCTTGGCCGCCTCTACAAAGCTTCGCCAGTCAACTCTGCTATACGCGCGCTGGCGCCAGTTTATAAGGGCAAGTGCAGTCAGGTTGCTCTGCACCTGGTCTTTCCAACGGAGATTAGGACGTCCCCTTCTGCGTGTTCCTCCACCGTGGTTCTAGCCGGAGCGCTTTCTTCCATTCGTCATACTACATAAATATATATTTAAGTCATGTTACCACTATAAGTTTATATTTTTAAAATTTTTATTTTAACTTACTCACGTTAAATTGCTTCTTCACAGATTCGATGATGGGCCCAACGACGATGATGTTGCATGCTAAGTATGGTGTGATAATTGTTGAACCTGTGATACTCGCTGTGATAATTGTTTGTTGTTTTTTTTTATTCTTTTTGCTTATATGATTTAGCTCTTCTTTTCAATTATACTTTTAACATTTTATCTCTTAATGCGATGCGATGTTTCCTATGTTGTCCGGTAATCCCAAAAGTATCACAGTACTATATGTTCAGTGTATTTTCCCCTGGTGATAAAATATATAGCATCAATCCGTACAGCATTTGAGGCTCCTGGTCGCTTGGGGTACTCCTGGTCCAACAATTCAATTTCACTTTATGTAGACAGCAAAAATTTTAACAAGAAGGTGTATTACCGTTCCATATAAATTTAATTAATATCAACAAAATTTAAGGTGCAGACTAAAGTACGTCTTTACTGTTCAAGCTCCAAGCAGTCACTTTATCTTTTTCTGATCGATAGTTAAAATGTTTTCTACCAAAAATGAGAGATAATACCTCTATTTTTCAGTGGATAAAAATTACAATACGTTGACCTTTTCCCCTACTGTCAAAGGGACCGTCATCTTAGGCTTCTGCATTCACTTTGCATATATTATAGAAGGTATAGGGTGTAGCTTGTTCATACTGCCCTATAAAAACTGTCTGCTAGGAACGATAACAGAGTTTCATTTTAGTTACCCGCTTGTCCGAAATACCTTCGTGCCAGAAGTGAACAACATTTATTTGGGGGGCCTATATGAAATGTAGTATATTTTAGTACCCAAACTTTTACTATTATAAATCGCACTACATGATATGTAAGTATGTATGTAGGTCTGGATATTTTGTGAGTCTCTAAAATTTTAGGTTGACTCTTACAGTCTTCCGGGTACGTCAGACAGTATAAGCCCTCAGAAGTTTTGAACTTATGCAGTTGTTGTTGACCTTCACCAATAGCGCAGTGAAGTAGTTCAGACTGTTATGCTTCGAGTTCAGCCAGACAGACGGACGTGATTGAGCTGAGTTGGAAAGTTCACTTTCTTTTTCGGTATACTCTCTCATATTTTCTGAAACTATTGTAACGTGTGTTGGTGCGCCTTCCAGTCGTTGGTTTTTTCCAATTGAGTTTCTAAGCTTTTCTGATATGCAGGTCAGTCTAGTACGCAGATGGGAGATAATCCTTAAGAAATATTCTTGTGCCTATCAGCTAATCGGGGTACTTGCTTTACTTTAAGTGTTCGAAATGGGGGTTAATATGTTTGAGAAATTGGCGGAGCTATGTCTTACATTTCGACCCTCTAGCAGCACCCTGGGCGCTATTTTAGACGTGGAGTCTATTTCATAAAAATAAGTAAATTTTGTGTGTGGGCCCTTTTAATGGTTGGAAATGGAAGGTAAGTACATTGGTCAAAAATGTTGTTTAGTGAAAATTAATGTACGATTAGCATATAGCCAACAGCATTAACGACTCCTAGGGAGGAAAGATTATTTTGTATATAAATTCCCTTTACCCACACTTGGTAAGCATTTCAAACATTGTAGTCATTGACACTGAATTAAACATGTAAATGTTGTAGGATCAAACAATTTTACACAAATTCCTCATTTCGCAATGAATGGAAACTACATTTAATGAGGGCGCCAACAATTCACTAAAGAGTGAAATACTTGTGTTTCTATATAGTTAGTAATTAGAAATTATCATTTCGCCTACTTGTATACTGTATTGCATAGTTAATTAATTAGCTAATATTATAAAATAAAATGAATAAAAGCGTTAAAATATGCTGCTTGTATACACATAGTAACGTATTTAAATTATAGGAAAATATTATTGTACATATGTGCTACTAGCGAACTTTGATCTAATAAATATATTAGAAAAAAACAACTAAAAACATCCTTATTATATAAACAAGACTTTTAATAGAAACCGACAAAAAACTTCAATGAAATCGCTTTAACACTTTCATAATTGAGCATGAAATTTAATGGAATTATTTCAATGAATTTTATTCACGCATATACCAAATAAATATAATAATTTATTATACATAGCTGCAAGAAGATAAATACGTTTTAAATATTAGAAAAAAATAAAAAAGGAAGAGTGAGAGAAATTGTATACTTACATATATATATATATATTTATATATATACTATCAAAATATTCAGCATAGTTGAAATTCTCGTTGAAATTGAAATATCTATACTAAGTATGTATTATGTAGAGTAATTATTTTTTTTTGTTTTACTCTTAACTACTTCAGTTAGTTAATATTTTTTTTCAATTAATTTGAGTAGTTAACTAAAAATGCCGGCAAAACAATGATGGTTATATAACCAACCACCAGCATTAAGTAATATTTATATTTCGTTTTAGCTTTTCATTTCCAATATCACAGCTTAACGTGTTTCCCAGAAATTTAGCAAAAGCTCAATAACATTTTCATACATAAGATGTCGATAGCTAAAAATTTAATCACTCACGAGTAAATATAAAGTGTTTGTTTGTGTGTGTGTGTAAGTGTACATTGTTTAAACAATTGATACAATCGAAAGTGTATGCGTAAGCATTAAATAATAACAATTCGACATGTAAACTTGGCCTAGGTGGTATCTAAGTACTTACGTAGTTATGTGTTATCGTTTTTTAGTGCTAAATAATGACGGACAATTTAAATTGAATTGCATATTCAAAATTATGTAAAAATACAATTCTCGTACAGTTATTGAATTGGTGAATTAGGACGCAGTGTTATTTAACAGTGATATTTGACAATACGCTGTGGCTGGTGAATTTTAGTTAGTATCAACTTGTGTGGTTTTTGGCATCCCAGCTAAGTATGGCGCATGCAAAGTGGTAGCAGCTGTTGAAACCATCGAAGTTTTAATCACATTTGTCGACAAGGAGAGCACAATACGGTAAGCTTATTTTATTGGTAGGAATCTTTGTATGTCAAATAGGTTAATTTGTATGTTTATGCATAACGAAAGTCTAAGCAATTTGAGGAATAAATAATTTAAAGGCCCGTGTGAGGAATAATTTAAAGGCAACTGAAGTGATTTAAATTTATTTATTTATTAAGAAAATTATATTTTTAACCCTAATCCCGTCCATTGAACACTGAGCTCTTCAGATGACAAAGACAACTTTTATCAAAACTAATTCGCTTCGAACAAAAAATGTAATCTTTAAAATAGTAGAATAGTAAATATGATTTATGTCATAATTTGGGTATTTAGTATCGTAACCTCTTAATAGTTATAAATTCTCTAATTTTTCATAAAAAATTTGTATTTTTTCTGAAATTTTTCTTATTCTTGTATTATTCTGCGTAAAAGAGAGTACATCTGATTTAATTTTTGTGTGGTCTAAATTTCATTTAGTTATTTACTTTACAATGTCAAATAATCGGTCAGCTATTATAACATTGCACCAGCTAGGCAAACACAATTGTGAGATTGTGTGGCAGCTTCGCATTGCTTGTTCGTTTGTTTCTCGTGCAGTTAAATGGTTTGAGGAGCTGGGTCATGTAGCTGGTTGTCCAGGAAGAGACTGAAAGCTCACCATCAATACTCCCAGGAATCGTTCAAAAGCTCACGAAACTGGCATCAATCGTAAATCAGTTCGACTTATAGTTAAAAACGAACTAGGACTAAATGCTTACAAGCTCAAAAAAAGCCAGTTACTTACGGATGAAAACAAGCGCGTACGACTCCAAATATGTCATCTACTTCATAGTCGGGCCGCAGGAATTGGGATGGGAAAAAGTTGCCTTCACAGATAAAAAGCTGTTTACTGTTAAGCGCATAACCATCAAAACGACAGAAGCTGGTCAACAGAGCCTCCTGGACCATCACTCGTCATCCAATATCGCCAAATTCCGCATTCCGTCTAGGTATGGAGTAGGATTTTCGCAAATGGCAAGACACCCTTGATTTTTGTCGAATAAGGAGTCAATATCAACGAAGAAGTGTACCACCGTGAAATGCTGGCGGCAGTGGTACTCGCCTGGGCCCCATAACACTTCCAGCAAAACTCTGCGCCAGCTCACAGAGCCAAAATGACACTAGAATGGTGTGGTGCAGGGCTCATTGATTGTCCACCATATTCGTTGGATCTCAATCACATGGATTACAGCGTATGGTTCGTTTTAGAAGCCAGGGTCTGTGCTAAACGGCATACAAGTCGTGAAAATTGCCTATGAAAAGCTTTTCACTTCGCCGTTCGGATTCGACATTAAAGTGTAGGTCCCTTCCATTCTTGTAAAAATATAACACGCACAACATGAGTGGATGCGAAAAGCTCGGCCTAGCCCTCCATGGGCTGTTGTGCCATTAAAAGTAAGTAAAGTAAGTTATCTTTTTCTTCGATCTGCTTTTCGTTTTTAATTACAATACATTTTTTATGTCCAAAATTGTTTTATACACTTATTAATTGTCACCCTGTAAATTAATTCATTCTTAAATCAGATAATAAACAGGCCTATCCTAATGCATAGAGGTATCTTATTTCACCTTAAAAATTTATTTTTATATTTATAATTTCAA
This sequence comes from Palloptera scutellata, assembly GCA_958295655.1. Classification (NCBI taxonomy): domain Eukaryota; kingdom Metazoa; phylum Arthropoda; class Insecta; order Diptera; family Pallopteridae; genus Palloptera; species Palloptera scutellata. Next base: position 16,010,834 of record OY282450.1, read on the forward strand.
ATTTAACTCCTACTCAAAAAAAATGTATTCCCATTATTTGTATAACCGCGACTGCTGGCACAAATAAGGTGTAGGGTATATCATACTCATGACTCGCTTGCTTGCTGCCCTGACTATACGTAAATTATCATCGCTCGAGAACAAAAAACATGTATTATAAAGGATGTTTTTTTAGAAGTGTGGTTTTCAATTTGGCAATATTTTTTCGGAGTTGGTCTTTTTGACAGCTGTCATTTGATTTATGCTCAGTTTGATTTGCCAACGTTTTTCTGAACAACGTTTCACAAGAAAATTTTGTTGATCGATGAAGCTCAGTGTTGGTTGAATGGGTACGTTAATAAGCACAATTGTCGCATTTGGAGTGATCATAATCCACAAGCTATTGTTGAGACGCCGTTACATCCTCAAAAAGTAACTCTTAGGTGTGCTCTATGGGCAGAGGGAATCATTGGTCCATATTTCTTCAAAGATGAAGCCGGTCATAATGTTACAGTCAATAGGGACCGCTATAGAGCCATGATTAATGACAATGACTTTTTCTTGCCTGAATTGGAAGATGTTGATGTGGACGACCTTTAGTTCCAACAAGACGGCGCTACATGCCATACAGCCAACGAAACAACAGCCAACAATTTATTGAAGGAAACTTTTGGTGAGCGCATTATCTCACGTCGTGGGCCTGTGGCGTGGCTTCCAAGATCGTGCGATTTAACACCGCTGGACTATTTTTTGTGGGGTTATGTGAAGTCGCTTGTCTACGTAGATAAGCCCGAGATGCCTTGGAAGAGAATATTCGGCGAGTTATTACCGACATACGGCCCGCCCCAATTGCCGAAAAAAGTGGTCGAAAATTTGGCCTCTCGGCTGGAATTCATTCGAACCAGCCGCAGCGCGGCGGCCACTTGCCCGAAATCGTTTTTAAAACATAATGGCAAATCGTTATTTTGTTGAATTTTAATTTAAAAAAAAAAAAAATTTTATTAGATGAGTTCATGTTATGAATTACTTTACTTTACTTTACTTTTAATGGCACAACAGCCCATGGAGGGCCTAGGCCGAACTTTTCGCATCCACTCATGTTGTGCGTGTTATATTTGTACATGAATGGAAGGGACCTACAGTTTAATGCCGAATCCGAACGGCGAAGTGAAAAGTTTTTCATAGCAATTTTTACTCTTGTAGGTTTGCCATTGCCTGCCAAGAGGTGGTGCCGTATAGAAAAATTATTTTTTCTACTTTTTTTTTTTTTTTTTTTGATTTTGCCTGTGCCGAGATTCGAACCCCGGACACTCGGCGTAGCAGTCCAACGCACTACCACTACACCACAGCGACCACTGTGTTATGAATTACATTTGAATTTAAAAAAAGGAAACATTGTTTGATTAGATTGATCGGCTTGATTGGCTTCGTTTGTAGAATCGCGTTCACGTCCGTCGTACTCCGTTGTCAATACGCTACTCCCCTCTCTCGTTGTCGTTTTCGTAGGCTTTGAAGTTGTTTCTTTGTTTCGTTACGTGTTGCCCCCACATGTGGTCGCTGTGGCGTAGTGGTAGTGTGTTGGGCTGCTACGCAGAATGTCCGGGGTTCGAATCTCGGCACAGGCAAAATCAAAAAAAAAAAGTAGAAAAAAATAATTTTTCTACACGGCACCACCTCTTGGCAGGCAATGGCAAACCTACAAGAGTAAAAATTGCCATGTAAAGCTTTTCACTTCGCCGTTCGGATTCGGCATTAAACTGTAGGTCCCTTCCATTCATGTACAAATATAAAACGCACAACATGAGTGGATGCGAAAAAGCTCGGCCTAGGCCCTCCATGGGCTGTTGTGCCACTAAAAGTAAAGTAAGTAAGTAAAGTTGCCCCCACATATGTACATATATATACATATGTATAATTTTAAAATAAAATTTTTTTTGTGTACATATTTTATTTCCAATATATGCAATACGTTGTTCATGTTAACCATAATCAATAATTGGGTCATATATTTTTCATTACAAATGAAATACCTTTAATGGAATTCATCCAGTGATGCAACAAAATATGTAAATACTTACATTTTTATATTTCGTTAAAATTTAAGTAAATGTATATTAAAAGGAAAATTACAAATAATAATAATGTACATACCATACATACATATGTAAGATTAATCAATGAGGTCTTGCGTGCGTTGCGTTTAAGACGTTCAAAGGGTGGTTTTGAAGTCATTAAGGGTTTGCAGAGTTTTTTCGGTAAGATTATGTATCCGTATCCTGTCGGATATGATTTGGGATTTAATCGCTTCTTTAAGAGTTAAAATTTCTAAATCTCGGTGTAGTTGTTGGTTTGTGGAATGTAAATTTGGAATCATCAGTAAATCTTTGTTCTGGAATCTTTTGCAAGATTTCCATATTTCTGTTTGTAATGACTGATCTTAATAAAAATAAAAAATTAGAAAATGTGCTTAATGTTTTAATTTTCTTAAAATATTAGGTCAAAATATGTTAACCGGTTAGATCCTACTATTCATATTCGTAAACCGGCTATGAAAATTTCGCGAATAATATTCGTATTCGATAACCGGTTTTTTGAAAAGGTCGAAAAATAATAAACTCTACTAAGTGAATACCCCAAATATGTTGTAATGCATGAAACTGTATCGAAATAGTGTAGCTAATATCGGCATATAAATCATTGCATATTTTTAGGCCTACGAGCTTATGTTTATTTCGGTATATCAACCTAGAATTGATAAATATTATATATTAAATAATACAGGGTTAGGCGATTGAAGTGTTACCAACTTCACACCGGTATATCTGGCAACGCGATATTGCCAACTATGTCAAATTCATACCAATGATAGCTATTGAGCATGTTATAAACTTTCAAAATGATCGTGTTTACTAAACTGAACGCACTTACGAAAATTTGAGCCTACGAACGGCTACCCTAAGCAATTTTTCATCTCAAGTAATGGTATGGCCATCTGTGACCGCCGATGGAGGCTGTCTAATCGTTTTCATTGAGCCTGGTGTCAAAGTCAATTTATTTTGGAAGCTGCTTTAAAGCCGTGGGCACGCAAATATTTCGGTTTTACACCATGGACGTTCCAACAGGACTCGGCACCGTCTCATTAAGCTCGTGTGAATGGTTAAAAAACCATGCTCCACACTTTATTTCGTCCACACAATGGCTTTCGAATTCGCTAGATGCAAATTCGATGGACTTTTCTATCTGGGCCATTTTGCAGAGCAAGGTGAGGATTAAAAAATATGCCAGTATGGATGCGCTAAAGAAAGCGATTGTACAGGAATGGGCCAAAATACCGCAAGATCATATTGGTGCAGCTTGTAACTCATTTTTTAACCATTTGAATACCATAGTCAAGGCAAAAGATACCCACATCAAGCTAGAGTGAATGGATTCTAAAATTTTTATTATTTCCACACATTTTAGTAATTTGAATCAATTAAAAATAATTTCATACTAAGAAAATATGGTCGTTTGAATAGGTTCAACAGTTCAATCGCCTGGCCCTATAAATACGAGTTAATTGGATTTATTAACACAATGGTCGCGTCGCTGTGGCGTAGTGGTAATACGTCGGACTGCTATGCAGAGTGTCCGGGGTTCGAATCTCGGCACAGGCAATGTATAAATAAATAAACACGCACAACATAAGTGGATGGGAAAAGCTCGGACTAGGCCCTCCATGGGCTGTAGTGCCATTAAAAGTAAAAGTAAAGCTAATTTCAACGATATTTTATTGGCAATTCAAGGATAATGTCGAAGATGTATGTACATATTTAGTTACTTGTATAAGAAACAGTTGCAAAAAAAAACCTTAATCAATATTTTCCTATGGCGATGTTTTGTTTTATTACATTGAGCTGTTTTGTTGATATTTTACAGTTTGTTACTCTTTGGAATTATCGCAATACAAGTGCAATTTTTTTTATAGTTCTCACACAAACTGCCGCACAATATATATTAATAAAACAATATCATACATAAATCAGCTAAACTAATGAATACAAATATCTTACAAATACATAATATATGTATAGTCTTTTTATATAAATTTATCTCTTGCTTTTATCATCTATGTACGTAGATTTAATGATTTATAAACTAAAAACATGTTTTTCTGTTTTTAAATGCTAATATTAGGATATATGTACTGCCCTAATTTGCAAGAGCTCTAACATAAAATTTACCAAAATTGATTTTTTGTTATTATTATTAAGTCCAACTGCTTCGCAGCCAAAAAATTGTGTATCATAAACCGAGAACTTATTTACTTCTTTTAAATTGAAATAAGTTTTTTTTGAAGTCAATACTGAAAGTGTTTAAGTTTCAAAATGTTTCTAACTTTTCCTATAAAATATAAAAAATTCCTGTTAGGGTTTTTGCAAGTTAAGACAACGACATGTATATTAAAATATGTTTATTTTGGTAAAGATTATGTTGAAATTTATGGCTTGAATAAATTAAATTTAATGCTTAGTTTTGCCTACTATACTAACACAGTCGCTCTATTTTGAAGAAGGATTAGTTATTGATTTAGAGACTGATAATCGAAACTTTGCCTTTAGCTGATTTGCTCCTGAAGTCTGAATTGGCAATAAATATTGATTTAAATAATCCAACTACAAATTGAATTTCACTGAAGTTGAGTTTTAATCCCAATTCAATTTTGTCAGTCTTATTTGGGTAAAACCCTAAAACCCATAAAATTATTATGTACATTAAAGTTTTGAGAGTTAATCGAAATGCTGAAAATGTTTGTTTGCTAATTTACTCTTATTTATGTATTGAACGAGGGATGGGAAGGAACGAGTGAAATTACGTTCGGGCCCGACATTTTTTCGAGATGTCCCTGCCCCCAAAAGTGAAATTTGTATCTTTCGATATTTGTCTCATCAGCTGTAGCCTCTACGTAAAATGTTAAAAATTTCACATCAAGATTGCTATTTTATCTAGATGAAGTCTCCATTTCAGATGAAAATAATAAAATACATGAAGAGTTTTTGCTGATATTCAAAAAAACAATCTTCCGAACAACCTGGCTTCAGATAAGACCTAAAAACTTCAAATATTTAGATACTATTTAAAAGCCAGGTTGATTTTCAACGTGATTTTTAAAAAATTTTATATATGTATTTTTGACGAATTTCCAAAATTATTGTCCGAGAAATCGGAGAGACGTCCAAAATGGGTTAAAATGCGCATTTAAAGATTAAATGTTAAGCTTTCAGCGCATATTTTAACATAAGAGGTGTGTAAGTGAAACATCCTCTCTCTCCCACTCCCTGCCCGCCCACGAACTTGTAATTTTTTTCGTGGGACTGACACTCCCTCTCTCTTTCTAAATAAAATAAAATAAGGGGAAGTACTTTAACCTCAGGCGAAAATACCGAAATACGAGAAAAACCTCATAGGTACCTATATATGTAATTCATCAGAACATTGGAGTTTTAACAGACAGTCAATCTGCCTTTAAAGCACTCAGATCGAAGCATGAAAATTCTAAACTGGTCTGGGAGTACCTTGAAAAATTTGTGCTTGGATTGCACCAGCAAGTCTGGATCCTTTGGATTTCAAACCATGTAACAATTGAAGGTAATGCGAAGGTAGATGAACGAGCAAGGAAGGGGTTAGAAACCCCCTTTTAACGCAAATTTAACCATTTTTCTGGAAAACCCGAACCAGGGTTAAAAACCCTCTTTTAACGCAAATTTAACCTTTTTTCTGGAAAAACCGAACCAATCTGACAAAATGGTTGGCCCTATTCCTTGGGCCAAATTTAGATAAGAATCAGGTATAAAATCTTTTGCCCAAAGAAAAAGTTGAAAATCCTAGCACAGTGTAACCCGTTATCTGACCCGAGATTGTACAAGAGTTTTTTTTAGGGGTACACCCGGTGAATGCAGAACATTGTGTTGAATGGAAGGAAGATTGATAGGTGAGAGGAAGAAGGAGGGAGAATGTGAGAGTGAATGTGATCACACAGTTGTCCAATCTAATCACATGGCAGTGTATTATTTAAATAAATTAATGAAAAAATATACTTTTAGATTATACCGTTATATGTATGTATGTACATACGAGTATAAGTATGCTACAGTATTAGGTGATGAAATTGTCAATATTGTTTGACTTACAAGAACATACATATAATTTTATGTAGTATGTCGTTATTTTCATATAAATATTTACATGCACAAACAATAATCGGTAAGATTTCTACAGGTATAAATATTTGCTTTAATTCCCAAAATAAATTAATTATGATCGCAGTACGAGTATGTACAGTAAAAGCCAAGATATTGTTAATTTTCTTACTGGGAACAAGCAGCAACGACCAAGTAAACATACATAAAGATAAATATTTACTTACTTCATAGTGAATATTATTAGCAGCAGTAAATAATAAGTTGAATACAAAGTGAAGAAAATGTCAAATATACAAAAGCAGTATTAGTAAAAATAGAATACATACATTACACATATATATGTACATACTCGTACATTCAAGTGGGCGGAAACGAACATTTTTTTTCATAGATTCATAGATTAGGAGTCTAGCGCCATAAACAGTTTTTCGATTACGAACATCCCTCGTGAACTGGTAGAATTTTCATATGAAATTCCTTTTGTTTCTTTTAAATATGAGAGAATCATAGAGTGGATGAACAGACAGTGAGAGCCGGTATTGTGAAAGGACTAAGTAAGTATATGGAACATTTTGTAATATAGGGACCGGAGCCATGCAGTACAAGCAGAGACGTCGGCTCTCTCAATATCATCTCATGTTATCTCTTACTCTTAACTGGCACTACAACCGATGATCGGTCTTGGCCGCCTCTACAAAGCTTCGCCAGTCGTCTCTCCTATGCGCGCACTGGCGCCAGTTGGTTAGGCCAAGTGCAGTCAGGTTGCCCTGCACCTGGTCTTTCCAACGGAGATTAGGACGTCCCCTTCTGCGTATTCCTCCACCGTGGTTCGAATAGAACACCCTTCCAGCCGGAGCGCTTTCTTCCATTCTTCTTATATTCGCTCAACATGACCCATCCAGCGAAGCCGCTGGACTTTTATACGCTTGAGAATGTCAGTGTCGGCGTACAGCTCATACAGCTCATCATTCCATCTTATTCGATACACGGTCCACGCATACTGGACCGTAGATCTTACGGAGTATATTCCTCTCGAACGCTCCTAACAGCCCCTCATTATTGATGGTCAATGTCCACGTCTCTCCGCCATACATTAGGACGGGAAGGATGAGGGACTTATAGAGCGTTATTTTCGTCGGTCGAGAGAGGGCTCTACTTCTCAATTGCCTACTGAGCCCGTAGTAACACCTGTTGGGCAAGAGTTAGTCTCCGCTTGATCTCAAGGCTGGCATTATTGTTGGTGTTTATGCGAAATCCTTGACGACTTCAAAAGTATAGATGTGAACAGTGACATTTTGTCCAAGACGCCGTGACTTTTTGTTTGTTGACACAAGGTATTTCGTTTCGACACACTCGACTCCCTTTCCAGGTTGGAGAATGCTGTACTGACTGCTCGAGCGTTGGTGCCAATGATGTCAACATCATCAGTGTATGCTACCAGCATGACACTCTCTTAGAAAATAGTTCGCAGCTCAAATTATTTTCTCCGGCATAAGGTTAAAGAAGTCGCACGATAGTAAACGCCTTGTCTGAAACCTCTTTTGGTATCAAATGGTGCGGAGAGGTCTGTGCCTCATGTCATCTCATGTGTACATATATAAGCATTCAACTGCGAACAATCAATTTATTTTCATATTAGCGAGTGATTGATTTCCAATCCAAATAAAACAATTAGTCACACAAAAGGTTGCCAAACCAGATCTCAGTACCCTCCCATAAGAAGTTTCACTTAAAGAAAAAAATAAAGTAAATTTTTACAGATCATTCAGCTCACGAGGAGTATTTGAAATCGATAAACGGTTTATGGCGCCAGACATCCAATGAACCATGTACATATGTATCAACTTGTTCTTTCTTTTAATGACACAACAGCCTCATTTTCTGCGTATTACATTTGTACATGAATCCGAACGGTGAAAGCTTTTCATAAGCAAATTTTACTCTTGTAAGTTGCCTAACAAGAGGTGGTGCTTTAATGTACATACATACCACATATGTATGTAGATACATATGTATATCACAAATAGCGTCGCTTTGCATTTGTAGTACATATGTGACAATAAGACATTAGCAAGTAACTTGATTAAAATATAGTGGTGTGAGCTCGTGTGTGTTGCTCTACCATAAGTTGTTATGGCATATGTAGCCAATATCAGCCTTGTTGCTTGGCGCAATTTTTACTTAATTTTACCGAACACTTGTGCTTAAAATAATTCCTGCTTTGGGGTCGGCGACTGTGTTCACTATTGGATAACTTTTTGTATACAATTTTTCTTGAACAACAAGCTTCGAAACTTAATGTTTTTAGTTTTTGTTGTAATTTTAGCACATGGATTACACATTTTCTGCGACAATGGATGATTTACTGATGAATGTCGCAGAAGGCACATCTAGAGTTTGAAATCAATGTGGTGTAGTAATTTACATCGGTATGTAAGTAACTTATTTTTAAGTTATAACTTCGACAAAAGTTAAGCTACCAATCCTTTTTTTTCTACAGTTTTTGGTAGATTTTTTTAAAAAGGATCGGAAAGGGTAAATAGCTATATTTTCTTCGGCAAAAAAGTTTGTATTAATATAAAAAAAAACGCCTTAAAATCCAATTTAACCACTGACACCTGAAAGTGGAGTAAAAAAAATTGATGGTTCACAATCAAAAATATTTTGGATTTACATAATGAATCGTTTTGCGAAACAGTCATCAAAGTTGCAGGACGTGAAATAATACGCATTCTTACCAACTCTCGCCAGCACTCCACTGTGAACTAAACTTTCAGGAATATAATACTTTTTCCATTTAGAACTTTATTATCGATATTTTAATGCAATCTGTATCACTTTTTAAGGCTACGTCAAGATCGGCTAAGTGGGTTGTAGCTGACAGTCACTTGACTAGTGAAATTTGTAAATATATTCTTATGATTGGATAGGCTCATTTCCTTCTGCTCTGATTGTCCTTATGACTTTTTCTTCCAGGGCCATCTATTGGATTTAGTTGCGGCTTTTCAAATTATGTATGCTTTTTACAATTGTCTTTTATAGGTAGTGGATTACAATACGACTGCATTGAAGTACTAAACTTTGATTTATTTTCAGGAGGAATCTTTCTATCAACACATGTTGGTAAATGACCAGATTCATAATTTTTTCTGATAGCTTATTCAAAGGACTCCAAGTGACTTCGAAGCAGTCATGATGAGCATTTCCCTCACAAAAAAGCGGATTTATACGTGAAAAATTGTGAATTTATATGTGAAATGTGAATTTAGATTTTGCCCGTAAAAGGTCTACTTCCAATCTTTCGGTTAGTAAAGTTAGGGACTTTTTTTTATTTGAAATTTTCGTTCTAGGAATGAGTTTAGCTTAGTTAGTTTGGATTGTTAACGGCTCTTTGTGATACCACAGTATGGCGTGAATCCACCAATTACGGCTAGGAGAATCCTGAAGATTCAGTAATAAATCTGGTTACCTTAACACTTATGAATGTTAGATTTTTTAGACTAGTGACCAAAGGTGGGCCTAGGTGTTTTAGTCTCCTCCTAGCCAGAGAAGGGCATACACACAGGAAGTGTAGGACTGTTTCCTCTACTTCCTCAGAGACACAACCTTGAAAGAAATTGTTGAAAGGAAGCTCTAATCTTGCAACATGTCTGCCCATTAAGCAGTGTGACATGGGCACCGGAGTCGCTGTGCAGATGGAGTTTATGCTAAGGTTGAGTAGTTTTATAGTAAGTCTAATATCCATTTTGGTCGAGGTAGTTCTGGTAATAAATACTACTAGTATGCATTGCACGGATGCTACTATGTAGTATGGATTTTTACTTCCCCGAGGTAGATTTTCTTAATGGCCAATTTAATAGACTTTAGAAGAGTTCCTACGGTGCAAAAGGGTGCAAAAGAGTAGAAAATTTAATTAAAAATTGGAAGGAGGAAATTTCCTGCAGATATTGATAATAAAACTCCTATTACTTTTTTACAGGAAAATAGCTCATTATCACACTTATGTCCCCTAGCTACATTATAATATCCCGTTTTTTTACTCGTTTCGTAAATTTTTTATTTTCTTCTCTGGTGGTGAGAAAGTTTTTTTTATAGTAAACGTATGGAATGGAATGGCTGAGTTGAATCATTTACATATCTATATTAAATAATATTTTAAGCTTTCAAAAATTCCGATTGTAATAATTTAAACTTTTGAAATCGGAACATTTTCAATTGTAAGTAAGTAGGTACATATTTCAATGGATCCCCATTGGGAAATCCTGGATTCGTCGATGTACCCAAAGATCATATACAAGTTTAAATCTTAAAAACTGATCAAGAATATTGATAAAGATCAGATTTCTTACCCACAATACCAATGAAATAATTTATTCAAAATAATTGAAATCGGATAGTATTTTATAAACTTTCCTATTTCAACTGGCATAGTGGTTTCCGATAGAAACGGAACTTAAACATGTGAGTATCATGGCCCATTTCCATCCCCAGAAACTAAGTTGGCAGTCTAGATATGGCCAATGCGTCTTTAATCATTTGTATTTTTAAAGCAAAATAAATTAATATTGGAAAAAGTAGTTACATGCGTTATTTTCCTAATCACGATGTTTGGTAGTTATGAAATCATCATCATCGGAAGCTTTTATGTGTGGCCACAAAAACTTCACCGAGAAAACGAAACGTTTAATTCTAAAGGGATTAAAATTTCTTTTCGATGAATAAAGGTTAGAGGAAACTGCGTCATTTATCTGCAAATTATAATAAAATTTATTATGCCTGATAGTTTAGTACTTAAGTGTGCGTGCGTGTTTGTTGTTATGAATGAGTGTACGGACAGGCAGGCACACAGCCTCAATAAACTTCATTTTGTAATAAATTAGTTTTTATTAATGTTGGCAATTGCTAACAAGTTCACAACAATACAACAGTCAATGCCAATTTAAAGCAAACAATAACCGCAAGAACAATAACCATACCCACATCTATCCTTAACCCAAGTCCAAATACTTAACTATTTGGCAATGTACACTAACATCAATGGCAAGTGTTAACCTAAAGTTGGAGGATGTACTATATACGTAGATCCCTATCTATTTGTGTTGTTATACTGAGAATAGGGATTTCCTTTACAGTTTACTGCTTACGAAAATGATAAGAGTTTCATAATTAATAAGTATGCCTGCCTGCACATTTGTTGTTTCTGCCAACTTTTAGGTATACGAGCAAATGTATCTAAGCATATCCTCTATTCAAGTTCATTAACAAGATTTACTTCAAAATAATGTTGTGAAGTGTACTCGTATTTCTGTATAAAGAATGAGCAAAAAAAAAAAAACAATGTTCTCGCCTAATATAAAATACTATAAAAATACACTTGTTTAACCAAAAAAAGGGAGAAAATAGATTGTCACTAGCATAAAACTTTGTGTGTGTAGTTAATGAAAATCGACTACAGCGCGTGAGAATTTTTCTTTTTTTCTTTTATAAGATTAAGTTTACTTTTTGAAGAATGTTCGTCAGTCACAAACATTTCCTCTTTTTATAAGTAGTTCAATTTTTATTACAATAATCAATCACTTTCTGTTTACATATAAATTTTTTTTCTTTGACTAGTAAGGGGCTTTAATTTTTACAGATTTTTTATAGTAATGGATATTTATGTGATAGAAGAGTGGAAAGTTGTGCAGAGTATCTGGATGAGTAAATTTACACCTCTATCACACGTCGGCAGTGTCATTTATCAGTGTTGACACGCTCGAATTAAATTGCTTACATGTGAAACCTTTTCTCGTTCTTCTTTTAATGATACAAAAGCAAATGGAGGGCCTAGGCCGAGCTTTTCGCATCCACCCATGTTGTGCGTGATATATTTTTACATGAATTTAGAGCCGCACAGTTTTATGCTGAATTCGTACGGCGAAGTAAAAAGCTTTTCTTACACAATTTTTCTCTGGTAGTAAGTAGGTTTGCCATTGCCTACCAAGAGGGTGGTGTCGTGTAGAAAACAAAAATTTTGCTCCTTTTTTTAAATTTTGTATGTTGAGATTATCTCCGTGGGCAACACTCTGCCTTGTAGGCCAGCGCCACGACCTGCCACGAAATGTGAAACCCTAGCATAAAGAATTGGGATTGAATACATTACCTTTTTTTACTGGTTTCCTATATCAATAATTTTGGAATACATAACTGGAGGATAAGCTAAGAAAATTGGATAAAGAAAAATTCAAACTTTGAAAGTGTCAAAAAATTAACATATTTTTCCTAATGAAAAACGAACTGAACTGATTTTAAGCCATAGTAAAATAAATGGAAGTGACAACGTCTTTGTTGTTCCGTGGCATCAGCTAAAGCAAAAAAAAAGAAAAACAATTCCCTCACTTTTCAAAATACTTCCCCTGTTGTAAAATTAAATTTAAAAATAAATTAATCTATTGGTGCCAGCAAAAAATAGAATTAAAATAGAAATTATTTTAAAAATTACAGGAAATAACTAGTGCCTCTGCAACAGCACACTGGACAATGAGATCTCCATGCTGCACCCTTTTGGGAAGTTAATTCATCCTTTTTGGGACAGAATTACTAAAAACGTACGGACTTAAATAAATGACAAAGATAGTTTTGCTTTTATTGTACCAAAATAGTTCAATAGTTTATTTGAACTCTCGTTTAAAACATATCAAACAAAGAGTTTTAGAACCTCATTATTTTTTTGGCGCCCCATTGTAAATATCTCATTTTTGAAATAATTTCAACTATACTGAAGTTGAGGGCCAAAACATGATAAGTGCTCATTTTGAAATTTTACAGGAGCAGGGAAAAACGTTAGCATTTCTTAATGATTCATATAAAGGGTGATTTTTTAAGAGCTTGGTTGTTGAAAGTTCAAAAAAAGGAGAGATAAATCAACTCCTGCCATTTACTTTTTAAAGATAATTTCATTTAAATGTTGTCCGCGACTACGCTTCAAGTGGACCATTCTGAAGGTTCAATTTTCGAACACTTTTCCACACATTTCGGCCGGAATCTCACCAATGACGCGTTCAATGTTGGCTTCCAAAGCAGCAATTGTGTTTGGCTTGTCTCTACAGACAAGAGATAGCCCCACAAAAAATAGTCTAACGGGGTCAAATCACACGATCTTGATGGCCAAGTGACTGCATCAAAACGAGAGATTAATTGCTCACCCAATTGGCCTCTCAATTAATGCATTTCACGTTTCGCGTGCAGTATGGCAGTGTGGCACCGTCCTGTTGGAACCACATGTCGGCCGAGTCCAATTCCTGTATTTTCGGCAAAAAAAACGAGTCTGTTATCATCGAACGGTAACCGTACATTTCTCCATTGACCGTAAAGGCCTTCATCGTCTTTGAATAAGTACGGCCCAACGATGCCGCCTGCCCATAAACCGCCTGCCCACCAAACAATGCATTTTTCGGGATGCATTGCTAGCTGCTGAATTGCCTCTGGCTGGTCTTCACTCCAAATATGGCAATTCTGCTTATTCTGCTCTATTGAGCCAAAAATAACACTCATCGCTAAAGACAATTTTGGTCAAAGCGTGAACTGTCAGAAATATAAACGTCAAAAACCAAGTAGCAAAAAATCACCCTTTACATATAAAAATTTATTTCGCGAACTTAGAAAAATTATTTAAAAATTTAATAAAATTGTTGAAATCTATCAAAAACAAAGAGAGAAAAACCAATTTCGAAAAAGGACGCCTATCACGTTTAGACCGAGCGCTCTTAAGCTGATGATGATTTAACATATATTTTTTTTGCACACTTAAATTTCATCTAAAATCATACTTTGTTTTGGTTGAGGTTACTGTAGTGAATAGGGTTGCCTGGCGAGCAGGGATTCGTCTGGATTGTCCAGATTTTTAGACCCGTATCCTGATAAGTTTGAGTAAATATGGTATATTAAACAAAATTAAAAATGAACCAGAAGTCTAAGGCGTTGAAAAGATTTATGCTCCGCAATCGATAGTTTAAATGGTGGACAACAGCGGTTCAGGCGAACCCAGAAAAATCCCATTATTTTCTTCTATGTCCAGGTGAGTTCCAAATTGTATCTGGGAGCCCTAGTAGTAAAAAACTAGTCGTTGATTTGCAATGAGCAAGATGTATAATTCTCTTAAGATTGTGTATGTTCCACACTTTCAATTGGCCAATAATAGTCTCTAAATATATGCATACATTAGATACATTAGTAAAAATTCAGTAATTCCACTTTAAGTAAGTAATTATAATTATACTTAACTTTCTTTTCTCGACAAAACTGATATTTTACAGTTTTTTTTTCTTTTTTATTATGCATGTACCTAATTCTTTTAAAATATTACGTAGTTAAACAAAATGTTATAATGGTAATGTTCCTCGTTCTCATGGCATTTTTTGTTTTGTTTTCACTAACACAATAAGTATTGTAACAGAACTTTATGTAATTTTTGTGTGTAGTTAGGTAGATTCCAATTCGGCACAAATGCTACCCCAAAAATGCTCACACATATTTTCCTTTCAAACCTCCTACTTATTAACCACAATGCTGGCATGGCTGCTCGGTGGAGAACATATGCTCCTAACAAACAGTCACTGCTGATATGCTATTATTTTTAGTTAAGAATTTCATGCTAGCTACGGATTTTCACCAGCATTGTTTTGCAATATGTGCAGGGAATGTGGTTAAGCCCAAAGAGGATGAAAATAATTTCAAAGGAAACTTTTGGCCAAGCACAACTTTTGAAAGATTCTGAATTAAATTAATTAGTGCTGCCATACTCGTGTATGTTATTCTGATTATGAAAATAATTATTAATACAAGTAAATTTACTGAAATGCATATGAGAATAACATTTTATAGTTTAAACTTCTGAGAAGTTAAAAATATAATACTAAAGTACTTAGTCACAACTTCTGGTAGTTTCTTGTAAAATAAATATATAGAATGTTGATAGATAGGCTGTATCGAGAGGGAGGTTTTGACGGTTCTGACCTCCTCTCCCCTGAAATTTCTTTCAGTTCTCAATACTAATTATTACCGTTTTTTTAACAATTCTAATATCTATCAGATTTTAAGCAAAATCTTGTGCTGTTTTGAAAAGCCTATCAAATACATCTCTGTAAAAATTGCAAATCCTATTTGCATTTAGATCTTTACCTTTTTGCTTTACTTTTGAATTGCATTACAAAACCGCGAAATCTCTCTAATTATTAACTTATTATTTGTATTATTAATTTAATATTTATAGCAGCGGCGGCTGGACAGTACATGGCATAATCTGGAGGTTTCACATACTCTTCTCAGTAAATCAGGCTGAATTTCTTCTATACCATATCAAATGTTCGCTTCCAAGTGCTCAATTGTTTCTGGTTTATCGGCGTAGACATACGGCTTTACATATCTTCAAAGAAAATAATCTAATGGCGCAAATCGCATTCGTGAAATTACTCTTTCGGTGTTTCAGTAAATTAATTATATCGTGCGAGTTATTATCTTTAATTGCTACGATAAATAAAAACCATATGAATCTTTAATTTTATTTTATTTTTTATTTCTACTTGTATAATGGCCAAATATTTACGACTTGTGGCGTTGAAAGGAATCTTAAGACTGATTTATATCTCAATTTTGATTTGTTTATATACTGATCGCAGATCAGTTTCTTAATCTTAGTTTGTTTTGTTTGTTTCTTCAGTAAACATTAAACATATATTGTTGGCATATGTTATCACCAACAAACAGAACATATTTACCAATATCCTGATCAGTTTCTTAATCTTAGTTTGTTTTGTTTGTTTCTTCAGTAAACATTAAACATATATTGTTGGCATATGTTATCACCAACAAACAGAACATATTTACCAATATCCTGATCAGTTTCTTAATCTTAGTTTGTTTTGTTTGTTTCTTCAGTAAACATTAAACATATATTGTTGGCATATGTTATCACCAACAAACAGAACATATTTACCAATATCCTGATGAGTTTCTTAATCCTAGTTTGTTTGTTCAGTATACATATGTTATCAACATATTTATAAAACTATAAGATACCTACTTAATTTTGGAAAGCCCAACTTAATATTTATTTAGGATAAGTACATCCTGTTTGCCTTATGTAGAATTTATATTTAATATAAAAATGATCAGAGGGATCAGGGTGGGATTTTGATACATCGAAGCAATAGTCAAAATTGTGATTATTTCTAATCTAAATTTTGTTAATTGCCGCTGACGTAACTCGCGCTGTGCGGCATGTGGCGCCGCCCAGCTAAATCCACATGTCTGCAACAATAATGGCTTACAATTGAGGCATGATAAAGTTAGTAATCATGTCTCTCTACCGCTCATCGTTGACTGTAACGTTCTTATCATCATCATTTTCTGAGGTATAGATTAGATTAGATTGAAACAGGGGCTGGGCACAAGGCACCAAATCACTGCGGCCTACAAAGGCCTGTTGTGAAGAGCCCATTGAATATCCTAAGATAAACTTCCTAGGCTTGTAGCATTTAAAAATGCTAAGATATCCCTGGGAGTTATATTGCTACTTAAAACGTAGTTGGGTATGCAATAGTAAGGTGACTAAGTCTAAGAGATAAGACACTAAATAATATAAAAATAAAATAAAATTTGACGCAAAAATAATAAAAAATTTAAACTACCAAGAAATTTATTTTTTATTGCATATTGGTATCGTAAATACATTTTTGTTAAGACAAGAAGTTCAGGTATTCATTCTACAAATGTTCAAATGTTTACATTTAGAAAAATTGAGTTCCGCTTCAGTATATGGTATGGTATTTGTACCAAGATTGACTGTTATCACTTGAGTTACTTAGGTCCAGAGCTATGTTTTGATCTTTACTGAGACAGCGTGAAAATCATCAGCATAACCGCAAAGTTTTAAGTTTTTTCTTAATGAAATTAAGTATTTGACTCATTTTATTATTTGCTATTAGAAATAGTACGGCAACTACCCTAATTGTTTACTTCAACATGAAAAAGGTGATGATGAATGTGACAACAGTAAAATTTCACATTCGGAATCAAATTTCAAATCAGACTGTTAATAGAGCATTAAATGTATGTAAATGGTCTTTATTTCACGGAAAAAAGAAGTATCTCAACCGCTAGAGCGAATGTCCGCGCGAGTTACGTCAGCGACAATTAACAAAATTGAGATTAGAAACAATTACAATTTTGTTAAGTAATAATTAAAAGTTAATAACTCGCGCGTTTCAATTACCTCCCCTTACTGCCACTTCCGGTAAATTTTTATGAGGCAATATTGAAGTCATCCCTACCTTTAATTTGATAGCATATTTAGAGCAAAACTAGGTGGCTGTAGTTCGTCAAAAAACAGACATCCCCTTTGCGAGGCCCTATCAGGACTAGGCAAGGTTGGACGAGGCAGGATTTCTTATATTATCAAAAACACAAAAGAGAGTGAAAAGAGAAAGATCCATTTTTCACTCAGAGTGTCACAGTGAACATGTTAAATAAATTCAATTACACGGAAAATGACATCGTCGTTTTCAGCCAGTCAGCAAACAAGGCTACGTTCTTGTAGCCATACATTTTCGGTATATGAACATACTACACAATTATGAATCTCATATATTATGTATACGTTAATCCCTATAAATACATACTATATAGCTCGCTGTGGTGTATTTGGTATTTCAATGGCCTGCTACGCAGAGTGTCCGAGGTTCAAATATTGGCACAGGCAAAATCAAAAGGTAAAAAAAATTGTTTCTTATTTAAATTTTTTTTTTATATGATAAAATATTGTGAAATAACATTTCTGGCAGGATAGCCGGTTCCATGATTCCTCGATAAATTAATTTTTGTCCTAACACATAACACGATTGGGGAACTTAAAATGTGTCCATATCTAAGCCTAATAAAAACTTAAAAACAAAAAAATGGTAGCAAATTTTATAAGTTACGAGTAGTTCAAACATTTTTTAAATATCTAGATGCTTTACTCTTTTGCAAGTTACTATCCGATTTGAATAATTTTCCTTTTTAATTTTTTAAGTATTTGTGATTAATATAAATTGGAACTTTTTCGCACCACTCTAATATACCATATGTACAGTAATCTGTTTTATGTATTTTTTCTTATATTATCAAAAACACAAAAGAGAGTGAAAAGAGAAAGATCCATTTTTCACTCAGAGTGTCACAGTGAACATGTTAAATAAATTCAATTACACGGAAAATGACATCGTCGTTTTCAGCCAGTCAGCAAACAAGGCTACGTTCTTGTAGCCATACATTTTCGGTATATGAACATACTACACAATTATGAATCTCATATATTATGTATACGTTAATCCCTATAAATACATACTATATAGCTCGCTGTGGTGTATTTGGTATTTCAATGGCCTGCTACGCAGAGTGTCCGAGGTTCAAATATCGGCACAGGCAAAATCAAAAGGTAAAAAAAATTATTTCTAACCTCTTCGCAGGTAATGGCAAACCTACAAGAGTCAAAATTGCCTAAGAAAACCTTTTCAGTTCGCCGTTCGGATTCAGTATAAAACCTTAGATCTCTTCTATTCAAGTAAAAATTTAACATGCACAACATGAGTGGATGTTAAAGCTAGGCCTAGGCCCTCCATGGGCTGCTGTGACATTTAAAGAAGAGAAGTGTAGGGTAAAGGTGTGAGCCTTGGTCCGTCCAAGTGCAAATTGCCGTTACAAAATTTAACATGAAAACAACATTCCACATAAATTTGATAAAAAAAAAAAATTAAATATAAAAAATTAAGTGAAAATAATTCACAAAAAAAGTGGTAGTGCGGACACTCTGGGGGTGTCCGGGGTTCGAATCTCGGCACAGGCAAAATCAAAAAGTAGAAAAAAAAAATTTTCTACACGTCACCACCACCACCTCAGGCAGGCAATGGCAAACCTACAAGAGTAAAAATTGCCTATGAAAAGATTTTCACTTCGCCGTTCGGATACGGCATTAAACTGTAGGTCCCATTCGTGTACAAATATGACACGCACAACATGAGTGAATGCGAAAACCTCGGCCTAGGCCCTCCATGGGCTGTTGTGCCATTAAAAGTAAGTATGTAAGTAATTCACAAAAAATTATATAAATTTTTAAAAATCATTCCAGACGTGATGTATCTGGTCTTGTAGTATGTATTTTTGATAAATCAGACATTTTGTCATACATTTTATATTAAATAATTAAAAACACAAAGTACAAGACCAAATACATCACTTTGCGAATGGTGGTCTCAGGTCACAAGTCTATGGCACAGAGGACACAATAAGGCCAGAACAGCCCATGGTAATATCACATTTAACTCCGTTTGTTTGATGGGTTTTTCGAGAGAAACTGCACTGAAGTGTATTACTGTTTCCTTATTCTGCAATATTAATTAAATTTTATTTTAAATTGTGCAAACAAATTCAACGTGTATCATCTAACTTGAATACTTCTGGGTTGAACCGAGCCCAGATCAATTCTTCAGGAAACGCCAATTTGGTTTATGACAGTAAAACTCAAATGATATCCATAATCTTTTCACTTCGAATGACTTCGTACTTATATCTGATTTTGTTTTATATTACTATATTATTTTATGTAAGCTTTGCTTTTTTTATTTTCCAGTATTGTGAATATTTTAAGTTGAAATTTTAAGTTGACCTATTACATACATAAATACACTATGAGCTACAGAAAAAGTGATAGGGATCAGGGTATGCTTTTTGAATAGCCTAAGTGCCAAAGAGTTTTGTGTAGTTTTTTTTTTACGAGGTTCTAAAGTTTTCCCATTTCTGAACAAGTTGGTATAATAAAATAGAAAATATAATGTTGATTGTTGCATCTGATTGTTGTACTCATATGTGCACCACTTTATAAATAAATTTTGGTAGATCATATTCCTGAAATGTTTAATCCATTATCTCTCTCCCTTATGGCCTGTTTCCTCCTATTCGGTATAAATTACATTCTTATCCTATTACGAGTGTGCACTTAAGGTTACTGAACATTAGAAATGCTTTAGCTTTGTTTCAAAACTAATACGATAAAGTAAAAATACGAAAGTACAAGTAAAGTGAAAAACTTAAATGTTTTACAAAAAAACAAAAAATATTGTAACTAAGTATTCTAGGCCTAGAGAATGAGTGCTAGACTACAGTCCCAGTTGCTTCAGGTTTCATTTCCCTACAGGGAATAATTAAAAAATACGAGTATTGGTTTATCCATTCTAATTGAGTAAGTCACTTTGCCGGCTTGGCTGGAGATTTCCACTAGCCACGAGTTCGATTTTCAGTAGAGAAACAAACCCATTTAACATTGATAAAAAATATAAAAAAATAGTTTCACCATCATAAAAGCCAAATCTTTTAGGAAGAAACTTCTCATGTTTTTGTTAGATTGTATTTTCGATAGATGCCGAAAACTCAAATGTGGACCAAGGTATAATACTCTCCCCTACTTAAGAGTAGGACAAATACATACATAAATTCTTATCTTCATGCGAGATCTTAAATTTATCGTATTGTGTATCACCTTTAGCACCGTACCAGCCATTAAGGATAGTTATACCTAGCAGCAATTTATATGTGGCTGGTGTACGTCGTGGTCTTCCAGCTGTCTGTTGTAGCTGTTGCTACACAACAAAAGCAGACAGCATTATATTGAAAAAGCAGCAATATAAGCATTTTACTTATTTGTATTGTATTTTTTCTGTTAATGTTCGCACTTGTCTTTATTGCTATCATGCTATAATTTTATGTAGCATACTTATGTACGTGCGCACGTGTATTTAATGCTGTAAATCAATCTGTCGTGTAAGTGTGTGTGTAAGTATGCGTGCCCCACGTTGTCGCTGCTTTACTTTGACTTTGTACGGTGATCTTTGTATTTGCTATAGTATACAATGTTAAATATTAAATTTATAAGCGGTAAACGAATGAATTTATAAGGTGAAAACAAATATTTTAATGATTTTTAAACTAAACTTAATTAGGCCTACTTAAGCTTCTTTATTATTTTTATTTTGTAGATAATAAATGCCAGTAGTTCTCTTCCTATTTTAAATCTCAAAGTATAAGTAAGGTAAAGTTAATGTTATGCACATTCTTCCGTATTTGAGAAGTAGTAATTTCATATTAAGTAATTTATTATGCAGGAATGTTTTTGTATTTGTTTTTTTATCTTCAACAATAACAAATCATATCCGTATGCTAATGACCTTTGACATTTTAATGTGTCACTGTGCCGCACGTTTCAAGTGATGATGCTCTGTTGGTGTGTGCTCATTTTACATGCTACATTTCAAGTACATACATACGTACATACTTGTATTATACCCACATAAATACAACGGTACATTTGTACATATGAATATATGTATGTAGTAAGTATGTAGGTACATGTGCACCAATTCCCATTCCGATTTGCATTTGCATTTGTATATGTTTATTTCATGTACGCAATATAACACATCCTTGCAGAATTCGTTCTCAACATTCCGCAGTTGTTTTTTTAATAAAATTTATTTTTTCACTTTTGGGCCTGTGTGGTTTTTTCAGCTTTTTCGGTAAAAAAAAAATGAACAAAAATTACTTCTATTCCAATGAATTTTATATTTATATATGGCACACGCTTTTTATTTATTTATTTATTTTTTGAAGAGATAAAGCATGCTGCAGCTTCAACTTTAGCTTCCGCGTATATTTAAGATGACATTTTCATTTTTATGCCTGAATTCAGAATTACAAAAAAGACAAACAACGAACAAACAAGCAGGAAAATGCTCATTTAATTGTTAAGCATTACCTTTATTGCGTCATTAGGTAGCACACGTAGTCACATTATTTTGTTTTGATTATGTAAGGAATGGACAAATTTTTTTTAGTTCTGTTTCATTTTCCTGTCACTACATGAAGTGCTAATTTGATGTCGAGTTTTGTTGATATGCGATAGGAAATAATTAAGAATCAAAGGTCAGTTCATCTTTGTATGAAGAAAAGGAAGAAGCTATTTTTTTGTGAATATACAAACTCATAAATAATTAAATTTTTAAAAATTTTTTATCTAGTACATATGTAACTACTTACGTACTTATCGTTGAGTTTTACAAATATGGTTCATGTTGGCTGAAAAATCCAATTTAAAATGATAAGAATGATAGAAAACAAATCACGGATTCCACTGATAAATAACCAATAAACATGAGTGGATGCGAAAAAAAGCTCGGCCTAGAGGCCCTTCATGGGCTGTTGTGCCATTAAAAGTAAGTAAAAGTAAAGTAAGGATGCGAAAAGCTCGGCATAGTGCCATGGTGGTAAAAGAAGATAAGTTACTTTCTGATTCACCTGATGACTGGAAAAAATCTTCATTCGAATAAATGAAAATGGACGCGACGCGCCTATAATGAGATAAATGATATGTAAAGCAACTTAAGGAGTCAATAAAAAATTTAAGAACCAATTTATTTTCATTATATTCCCCGAAATTTGCGATTTGATTCCGTTGGACTATTATTTGTGAGTAACATTTAAAGATAAGTGTTTCGCTAACCATTCAGCAACAATTGTGACTCTTAAGGACGAAATTTGTGCAGCCATCGGTGAAGTACAGCTCCATACAGTGGAAATCGTATTGAAAAGTTAGGTTGACCGTATTGGCTACGGCAAGGCCAGGATTGCATTTTCGGATAGTAAAAACCACATTGAAACAAAATTATTCGTGTCTTATTTACACCAAAATCAAATTCCAATTTATAAATGGTCCACCCTGGACATAATTCAAAACATTACCAACATTTTTTCCCCCTTCATTTCAAGCTCTTGTTTTTGCTCTCTATAGCTGGCCCTACACGCTCAGTAATTCTTCATTAGTCAGTATTATCTTCATTACTATTTACGCTTTAAATAGAAAATATCGTTTGTGGTTTTAGCTTTTGCAATGAATCTGAATTTACCTTACTTTACTTTTAATGGCACAACAGCCCATGGAGGGCCTAGGCCGAGCTTTTCGCATCCACTCATGTTGTGCGTGTTATATTTGTACATGAATGGAAGGGACCTACAGTTCAATGCCGAATCCGAACGACGAAGTGAAAAGCTTTTCATAGCAAATTTTACTCTTGCAGGTTTGCCATTGCCTGCCAAGAGGTGGTGCCGTATAGAAAAATTATTTTTTATACTTTTTGATTTCGCCTGTGCCGAGATTCGAACCCCGGACACTCTGCGTAGCAGTCCAACGCACTACCACTACGCCACAGCGACCACATCTGTATTTAAGTATTTTAAAATATTGCCAGTATTACTGATTCTGCAAGGCAAGTTTATTGAACATTTTACCACTACAAACTAATAACAATTTTTAAGAATTTTTTTGTAAATAAGAAGACCAAAATTACATCATGTTACTGATGTAAAAAAAAGTTTTTGTTTAGAAGTTGAGCATATTAGTCGTTGTTTAACATTAAGAAAGTCCACAGCGTTTTTCCAGAGCTTTTTCTGAATACCATTAAATTTAGAAAAGCACAGGAAAATATCAATATGTCTACAACAAACATAAAAAAAAACAAAACAACGATCGCCAAACATGTGAATTGCCACCGAATCCCTGTTTAGAATACAGGGAACCTGATTGGCTATATCGATACGGGAATCGGTACAGAAAAACGCGGCATGATTCGCTGTTTGTTTTCATTGTTTGTTTAAGCTTTTTATATACGTCCCGACTTGTCATTTTGACCTTAAACTCCCGTGTTAGCATCCTTTTTAATACCTCTACACTCTACCACCACATATGTACATGTAAAACACATATGGATATGAGACAAAAGGTTTCCCATTGGCATACAATGAGTAAAACTACGTTTGATTTCAGTTGACTCCAATCTTTTCTGTTTTTAGTGCCTGTACAAAATCAACCTGACTTGCTATACTTTAGCATAAGAACAACTTAAGTTTTAAATAAATCACAAATTAGTTTTTCTAAATATTTGATGTTAATTGCAGATGGTAGATCAGCTGCAAATTTAATTTCAATATTGAATTCTCGATAACGCCAAGGACGTGAATTAAAAAATGACCATAAAAATAAAAATTTTTAGACGGTGCCGGATAAATTTTAAGGCAAACTGACTCTTTTAAAAAAACTATTTTATTTTTATATTAAAAGTATAAATATATCAGTTGAATTTTTAAAATGTCTCATAAAATTATCGTGGTGAGCTAAAAACGGGGAAGCTGAGCTCACCTTAAGCTTCAACTACATCATGTAAACAAAATGTTATTCATACATAATTGCAATAGGAAAAATTTAAGAATAATTTTCATTAGACACATTTTAAAACGTAACTAGGTATGGTACATATGTATTTACTTACTTATATAATAAAGTAAAGGTTGTGATAAATTTTACATAAATTTCTGAAAATTTGTAACGAATAATTTGTGTGGCACTGCACTTACGCACACAGTGACATTTCACAATACAATCACAATAACATCATTAGAATGCGCATATTTCATTGCAAACACAGAAAAGTTTAGACTTCTAGTCGTCAGAAAGACTATATTAGCAGCGGTAAAATCTGAAACAGAGAGCGCCAAGGGGAAACAAGAACAAAATTAAATGAAAGAATATCCTTGAACTCATCGCAGCTGTCTTGGCTATACAAAATTTACGCGATTTTTTTCTGCTTGTGATTATTCGTCAGAAAGTCAAGAAGAAGTTGGAAGTTGGTAAGAAAACAAACAGAAAATACGTAAGTAGAAGTTTGAAAGAGGAAAAGTACTTATGTCACAGGCAGACTATAGAGAAAAAGTGGAGGAAGGAAAAAGAACATACATACTTATTTACTTACAGTAGATCTTTAAATTGTTAATAAAATTCTTTCTACTTCTTTATCTGTTTTTGTAATTTTTTAGCTCATAGTTGCTGCATACATCCAAAAAAAAACTGAAAGCTTTCTGAGTAACAGAGTAACATCTGCGTTCAAAATATCAATGACACAACGTCTGTTAGAAGCAGAAATTAAAATGTTACAAAAATAAAAGTTTTCCTTTTTCACGTCAAATCTAAGGAAAAATTAATGTTGACAATTGTGAATTTTCTGAAAAACATACTTTCATACAGTTTTGAAAATATTACACAAAAGGGGGTTCTACGAGTGGCGAGTACAAATGGATACATGTGAGAAAATTTTCTTGAAATTTCGAAATTGTAATTATAAGTTTTGATTTGCTAGAATTTTTCAGAGGTAAATTATTTCAAAGCCACTGCCTTTTATAAACACAAACATATATAATACAATAACTCTTCATGCAAGGATGAAGACGGAAATCTGGTGACAGATGTCCAGGGCATAATGAGATTATGGAGGGAGCACTTTTCGTAGCTGCTTAATGGCGATGACGGAAATAATCTCGCCACTGCGGAATCCACTCCGAAAACCCCAATCACTGATGGCGTTGAAGTACCGCCGCCTGACTATGAGGAGGTCTTAACAGCCATTGCTCGGCTGAAAAACAATAAGGCTGCAGGTGCAGATGGCCTGTCTGCTGAGTTGTTTAAGACCGGAGGTGAAGAGCTCAAAAACGCATGCATGAGCTTCTATGCAGAATATGGTCAGATGAAAGCATGCCAAGTGATTGGAACCTCAGCGTATTCTGCCCAATCCATAAGAAAGGTGATTCCACGATCTGCGCCAACTACCGTGGGATAAGCCTTCTTAATATTTAATATTGCATATAAGGTTCTATCGAGCGTACTGTGCGAAAGACTGAAGCCCATCTTCAACAAACTGATTGGACCTTATCAGTGTGACTTCAGGCCTGGTAAATCCAACATCGACCAGATATTCACATACGCCAAATCCTGGAAAAGACCCGAGAAAAACAGATCGACACCCATCATCTATTTGTCGATTATAAAGCCGCCTTCGACAGCACGATTAGGGATCACTTGTACGCCGCAATGTCTGATTTTGGTATCGCTGCAAGGCTCATTCGTCTTTGCAAAATGACACTGACCAACACCACCAGCGCAGTGAAAATTGGGACAGACCTTTCCGCACCATTTGATACCAAAAGAGGTTTCAGATAAAGTGACTCCCTATCGTGCGACTTCTTTAAACTTATGCTGGAGAAAATAATTCGAGCTGCGAACATCGACATTTCTGGCACTATCTTCTACAAGAGTGTCATGCTGCTAGCATACGCTGATGGTATTGACATCATTGGCAAAAACGCTCGAGCAGTCAGTGCAGCATTTTCCAACCTGGAAAGGGAGTCTCATCGTGTGGGTCTAGTGGTGAACGAGGACAAAACGAAATACCTTGTGTCAACAAACAAAGAGTCACGGCGACAAACAGAGACAAACCTTGTCACTGTTGATAACTACACTTTTGAAGTCGTCAAGGATTTCGTTTATCTAGGATCCAGCATAAACACCAACAATAATGTCAGTCTTGAGATCAAGCGGAGACTAACTCTTGCCAACAGATGTTACTACGGGCTCAGTAGGCAATTGAGAAGTAGAGCCCTCTCTCGACCGACGAAAATATCGCTCTATAAGTCCCTCATCCTTCCCGTCCTAATGTCTGGCGGAGAGACGTGGACATTGACCATCAATGATGAGAGGCTGTTAGGAGCGTTCGAGAGGAAGATACTCCGTAAGATCTACGGTCCAGTCTGCGTGGACGACGTGTATCGACATAGTCAAGCGTATAAAACTCAAGCTGCTGCGCTGGATGGGTCATGTTGAGCGAATGGAAGAAAGCGCTCCGGCTAGAAGGGTGTTTTATTCGAACCACGGTGGAGGAACACGCAGAAGGGGACGTCCTAATCTCCGTTGGAAAGACCAGGTGCAGGGCAACCTGACTGCACTTGGCCTTATCAACTGGCGCCAGCGCGCGCATAGTAGAGCCGACTGGCGAAGCTTTGTAGAGGCGGCCAAGACCGATCATCGGTTGTAGTGCCAGTTAAGTAAGTAAGTATATAATACAAAATTTTTGTATCACATAAATACAATAATAATTTTCAATCTACTTTTGGTGTAATTTTGAAATTTTTTATTTTTATTTTCAATATTCAAGTAAATTATCGAAGGAGATTTTGAAATTTTATTTAAGTCCAAAATTAAGTGTGTTGTCGTGTTGGAAATTTGGAAAAAATGTGAACATTTAAATAAACCTTTGCTGTTGCCTCCACGTACGTTTTCATTCATTTTCATGAGCTGGTTTTCTATATGGCTGAGTATATTTGTATGTGTGTGTGTATCATTTGAATATCAGTTCATTTACGTAGCTTTTGAGAGAACTTTAAGTGACATTATTAAAGTTTGCTAGTGATAGTATGCTCGATTGAGGTGAGTCAGTCAATCATTCAAGCTGCAGTTTCCGTTTCGGTTAGCTTTTAGCTTTGTTTCTCCACGCTTCCGTTATGATTAACATTTTTCCAATGCATAAATTATGAACCTAAATGGCGTTGTGGTGGAAAAATTAGTTTTATTCTTGTGAATTTGTCATCAATTATTGTGAAACAAAATGTAGGCGCCAGCCTTGAAATATTCGCTTTTTCTGCTCACTGAAATCATCTTAAATTGTGGCTCTGTGCGGTATTGGCACATTGACATATTGGAGATATTTTATTAAAATTTTTCTTTTCTTATTTCTTTTATACATATATGTATGTAGTTTAGTATGTACTTTTGTATGTATGTAATTTTTAATGGTTACTTGTGTATTTTGAAAATAACTACCTACGTAGCATTGGGGTAAAAAAAAAAAATTTGGAAAATGAAAGTATGATAAATAAAATTTATGTACATTGTAGATTTAAGTAGCGCTTGAAGCTGTACTCCACGCAAGTAAACCTGTAAGAAAAGACTTAAATTTTTTTATGTACTTAGAAATGAAAATCATTTAAGACATCAATCTACTTACATATTTTAAATTAAGTATTATATACTCGTACATCGAAAATAGACATACGTTGGTGGTACATACTTAGTACTTATATTTGAAGAGAAAATAAAATTCATCTGTAGGCGTTTTAACGTCACAAGGGGCTATGCGGGTATTTACATGTCAAGTGTTTCGATATATTAACATTATCTGTGAGGGAGATTATCACTGAATGCCGCCATCGCAGCAACATTACGCTGAAGAAGGATAAAGCTATTGGTTTCATTCTTGAAGCTTTTTTAAATACGAAAAAATTCAATTTTGATGGAACTATCAGTTGACTATTATACTCGATGTGAAAGAAAGAAAGTCATTAAATTGTGGTATTCATTTACGATTGCAATATATCAAGGAATTTTCATGTAAAGAAACTGGTGTTTTGAGTTAATGAATTTTGTTGAAATTTTTTTGCTCTTAGCACTTTTCACTATAATCTAACATGATGTTCATTACCAGAAATTGCTCAGTATAAAATCGTCATTAACTCATTACCTACATATTTACCTCGCAGTGCAGTCTTAACTTTTATACCTGAGTAAGAACACTTTAGAATTGCAAATGTAATTAAATTCTAATTTTGAATGCGTATAAAATTAATAATATAAATTATAATGTATGTAACTGCTGTGAAGTAGTGGCGCTTTACATTTCAATTAAATCCATGAAGAAATGCCAGTGTCAATGTCATTTCGTATATGAAATTATTATTATTGACAAAATTTAAAATACAACATAACTGTAGGTGTCTGAATATTATCGACTATGTGTGTACCTTTTTGTGTGTCCATTTTGTAGTCCCTTTGGCATCACTCAAGCAAATAGCAAAACTATGATGGCAAAATTTGTATAAAATTTTGTAAATTATCGAAGCGTGGAACTCTAACCCCTAATGAATTATTGCACAAATTTCTACTACTAAATTTCTGGAAAATGCTAAAAATATTAAATTTCAAAATGAAATTCCAGGAAAAGAAATTTATTCAATGCTTCTTCTTTGCCATTAATCAGCAGTAATGGAATACAATAAATTTTAGCTAAAACAGAAAATAAAAAGGTGCATCTTATGTGCTTATACTCATACTTAAATACATAAGAGAAGAAAAATTACTTACATTTATTATAGAAGCCACTTGTGTTTTAAAACTCAAATACCGTAATATCATAAAGCCATAATTTCTTTACAATAATTTTTTATTTTTTATTTTGAAATATGTAACAATTTTAATATATACCTCTTTATTGGTGTCTTGTGTGATTGCATATCCTCTCTCTTCTTACTCCTTCTTCCTCCCACCTATCAATCCTCCTTCCATTCAACACAATGCTCTGCATTCATAGGGGTACACCCTGTGTGTGGAATGTATAAATTAAAAATATGCCATAAGCTTTTTGTTTTCGTTTATACTCTTTATTGTTTTAGGATGCCTACATGTTGTTTGAAATAAGATATAAATTTTCTGCAATATAGTAAAATATTTGTAAACGATTTTTTATACCTTTGAGGATTTTACGTTTTTAGTCGATTTGAAACAAAATCAAGCTTTTGTTCTTAGGATGTTTTTTCCTCTTTTGGTTTCAGGCTCTTCTCTTCTTGTTGCATGCTTCATATTTTTTTGTTATGAATTTTGTTATAAGTGGCAAAAACTCATAATCTCTTTGAGCATATGCATATAAAAATTTCGCCTCCAGACATGCATTAAATAACAATGTTATTATATTCGTATGCACAAGGTTATTGTCCTTGTATATATATGTATATAAGTAGTATAAGAATACATAAATGGAAATTATTTTATTATAGGAAATTAAGATCTTTCCTTTATTGAATTATTAAAAATAAGATTTAAGATTTTGACCCTTTTTACAAGGACCGGTATATACTGAAAATTATTGCTTGTTTGCGAGGTGATTTGCTGTTGAAATCTGCTCAACAGAATAATTCTCTGTAATTGATTTTTTGGAAACAGAGATTATGTACATTAGAGTGAACCGAAATTGAAACGAATCTTGAAAAGAATTCCCTTTTAAATGTATCAGTTTTTCCCCATATTCAAGTAGTGAAAAAGAAAAGTGTTGAAGTTCTCAGCTTGCAAAAAAAATCAAAACTTCAGTCTAAAGACTTTTTTGTTTTGAAATATTTGTCCTGGGAGGAGTATACTTTTACTTTACTTTTAATGGCACAACAGCCTATGGAGGGCCTAGGCCGAGCTTTTCGCATCCACTCATGTTGTGCGTGTTATATTTGTACATGAATGGAAGGGACCTACCAGTTTAATGCCGATTCCGAACGGCTAAGTGAAAAGCTTGTCATAGCAATTTTTACTCTTGTAGGTTTGCCATTGCCTGCCAAGAGGTGGTGCCATGTAGAAAAATTATTTTTTCTACTTTTTGATATTGCCTGTGCTGAGATTCGAACCCCGGCCACTCTGCGCAGCAGTCCAACGCACTACCACTACGCCACAGCGACCACTGCTGGGAGGAGTATAGGACTTCAAAAATTATTAAAGAATATAAATTATTATCAGTTATTTGAAAATGAAAGTTTTTGAAAATGTTTGTATAATAATACCGATTGAAACAGCTGTGCACACATGAGGAAATCCATTATACTTTGAAAGATACGGGGTTCAAAATAAAATAACTGTAGCTCCCAGATTTTCTTAATCAATTCGTATCCTTATTTAAATTACAAATTAATATTAATTAAAATTACTCATACCACCCGTATTCCATGTAATAAAATATATTTCTTTATGTAAGTTGAAATAAAATGCGTTATTATTTTATTTCAACTGGCTTATTTTTAGGAACAGAAACTCCGTTCACCGTGAGTGGTACTTTACGACTGACTTTTCAATACCTGTAGCTTAAAGCTATAACCCTTTTCTTTCGCCTAATTTCGCTGATGCTGCATTTCACACGGGAACGTCACAGTAGTGCACTTGCGCAAGCGGATAAGCGGTAGACGTAGCGTCAGCATTTGTCATGTTGCGCGTGTAGATTCGGGTGTCAATAACTGCAGTGTTAACTTGTATATTAAAAACTTAAAAATTTGGAAGATGAACAAGAAAATTACAAAAAAAAAGATCATGTATGCATAGTCAAAATATCAAAAATCAAATCAAAAAGCAAAAGCCACTTAATACATTGAAAGTAAAAACTATAGTTAAGATTCTTAAGAAAAGCTACTCTTGCCATTTGTAACCCTATACAATGTAATTAGAATCATTTAGAACCATAAATTTAATAAAAATGGAAATAATTTATTTTATTTATTTCATAAAAAATTCTGGTTTTGACACCTGTACAACACCGAACCCGTTTCATGACAGAGAGACCAGCAATACTCAGCAAGCATAAACATATTGCATTTATTTTTCTTTGTATCTACTATTGATGTTAATATCTTGGTAAAGCAATTCTCCATACTCATCGCTGAACTCTCCAAAGTTCGGGGGAAGAAATCCAAATGATCGTGATGAATATTACACCGTTGCCACTATTTAACGAAATGCAAATTTTCTCAAAATATCTAGTAATAAAATTCCTGAACATTTTTTATTTACCTGAGTGAGAAAAACGAATACGCGCACTCATTTTGTGCGCTCATTTATATCATATCGATATTATTTAAAAGAATTGGTCAGTGGTATTTATGAAAATATAGAAAAACGTTATATGGAATACGGGTGGTATGAGTAATTTTATTTCAATATTAAATTGCATTAACACGATTTGATCTGGAAAATCTGTTTTCAATCAATTTTTAGGATACATTCTATTTTCTTACGTTGAATTCTATTATTAAATTAAGTTGAATTTTGTCGAAATGTGTGAAAAGATACACAAAATTTCTATAACTAGAATTACTAGAATTTTTCTGCCGAGATAATGATGAAGATAGGGAGCCAATTATATATTATATAATATAATCAGCACAAAATAACTCCCTACAATATTAACAAGACTGCAAAATTTTGTTGTGATAAGACGATTCTTTCGGTTTTTATAAAATTTCTTATTTTTTTTAAAGGTTAAAGTAAATTTTATTTGAAAGTTTTAAAAAATTCAAATCAAAATCGAAAGTATTTATCAAGACGAAATTGTCCAGCGGTATTGATGATATTATGAAGATTTGATTTTGAAAATCGCTTGCCACCCTATTGCTTCTCTCACTGTACTCACCATTAACTCCTTTTTGACTTTTCTTACTTCTCACTGCTTCGAACTCGTCATGAGGTAGTGGAACTGTAACAACAATCATTTTGAAAAATATAGTACTTTGTTATCTATGACAAAAGTTTAAATCTACTATGATCCGAAATTGTTTCCATTTAAATAAAATTTATTGTTAAAATTAATATTCAAACTTTTAAAAGTTAATCACCAGAATGAAAATCTCAAAGTAAAAAAAAAAACTTTATAGTATTACTAAACTCGAAAAACTGTGAATGCAGGATTGATCACTTGCACTACCTCTTTTAGAATTTAAGCTCAAACCACATGCCAATGACAATTAAGTAGTTGATTTTTGTAGTACAATAATATTAACCGAACCAATTTGAAACAAACAGTCTTCACGTGACATCATCTCTTGGCATTCATTCTTTTGGTGCATCTGCGTTTCGTGTATCCTTGTATATTCCACGGTGTTTAAGCCACCCTAATGCACCTTTTCTTTCCTATCCATTTTCTCTATCCTGGTTTATTTTCGTTCTATTTCTTTTGCTACTGCTTTCTCTTAGTTCTTCTCTAGAACACTTTCATACCGGTCTGTTGGGCTCTTCAATATATTTATTGTACAATTTTTCATTTTAATAAATGTTGTTAAATATTAAATACGAATTCTGAGTGTTTAATTTTCAATCTTTCCTTCAAATAATTCATTCCTGAATTAAACATACGGGCTTGCAGGCAAATTTTGGTGCAAGGCTTACGTGAGATGTTGCCAGCCAACTTCCAGTTGACGCTTGATCTAGAAAGTTCGTGTTGGCATCTTTGTATCGGGTCAGAGTTTGAGTTGTGTTTTGGTCATCACATTTTGTTAGTGTAGTAATAGCTATATACAAGGTTGTGTAAAAAGATTTTGCTGATCGGTCAGAATTCATAGTAAGTAGTAGTCTCAATTTTATATTAGAATGAACATTAATTAAAGCTTAAGTTTCCTCAGTGAAATTGTATATATTAAGTTTTGGACTTTACTAAAATTTCACTACTTAATTGATTTAAATTATCATTTGTAGATCTATGTCTATTTTTGTTACTCATACGCACTAAGGTACACTAAAGAAATTGCTAGCGCTAGGAATTCGTGCAATTATAATTTGATTCCCACTTAATTAAATCTTCATTAAGTTTGTGTCTGGATTTTATTTTCTCTACCGACCAAATCAACATTTTTCATTTACAATTCATTGATAATCATTTGCATCGACGATATTAATTGAGAGCAAAAAATAACCGGACTTGAACTCATACAGTTGCGTGTACATATACTTATGCTCATCATACTTATATGCATGTGTGGATATGTAGTAGCAGTAGTTATTATTTTGACTGTTGCTGTAAATGAGTTTGAAAAGTTTGATTAACTAAAAATTTGTAATCGATATATGAAATTTTAACTAAATATTTCAATGCTTAAACCAGCAAACATAGAATAGTTTCAATTAATTAAATATATTTTACTAGTTTTTGTTGATTTGATAGCAGCCATAACTTCTTGTAAATTTTTGGAAAACATTAAATTTTTTTTTTTTTTTTTGACTAGATATTTCGATGCATAGCTATGCTTTTGTATATGCAAGCATCGGAAAATATTTACTATTGCGATAGTTGGCTGCTTGCATTGTGGTATTCGAAAAATTGTATTTAATAGCATCTCATTGCTCTGCCTACTAAAAAGTCTGTGCCCGTGAGATATTATATTAAAATTGCTGCTGTTACGGTTGTCAATATGTGAGTATTTTGCAAATGCTCTTTTCTCATCTAGAAAGTACTATGCATAAATTGTGGTCTTGTGCAAACTGATATATATTTCAATTGCTTCGAAATGCTTTTAGTTATATACCTATAAGAGTATGAAAATGGATTTCATGCTTTAATGGAGTTAAAGTGTGTATATGATTTGTGTAGGTGTTATGTGCGGTAAAATAGCTTAAGTTGTATGCACTAAACTGCTGCACCGAATATCTCGAATGAAATACTTATTATACACTTATAAAGCTGATGGAAGACCAACGAAAACTCACACAAAACGGAGATTGAAAATGTTGACCAAATGCAGATCGAAATCAAAGTCAGAAAAATTATACCATATTTCAAATCAAAAATGAAACCAGAAATATTCAGATCATAACTTAGACAAAAAGTCAGACTAAAGGAGGACAAATTTTAAACAAAAATCAAACTATTACTCAGACTTGAATTCAGTCCGTTATTTAGATTAAAATTTAGCCCCAACACTCAAACCAAATTCACATTGAAATCAAAACTGAGATCAATCACTCATACCAAAAGAAATGTGTAAAGTTCGAATCAAAACAAGAACAAACAAAAGGTAGACCTGTAATATTAAACTGCCGATCAGATGGCAATGTTGTTGCCTGTTTTCAGAAAAGGACACAAAATTCGACAGCCCTCGCAGAAAACATGCAACATTTTATCGATAAAAGAAAAAGCTATTACAATTATACTGTTTCGGAATTCATGTACATACTAAGTAAGTAAATAAAAGTTGAATGCATGATGAGATTATTGATTTGCATTCTTACACTCTATCAACATGAACCCAACGAATATCCAATGCAAATATGAAAAAATTTGAAATGGCAACAAATAGAAACAGCATTGCAATTGGATTGTGGATGCAAATCACATTTGTAATTTGGAAACTAATTTTGAAACGTAGTCATGTTGTTAAAAGCGTTTAATGTTTGTAAGTGCCTAAGTACATGATCGGTGGGCGGTTTCACGCCTGCAAGTACCAAATTAATGGTACTTGATTTCGTGGTATGTTGTTTGTTGTGCATATGTATACAAAACTCAGTCATGTCTTGCTTTTTAATTTCAATGTTCCACTTAATTGCTTTTATTGCCACATATGTAGCGTGTATGGCAGAAGCCAGTGGTTTTTGATTTACGGTGAGCGAAACAGACAGGAGATTAATATAAATATTTTTTCAGGTAACCAATTACAAAGAAGGCAAAATGTTGTGTTACAACGTGTTATGTCAAGGCTGATCGTTGCAAACAATTAAGAATAAATCAATATTTTTTTCCAAAAAATCATTAAAAAAACACACTCATTTGTCGTGAAATATTACCCAATTTCAAAAATTGTTTCCCTTCGTGTTAATTTAGATGAGTAGAAACATTTATGTGAGTAGAATTGTCAATTCGTTGACATTCTTGACTATTTATCATATCCCAAAAATTAGCACTTTTCTGAGTCACTGTAAATAAAATATAACAGATCTGTTTATTATAGAGATACGGGAAAAACCGAATTTCCGGATTTAAGCTTTATCACATAAATATGAAGGCATATGTTTGCATGAGAGAGGTCACGCCCACTTGTTAAAAATCGTAAAAATTTTTCCCTATAATAACTACTAACATATCGCCTTACAATCTCAACTACCATCTGTTATTGTTTACTATTCTTACTATGGCCTCCCAGTAACTTCACTTCAAGTATTTTGTTTCTATGATATGCATCACTCCCATTAGCCCCAAAATGACTATAATTTACCCAATAGCTATTATCAATATACCGCTTTTACAAACAACTGTTATTGTCTTTTTCTACGGTTCTCCAGATAAATCACTTGAAGTATTTTGTTTGTATGAGAGCTGCCGAGCCGCACACTCTTGTCCAAAAAATACCAAATTATGCCTAATAGCTACAAGTTACTACTTTGAAAAGTTTCTTAAATGTGAAGTGCCAAGTCAGCCGATAAGATCATTTCATGGTGTACTATGTACTAAGAACAGGAGCTCCCGAAAGGGAACATTTATAAAGGGGCGAGTAAACAAAATCCACTCCTGTAAGAATAACATGAATAGCACTCTACCTCTCCTTTAACTTTATATCGAACATTTCTTTCAGCAAATGTTAAGAGGTAAAAGGTTATATTGATTATTATTGAACTAGAAGTAATATCATTTCTAGCTTAGTAGAAATTAGGTAAAGTCCATTTAAATAATAGAATTTATATACTTCTTTAGTTTTCCTTCTTCATATTATACGTTTTCATTTATTCAATAAAGATAATTTCATCAGATTTTTACCTCACAGGCAAAGTGACTTAATGCACCGGCACGTAGTATGTACAAAGGAAACTGGCGTGTTTGGATGAATTATCCTTAGTTGAACAGTATTAGCTGCTGTTTGGTGTATGTGCAATTACACTCTTAATGCCATACCATGTTTAGCTTAAATAGCAAACTTAATGCTGCTTTAGTTTTGAGTATGCTGGAGGATCCACGTGAATAGTAAAGGAGTTTCGTTTGTGTTGGATGAATTTAATTCTTACCTTTGCACTCGTATGTACATACATGCTACAATTAATTTTAAAACTGCACATTGGCACTATGGGTCCTAATTCATTTCTAGCTGGAGAAAATTTTGACTCATTTGTATTTAAGATCAATAGCAATCACTACGCTTTAACACCATGGGGCCCTTGTCATGCTTACAATAACCTAAAACTATCAAACTCGTAACACATGTACCTCACACATGTGTACATAATTTTGAATTAAATTTTATGCTTGGTATTCTTAACTTGGAACATTCTCTATCTCTATTCAGAGCAGGAAATATAATCCCGGATATATTCATTTTTAATTTTTATCCAGTTCTCCAGATCTTTCAGCGAACGCAGAGGTTGGGCATTTTTCGAAAAACGAACGGGGGTTACAAGTCTTGACTGCATTAACAGATTAAACTTTTACGTGATGCACATAAGTTTTGTTTTGCTTTTACTGTTCGTTATTTAGTTGAAGGCTTAGTAGTTTGCAGAAGCTAAGTACTTAGCACAGTGCAAAAAACTTCGTGGGCGCATTTACTCAGATTTGCTTTTGTTGTTTTAACCGTAAAGCATTTTTTGAGGATTACTGTGAATAATTTCATGAAGAAGTGGGTTATTCTATTTTGAAAATGATACACAGTACAATAACATTTTATACGCGGCGATGAATCGATGAGTTTTTGAAAGAGGAAAATATCCTGCACTTAAATTCGAGTGGGATCTTCTTAAGCTCAAAAGTGAGGGGATGAATTCATTTCATTACTTTAGTAAACTGGTATGCCATAGGTCTACGCCTAAGCCCTCCATGGTTCAAATC
This sequence comes from Palloptera scutellata, assembly GCA_958295655.1. NCBI lineage: Eukaryota > Metazoa > Arthropoda > Insecta > Diptera > Pallopteridae > Palloptera > Palloptera scutellata. The sequence goes on from OY282450.1 coordinate 16,048,317, forward strand.
TCGGCACAGGCAAAATTAGAATAATCAGTTTTTGTACACGGCATTACCTCATGGCAGGCAATGGCAAACCTATAAAATTAAAAATTTCCTATGCAAATCTTTTCACTTCGCCAAACGGATTAAATTCATTTACAAAAAAAAAAAAATCAATCGCACAACATGAGTGGATGCGAAAAGTTCGGCCTAGACCCTCCATGAGCTATTGTGCGATTAAAAGAAAGAAATAACTTTTATTTTAGAAACAAGGATATACGATTATTTTGTTGTATATTTGTCAAACCAAAATTATTGACTTGTAATTAAACGCTTTCTCCACATCAGATATATACAACTTAAGAGGTTTAATTCAAACTTGTTGGATGAAATAAAACACCGTCTTCATTGGTGGGTTACAATTTTATGGTTTTAGCGTCAGTAATTTGAAGTGAAATTTGTTTTGGAAGGGTACTAAAATCTTTATCGGCAACCTTTGGTTGACGAATTATTTTATTTTGTTTGGCTCTCTATGCATACAACAAAAACTCATTTCTCTCACTCTCTTCATTGAGGAATAAAGCCGAAAAGTTACGCTCTAACACATAGAGTGGTTGGGAGTTTAACGGATCAAAGAAAGGGGCGAGTAAACAAAATCCACTCCTGTAAGAATAAGATGAATAGCACTCAACCTCTCCTTTAACTTATATAGTTGCATTAAAGAATTTCTCGCAAAACAAACACGACTAACAATAACAGTAAATTCATCTGAAATCAATCACTCGTTAATATGAAAATGACTTGATTGTTCGCAGTCGACCGCGTGTATTATTGCTCGGCAGTCACATGACCACATCTGTCAAATTATAGACACACTCTTTCTTATGGCGAGGATTATTTTGCCGATGACGCGATAACGTGACCACCGACCACAATTGTGGCTGTCGGCAATTTACATTCATCTATTTCAAATTTGACAACTAACAAGAGGAAGAGGAAGAAGAAAAGAGGGAGTGAAGAGAACTGATTACGTCTGTGCTACTCCTGCTCCGCTATCATTGTGATCAAGTAGCTGACTACACGGCAACTGTTAAAGCCGACGGAAATTCTTAGTCATTTGTTCGTGTAGCTGCTGTCGTCAATGTGTATTGAGTATATATGTATGTGCACATGAGATGACATTGAGAGAGCCGACATCTCTGCTAATACTTCATGGGCCCGATCCCTACATCGTATAACAAATTTTTTCATATACTTATTGTGAACAATTTAGTGAAAGAAGATAGCGTGGGGAAACATTATTCTTTCTTTTAATGGCACAACAATCCATAGAGGGCCTAGGCTGAGCTTTTCGCATCCATCGCATGTTGTGCGTATGATTTTTTTTTTGTAAATGAATTTAAGGGATTTACAGTTTAATGCCGAATCCGTTTGGCGAAGTGAAAAGATTTTTATAGGAAATTTTTAATCTTGTAGGTTTGCCATTGCCTGCCAAGAGGTAGTACTGTGTAAAAAATTTGTTTTTTCTACCATTTGATTTTGTCTGTATCGAGATTCGAACCCCGGACACTCTGCGTAACAGTCCAACGCACTACCTCTACGCCACAGCGACCAGCTGCTTGAGTAAACATAGAAAACGTAAAAAACTGTTTTAGTCGTGAGTTGGTCGTGTTAAGTTTCACTTCACCCGTGAGTTCTTAAACTCTCACATTTTTTTTATCAGCTTAACGTGGCTGATATCAGCACGCTGTTAAATTTCGCATCAGATACTTTATTTTTTTATTTTAACTGTGTATGTATACAAAATTTTGTTTCATTTGCTTCACCGTTTCCTTTGATATTACCTTTTGCATATTTAACTTGTATGGGGAGTAAGCATGGTTTTTGCCCAATGTTGACAAATTGGAATTTGCGGGTGGTATTTAAATTTGCCATATATAAAACTACATTAAAATAAATTTTATTTCACAAAAAATTTCACTTCATACATATAGCTTTTACTTTTGTGCTTAACTACATATTATTCGCTCGTGGTTATGTTCAGATTTTGCTTGGCGAACTCCATGAATTTGTTGTTGCACCGAACACGAAGAGAGAGACAGAGCTTTTACTCACTCTCACAATGAACACGATATGCTGGGTGAAATGTACACCGAGGACGACGAGTATTCAGGGTGTCAATGAGTTATTCTACAAAAAACGAACACAAATTTATGTAAAATAGAAGGAAAACATATAAACCTGTACATCATTAGTTTCATTTGCCGAAAAGCGAAGTTGCGAATATTTTTAGTATTTAAAAGTGAATATTAAATATATTATTTATAAAACTATTGCAGAAAAAGCTTTGTGATGGTCTCGCTCAGTACTATTCTTTCCGGAAGAATCGCGCACGCTGTACATGACAAGGAGGTACACGATCAGCTGAAGTAGAAATAAGTAAGATGCTCAATACAACTAGAAACGAAGTTAGGGTGATTGATAAGCAGTTGTCGATGCTTGTAGAGAAATTTAAAAAGAACGTAAACCTTTTCAATGAATTTAAGTTCCTTTAGGATGTTAGTAGGGTTCCCAATTGAGAATCGATACAATTTACGCACTTATTATATTTAGACCCTGGGGGTAAGGAAGCTATGCAATCTCTTACTCCGGCTAGAACCATCGCTGTTTCTCCAACATTAGTTTCCTCTACTTTGGCTATGAATCAATCTCTCATAGCTATCGATGAATCTCCAGCTATTTCCACCATTGGTTTCAACTTCAACTGAAAATCAAATGTTACCTTCATCTAACGCTGAATATGCTATGACAATTTCAAAAAAAAAAAAGAACAGAAACTGACAAATAGTTGATTGTGCTGCACCAGTCAAAAAAAAAAAAAAAAACTAACAGTAGTTACACTAAAAAACACAGTTTTCATTTAACGATTTTCAAATGACATTTCAATTGATGATATAAAATTCCATAAAAAGGCTAAAATTTAAATTGATGACCTTCTTTCGGTTCTTAAGTGTAACTTTTCATATCAAAGAAATATTTCTTCTTTTAAAATTAGTATTCCGGTTAAGAAGTTTGATAAAAATCTTTATTACTTTTTTTACTTACTTTTAATGGCACAACTGCCCATGGAGGGCCTAGGCCGAGCTTTTCGCATCCACTCATGTTGTGCGTGTTATATTTGTACATAAATGGACGAATCCGAACGTTGAAGTGAAAAGCTTTTCATAGGCAATTTGTTCTCTTGTAGGTTTGCCATTGCCTGCCAAGAGGTGGTGCCGTGTAGAAAAATTATTTTTTCTAATTTTTCATTTTGCCTGTGCCGAGATTCGAACCCCGGAACTTTTGGCTAAAAGTTGTAATTGTGAGAGATACAAAGAAGGTTGTACACTTTTCTCATGTGGATCCAAAAAACTAGTGAGGGTTACTGTTTTTCGAAAATAATATACAAAAAAAATCTCAGAGGGTCTAATTAGTTAAACAACATAATATATCTTAAAGGTTTAACTTGTAATGCACACATTTAAGCTGTACATTTTAGAAATATGGCTTAAACCATCTGTATCATGATGTTGAAATTCTTTGTACTAACTTGCAAGTTTTTAGAAAAAGCGAGAATTGAATCTTCAATATAATGCGACATAAGCAAAATTAAGTCGATTCAAAAAGAATTTATTTCTTTTGCACTGAGGAGTTTTTATTGGAATACTCTTTTGAATCTTCCACTGTATGAACATCGGTTCAAACTTATTAATCTAGCGATATTATAAGCAAAAGTAAAATGCTGAATATAATACGTTCATCGTCTTAAACTTCTTGATAAGCCAACTCTAAAAAACAGATGTGTAATGTTAATTGTCATGTTTTTGGCCAAACTGTTAAATAGCGACATAAATTCACAATTTTTATTAAATCAAGTTAACCTGAGCATTCCGAACCGTTGTACATGGCACCCAGTTACGATTAAATTCTGTACCTGCCCTATTAATTTTGCACAAAATTACCCTTCTTGTTGCTCGTAATGATTGCAATGACTTCAACAACCTTCATGGCTTTTTTGACTTATAGAAAAATACTATTCTTTTAAATGGTTTAACCAGCTGATGTTAATAATCTGTTAACATCAGCTTGTTAATATTGATTAATAAGCTGTTGTTCGAAAAAGAACTGGAATAGTTACATACTTCACCCTCGCACGTGTCGCACTACTCAGTCCGGACTGTGTCTGTTTTTGGGAATCGATTTGTTTGTTATTCGGATGCGCAGCTCATGCGACTGGGCGAAAAAATAATACGTCAATAAAAAAGAAAATAAATAAATCTACAAGAACGAAATACAGAAGTGACCATATACTGTCGTTTTGCTTACTTTTGGGCGCACTTAAAGCTTCAAATATTATTTAGCTGGTATTGCCGTATCATTGATGACGTCGTTCATATGTGATGCTATGTGATATATTTGAAATTCACAAATTAGTTAAGGAATAGTTCTTTAAGTAATTGTTATATGCCTTGATTTCACCAAATTTTTCGTTTTTCTTGGTATTCTTTTGTTTTTTCAGCTTACCAACATGAATCACACAGCAGATATTTCACTAAGTCTTACCGCTGCCAGCTCCTCAATGGAAGCATTGAATTCATTTGCCAATTCTGTTGCTTTTGAGTCCAAAGAATCAAATACTATGGATTATTTGGAGACGGCGAATATAGCACGGCTAGGTAATTACACTGCAACCGATGCCAATAGAACCGACCAATTGGATCCGGTGTTAATAGCCCGTTTCACACAAAATCGCAGCATTGATGGTTCCTGGTATACGGTGTTGTTTGTCTTTTATCTGCTAATTATTGCCGTTGGTACCTTTGGAAGTATTCTGGTCGTTATTGCTGTGGTGCGAAAGCCACTGATGCGTACTGCCCGTAATTTATTCATCTTGAATTTGGCATTTTCCGGTGAGTTTTTCTGATTGTTTTGCTTTGCTTTTATTTTCATTTTTCTTTACTTATGTATTTCCTTCTCAAACTAAATTTTGCCTTTCTTGTCCGTATGAATTTTGCAGATTTACTTTTATGCTTGGTAACAATGCCGCTGACGATGATGGAAATTCTTGCTAAATATTGGCCATTTGGTACGTGCTCCTTTTTGTGTAAAATGATTGCTATGATGCAGGCAGTGAGCATTTTCGTTTCGACAATGTCTATAACAGCGATTGCATTCGACAGATATCAGGTGAGTGATTGATGACACAAAGAACGTGGCAGTTTTCTCTTTTCAATCCCTATCGCGTGGATTTCAAACTGACTGTAGGAAGAATTCATAAACTATCGATTTATGTGTCGAAATTGAGAAATTATTATGCAAATTTCGAAGAATATGACAAAGTGACAAGCCTTAAAATGAGAACTAAACTAATATTCTTAAAAAGAATTGCTTACAAATCACATGCTTCAGTTATTTCAACCAAAAATAAATTTCGTTGCTCTTACGATGTTGACATGACTGATAAGATGCCAAACAGGGAATAAGTTAAGCGAAAAATTTTAAATTAAATTATTGTTGAGAAATGATTTTTCTTCAGCTTTTGACTGAAGCATTCACAAGATATATACATAGTTAAATACTCGCAGGTACTTCACAATATCTAAGTAAATAAAAAGTAAATAAGTAAATGCAGCAATTCTATTCAGAAAATTTTGAATTTTGACCAGTTTTTCTGGTAGTATACAGGAACAATTTGAAGGGGGTACTGCACAAAATAACTTCAACTTCTCAAAAAGGGCCATCATAACGTAAATATTTACACACTACATATGTATATGAAATTTTATGATTTTGTTTTGTTTTGATTTCTCCGAGCATCAAAGTGTAATAAATATTTTAATGACAATATCAAAAGAAATATTGGTACCTATCTAACAAAAACAAATATTAGCAAAGGAAAACTCTAAATCGGATAATAACCACAATCATCTACCATTAAATGCAAAAAAGTATAAGTATTTGTATTAACATAACAAGTTTAAAAATAAAATATTGTATGAACGTTCACTTGTACTGAAAACCCGGTTACTGGTATGAAAAATTCTTCCAAGTTTTCAGCGGTTACATAATTATTTCGTTTTCTACTGGGATTTGCTGTGAACGAGAAAAAAAGAAAGAATTTTTAGGTATTAATATCTAAATTCAATGAATAATTTTATTCTTCTGAGAAAATCAATGTTGTCAACAATCGCAATGGCAATGATAAAAATAGATGCAGAAAAATTTCAATACCTACACTTATTGCAGTAGAATATCTATTACAAATTGCCATTTTTTATTTTTACACTTTAACAAAAAGAAAATTTTTATAGTTCATGCATGATATCTACAATGTACTTACTACTGTGGGCAAAAAGTAGTAAGACTTTGTTCATAATTTCAAATTTTTTTTATTCATTCTTCCAAATCTATTTCGTCCCCTTCAAAGTAATACCCCCTGGTCCCAATACACTTGTGCCAACGTTTTTTCCAATTCTCGAAACAGTTGTTAAAGTAAATTTCCGGAATAGCCTTCAATGCGCTTAGCGATTCATGTTTAATGTCTTCAATTGACCAAAAGTCAATAGCCAAAAGAATAGGGTGGTTGCGCAACGATATCTGTCGAATTTTTGGCAAAATGGTCTCGTAAAACCAATGCAGTGTGAGCCGGCGCATTACCGTGATGCAAAAATAATGAGTTGTCTTTCCATAATTCCGGCCTTTTTTTGCGAATCCCTTCACGCAAATGACGCATTACACTCAAATAGTATTCCTTGTTGACAGTTTGGCCGGTCGGAAGGAATTCGGAGTGCACCACACCTCGATAATCGAAGAAAACTGTCAACATGACCTTGATTTTTGACCTGCTTTGACGGGGTTTTTTCGGTTTCGGCTCACCTTTGGCATGATATTCGGCCGATTGATCGTCTGTTTCTGGGTCGTAAGCATAGATCCAAGTCTCATCGCCAGTTATAATACGTTTCATGACATTCTGGTAGTCGGAAAGCATTGTTTCACAGACGTCAACGCGACGCTGTTTTTCCATAAAATTTAGTGATTTTGTCGTGCATTCACTCTTCTTAGGCCCAAATGATGTTTTAAAATGGTTTTCACTGATCCTTCCGATATTCCAACGATGCCAGTAAGGTCTCTGACTGTTAATCGTCGATTCTCGAGCACCAATTCCTTGATTTTATTGACGTGTTGATCATCAGTTGATGTTGATGGCCGTCGTGGACGTGGTTCGTCGTCAACGCGTTCTCGACCATCTTTGAACAATTTGTACCAATCAAAAACACTTGCTCGCGACATACAATTATCACCGAAGGCCTTTTGCAACATTCTGAACGTTTCGGCACCAGAAATTTGATTCCGCACACAAAATTTAATGGAAGTTCTTTGTTGAATAATTTCACTCTTTGTGAAAATCGTCGAATGCACTTTTTGTACTTCAGAAAGACAAGCGTATACTAAACACTAATGATTATTTTGATGTGACATTTGGCACAGATGTCACCGACAGTCATACCAACCTTAAAAAAATAATATTTTGATGAATGGGTTTCCACGCGAAATTTAAATTAAAAAGACTAACTACGTTTTGCCCACAGTAGTATGTAATTGCGAAAAAAAAATGTATGCTGAACTTTACATTTACATCTCAAACTATACAAAATCCTTTTACATACTAGTTAGTTTATTGTGTAGATACTTGAGCTTGAGCAAATTTATTATACACAATATTGTATCATTATTCAGCAATCTGGCTAACATTTATGTTAGCCTGAAGTTGAGTTTTCTGTTACTTATTCAAATTGAGTTCTTTTGTTAATGTACTTAATTGCTGCAAATACATATTTACTTACTTAGATATTGCGAAGAACCTACAAAACCAGATACTTATAAGTTGAAGAAAAATAATTTGCTAACTATAATTTACTGTAAAATTTGCCCATCCTCCACAAAGTAATTGAAAAATTCAACCCTTTCAAAATCACAAAAATAAAACCTAATATTAAGATAATAGCAAGAAGAACATAACCATAACCTTTCTGGACCATAAGAGTTTGAAAATTTTCATTAGAGAGTAAATGGACTGTAATACTGACATACCTTATTCTACACAGGGGTAGGAGGCACCCGAACACCAAAATTAACCCTACACCTACCTAAATGAAAATGATTTGCTTTATTTATATCAAAAAAAAAAAAAAAAAAACTACCAAAAAGGAGTCAGTAATTGAGAGGAAAATAATAACGGCACGGCAAAGGCCTTGGACCTGAAAGGACTTAAAAATGTTAATAGTTCCCACCATATTCCATTAGAATTCCATACTGAGCTCATATATAATCATCAGCCTACATGTTTCCTCTTGGAGAGAGAGATTTCCAACGTCTTATGTGCCATGAGCGTATATTTTTTCGTAGATACAAATAACTCCAAATTCTATATTGTATTTTATAAATAGAAAAAAACTTAAATTATTTGGTCAACAAGAATTATGGAACAATTCGTTCTTGGTATTACATAATACTAAAGTTGAAAGTATGCAGAGAAAAGGCAAACGACAAATAAATCCCAAAATGTTTTGAGTTTTCCCCTCAAAAACGATTTGATGTTCTTTTCCAAGAAGCACTCAGTGTTCGCTCACATTTTTTTTGTCAGAAAGCCTCTAAGCCTTTAACAATTATTAGATTTTTTGCTTTCTATTCATAAGAGACTTGCATCATTCATTTGCACAGCTCTTTATATAGTAGAAAATGAATGATGCTAGTTTCTTATGAATAGAAAACGACAAAACTAAACATTGTTAAAAGCTTAGAGACTTTCCAGACTTTCGATGTGAGTTTTTCCGTTGGGTTATATGAGATAAAAAAGGCACCTAAATGTGGTTGCAACATTACTATGTAACGCACACTCTGCTTTATGAAAAAAGTTTATTTTCCATGACGTTATATAAAAATTTTATTGTGGCTTAACTGCCACACTTTCTAAAATTTTTCGAAATTGAATTTTACAATTGCTAATATTTTATTTATTTTTCTCCCCCTCCTTCTCCACTCTATTAGGTGATTGTGAATCCAACACGTGAAAGTTTAACTTTCAGCGGCGTCATTTATACACTCCTCTCAATTTGGCTATTGGCTTTTGCGTTCGCCTCTCCGCTTTTCATCTACAAACGCTTGATATACGCTGACATACCGCCAATGCTCGAGGAGCTGGGCATTCATGGTGTTGCATTCTGTATCGAAGATTGGCCAATGGTGCACGGACGTTTTTATTATTCGGCATTTTCGCTGTGCATACAATATTTGGTGCCGATTTTGCTAGTGTCGGGTTCATACCTTGGCATCTATAATAAATTGAAGAATCGCATTACTGTCGTAACGGTGCAAACGTCAAATCGCAAAGCGGAGCGTGGCAGACGCATGAAGCGCACCAATTGCCTGCTAATTAGCATAGCTGTGATTTTTGGCGTTTCGTGGCTACCGCTGAACTTCATTAATCTATATGCGGATATAAAGCGTTCAGAGGTTACGGAAAGCCTGCGCGTTTGGTATGCCTTCTGTCATATGTTCGCCATGACATCGGCCTGCACCAATCCGTTCCTGTATGGATGGCTCAACGATAATTTCCGTAAAGAATTTTATGAAATATTTTTTTGCTGTTGTTCTAAAGAAACCACTAATGTTGCTCTTAATGGTCACACGACAGGCAGTGGACAGACGCGTCGCAGACGAAAACACGCCGACATTGCTAAGGGTGATTTGAAATTGCTTGGTAACGGCAGTGGTTGCGGTGGCGGCTGTAGTGACCGCGAATGTGGCGCTGACGATTATGCTGGTACGAATGGATTGCGTAGCGTGGTGACAGAATCTTATGCGCTCACCGAGAATCCAATGTTAACCACGGAAGTAATGATACTGATGCCGCGGTAAATTATTTCAATCTAAAAGCATAAATGCAACATAAGTATTTTTAATTCGTATGTAAAGGTTAGAGTTTTAATTGAAACCGTTAAGTTTATGAATGGGAAAAATGGCAAGAAAAAATTTGAACGGCTTACAACTATGTAAAATGATGGTTAAGTAAAGAAAGTTGTAGGCGGAGAAGATTACTTTAGGTTGTTTCATTCTTGAATTACTCTAGCAGATCCAAAGGTTGTGCTAAAGTCTTGAGTTAAGATCTTTTCACTCTCTTAAAAAGCCTAATAAGCTTTGATATACTATTGAGAAAGAGAGTCGACCAGTGGTGGAACCATGAACTTATGAATACATACATATGTATACTTATGTATATTACTTAGATGCGTTTTATTCCTCACTCCATCCTAGTTATGTATAATTAGCAGCGATAATTGTATGGGAAATAAAAAAAAAAAAATTTAAGAGCTGCGTATAATTATGGTTTTATAAGAATACTTCTGTGAAATGTTAGTAATGAAAAAAGAAGTTTGACAAAAAAGTAATGCATCAAAATTTCCCACGGAAAAAACAAGTAAGTTAGAAATACAATTAAAAATGTTTTTTGGCCGGCAAGAAACAAATATTTATATACATATGTATGCATAGTTCTTATTTTCTATAAGTCGTGAGCCGTGTTTCTGTATAGTTTGGATTTTTTCCGATAAATGCTATTACTTGGTCTCCCATTTTAATATTTTTCATTTGATTTATTTTTGATTTATTTTTGATTTGATTTCTGATTTGATTTTTGATTTGATTTTTGATTTGATTTTTGATTTGATTTTTGATTTGATTTTTGATTTGATTTTTGATTTGATTTTTGATTTGATTTTTGATTTGATTTTTAATTTGATTTTTGATTTGATTTTTGATTTGATTTTTGATTTGATTTTTGATTTGATTTTTGATTTGATTTTTAATTTGATTTTTAATTTTATATTTGATTTATTTTTGATTTGATTTCTGATTTGATTTTTGATTTGATTTTTAATTCGATTTTTAATTTGATTTTTGATTTATTTTTGATTTGATTTCTGATTTGATTTAATTTGATTTTTGATTTGATTTTTGATTTGATTTCTGATTTGATTTTTGATTTGATTTTTGATTTGATTTTTGATTTGATTTTTGATTTGATTTTTGATTTGATTTTTGATTTGATTTTTTATTTGATTTTTGATTTGATTTTTGATTTGATTTTTGATTTGATTTTTGATTTGATTTTTGATTTGATTTTTGATTTGATTCTTGATTTGATTTTTGATTTGATTTTTGATAGATTGGGTGTTAATTGTGCCCAAAAAGTCTGCTAAAAAAGATTTGTTCATCCACTTTTAATTTGTTTTTACTAGGTTTAACATATTTAAGAGGGATTTCGTGAAATGAAACATAATAACATTACGTAGAAATTCACGATAGTATTATGAACTAATAGAAATAAAGTTTAAAAAGCAAATCACTGGATCCCTGAGCTCCAATTATGACATTTCAGGACGGGAAAAAGGGACCGAGATCCAGGGATTCGGGATACCGGGAAAAAATCCTTTGTAGGCACTGATAGTCATGTCAGCTTTCTGAGACGCTTTCATCCGACCAGGTCCAATTCAACTCGGTACACGCCATTTAACTATTCTCTCATTCAGCGTGGAATTTTTTTTGAATTTTATGTCGGTTTTTATAAATTATGATTAACTGTGAATAGTGTTAATAAATCCTAGAAATGTCATGTTTACGAGTGATTGTGCAAGTAAATTTATTGTATGTACAAAACTAATTATAAACCTTTGGTAAGATGTTGCAAATATTATTTTATTTTATCAAAAGCATACTTTATTACGAGTAGTTTACATATGTATTTAAGTAGGATTTGTACGAGTACATACATAGTACATATGTGTTCCTTAGTATTAAATTAATTTTATATTCTATCAGTAGCATTGAGATTGATAATTGTGTATACATAGCTGGAAAATTTTAAATAATTTTTAATAAATTTAAATTTTTTTTTTTTCTCTTTTCATTCGTTACACTTCTGACTCTTAGATCAAGTCCGAGCTGATCCGAGGTTTAAGTACGGATTGAAAATAACTAACCTATGTACTTTGAAATTAACAAAAAGCAAGCTCTTGAACACATAGAAATGCCCAAATATGAAAATATCAAGAAATTGAGTGATTTTATAAAACGGCATATTCGTAAGTACCTAAATTGCAAACATAATTAGATGATACACGAGGTAAAATTTTTGTATGAACAATGAGGGAATTTACGACAATTGAAAAGATACGACACTGAATACAACACCTTATGAATCACCTAAATGTTAAAAATACAATTTTATGTGTACATTTGAGTACAACTAATTGAGTTCATAATACATAAATACATATTTATGTATGATAAGATTTATGGAAGAATTACTTCACAAAGAATTACAAAAAATTTAATTAATTCCTTGCTTATTAGCGAAAAAGTTTCAAATACTGTCTGCTCTCTTATAAATATAAATCTAAGCAAAGTAAAATCACTACCAAAAAAAAATATGTAAAATCTTTAACATAGTATTTCACTTTAAATATATTTAGATTCAATGTTTATAACATGAGTATATCAAAATGTATATATTTTTATATAATTATTCTTAATCAAATATTTCTTTTATATATGTAATTAAAAAATTAAGAATGGAAACACTTTGTTTGTATGTGTGTGTAATTAATCCTGGTTTTTATTTACAATTAAAGCTTCCTACATTCATACCCACATATAAATAAGTATTAACCTTTAAGCATATATGTATGTATTTATACTTACTAATTGAAATTAAAGTTAAATTCTGTAATTAAAAAAGTTTTCTATTTAAGTGTAAATTTAATACTTTCCAATTGTAGGCGAGATTTGATTGAAAAGTTTTCAATTAAAGGTATATGTTTACTATGTATGCACATACAACAAGGGCGGATACAGGGTTTCGTAAAGGGGGGTGGCCAACAATTCTACCTATCTACCATTATAAATACAACTATTTCAAAAGTTACAAAAAAAAAAAAACAAACAGACTTTTTCAAAATTTAAGATGAGATTTATGTAATATAAGTTTGAATGCAAATATACGAGTATGCATACCTTTTCTAACCACTTCAATGTTCACAACACATTCTTCCTTACTTTCTTTGTGAATATGAGCCAATGCCAGGCCATTTAGCCTTTAATTTTCTGGTGTTAAGCGTAGATACGCTTGTAGCATTGCATTGTTCTAGCGATCGCAGTCCCTGGACATTCAACCGAACCTCTGACTTTCATCTACCTTGCCAGAGAGTTATTTGCGCTTTTAATTCTGAAGAAGTGATTTATGTTGCTCCAAATATTGTTAAAACTTGGGAACCGTCAAGGAGGAGGAGGCCGGCCCCCATTGGAACCCCCCTGGATTCACGCATGCATACACATACAAATGTAATAAAAAAGTGGAAAGTTAAAAAAAGTAATGAATTTAAATCTATCTAACTGTAAAGCCAACTTTATAACTTAACTCTTGTACGTATTTGTGTATAAATTAAATAATAAATAAATGTACTATATGTTAAAAATTATTTTACTAAATAAAAAGCAAAAATAATTAAATTATCAAGGCCAATTTTTATTATCGTGTAGTTATTACTAAGTAAGTAAGTAAGTAGCTGGAGATTTTAAAGGTAAAGGCAATGAATAAAGAATTTCTCTATAATTTTTTTTTCAGTAGTGGAGAAATGCGGATCTTCGTTCATCAGTACAAGTTTAAAAATATTGATACTGATACGCCATAAATAATGACTCATCATAAGTCATTGAAAGTCCCGAGTCATTTTACGAGTCATTCAAGTATTTTTCTTGCAAAATATTTTTTTTTATTTTTTTAATTTATGCCCTTTGTCATTGCTGTAGATAGTGCAAGAGGGATATTATTTTATTTGACTTTTGGTTTTTAAGAATACCGGTGCTGCCATCGTGTGCTTATGATAATATGATAATATTTGCAATGTCTATAAACTTGTTTTTATGTGAATAATTATTTCATTTTTATTTTTTTGATTGCTGGTGCCTTTAAGATCTAGAAACATGCACTTGGGCACTGAGCTAATTTTTCTTTTCCTTTACATTACAATACCCACCTGCAGTCCTTATTTTGTATTTTCACTCTCTTTCTTTTGTGGTAGTTGCATGCATACTCATCTCATCTCACACATATACTTGCACATATACAAATGCTGATTTACACAATCCATCATCAAGAGAGAATTAAGATTCTCGTTACATGTACTGAGAAAATTGAATTCAAATTGCATGTTACATATATCACTCGCATTTTTTCGAGTCATAGTGAGTACATAGTATTTAGTTCATCAAATTATGAGTATACGAGTATACTCTAGTATATTCTAATGTTGAATTCTCGTTGCAGATTTCTCATATATGTATGTATTGTAAAGGGTGTTTTTTCCAGAAGTGTGGTTTTCAATCTGGCAATACTTTTTTCGGAGTTGATCTTTTTAACAGCTGTCACTTGATTTATGCACAGTTTGGTTTGCCATTTCATAATGAATAGGCTTGCAAATTATTGAAATTTATTATCAAAATTCGTGCTCTGTGAAAAATGTGTGTTATCGCAAAATTGTCTTCAGCGACGATGTTCATTTTTGGCTCAATGGATTCGTGAATAAGCAGAATTGCCGTATTTTGAGTTAAGACCAGCCAGAGGCAATTCAGCAGCTACCAATGCATCCCGAAAAATACACTGTTTGGTACGGTTTATGAGAAGGCGGCATCATTAGGCTGTACTTCTTCAAAGACGATAAAGGCCGCAACGTTGTGGTCAATGGAGAAAGGTGTAGTTCGATTATAACACTTTTTTTTGGCCGAAAATGCTAGAATTGGACTCGGCTGACATGTGGTTCCAACAAGACGGTGCCACATGCCATATGCCACACTGCACGCGAAACCATGCATCAATTGAGAGGCGAATTTAGTGAGCAGTTAATCTCACGTTTTGGTGTAGTCAATTGGCTTCCAAGATCGTGTGATTTGACCCCGTTAGGCTATTTTTGTGGAGCTATGTTAAGTCTCTTATCTATAGGGACAAACTAAACACGATTGTTGCTTTGGAAGCCAACATTGAACGCGTCATTGCGTCATTTGTGAGATTCCGGCCGAAATGTGTGAAAATGTGTGCCAAAATTGAACCTTCAGAATGGACCACTTAAAGCGTAGCCGCGGGCAACATTTAAGTGAAATTATCTTTAAAAAGTAAATGGCAGGAATTTATCGATCCAAATAAAAATATCATTAACTTTTGTAAAATTTCTGTTTTTTTTTTTTTTTTCTTTTTCAAAAACTAAACTCTTATAAAAATCACCCTTTACATACTGTTAATACGTACGAGTATTTACCTGCACGCTTTCAGACGCAATTGCAAAACTTTTCCTTTTACATATAAATTTAGAAGCGTAGACGCAAATTGTTCTTGCATTTCGCTCTTGATATTATTAACGTAGGAGTTTTATAATTTTCAGAAAAAATAACAACAATAATAGTTAATAATAATAAAAATACCAATAACAAATGAGTTGAATATGATTTTTGACTTTTATCTTTCTGCATTTGTTCTTGTTTTTATTACGATTTTCAGTGATTTTTTGTTTTTGTTTCTAGTGAAACGGAAAATAGATACAAGGGAAAGCGAGCAACAAAGCATAGAAAAATTTTTATGAAATCAATAATTTATGCGTCTACTTATGGCACGAACCACAAAAAAAAGCAAATTCGATTAGGCATACATACATATAATATGTATATGCATATACTTACTTATGTACGTATGTCTGTATGTATGTATTTACCTAAGCATAAACATTATTAGGCAAATTAACGACAGACATACAATGTACAGTTGGTAAGATAATATAGTTAGCAATAAGATTCTTTCTGTTTCGTGCCTCTTTGAGTTAAAGAAACAACAAACAAATGCCTGAAATTTAATACTTGATTTTCGATAAAAACAAAAGCAGATACGAGTATTTAGCGTGGCAATTGATTTATTATGCGAAAAACAATGGAATATGCTAAGTAGAAATAAATCCAAACAAATAAAAGTAAAAGTTATAAAAAGGTTGCTCGCACGCACATTTGGATTTTACTTAGTTTGGATCTTCGATCATCTCACACCCACATCAGGTTGTAAATATTTGAGTATAAAAGAAATTGTATTCGAATTCACATATGGTAAATATGCTAATGTACGAAGAGGAAAAACTTAACGATGGATTGCCAAAGAGCAGCCATAAGTCTCTTTAATGTTGTAAGTGCACAAAGGCTTTAACAAATCAAAAAGCTAGCAATATTTTAGTAATTCTGACTTATAAAGGGTGTTTTTTCTAGAAGTGTGGTTTTCAATCTGGCAATACTTTTTTCAGAGTTGGTCTTTTTGACAACTCTCACTTGATTTATGCTCAGCTTGGTTTGCCATTTCATCATGATTAGACTTACGCCCAAACAATGTTTGCAAATTATTGAAATTTATGATCAAAATTCATGCGCTGTGAAAAAATTTTTTTCTCAAGCTACGTCCGAAGAGGCTAATTTTTTTTCTCAATGGATACGTGAATAAGAAGAATTGCCGTATTTGGAGTGAAGACCAGCCAGAGGCAATTCAGCAGCTAGCAAAACATCCCGAAAAATGCGGTTTATGGGCAGGGGGCATCATTGGGCCGTACTTCTTCAAAGACGATGAATGCCGCGACCTTACAGTCAATGGAGATGGGCAACATGCCACACTTCACGCGAAGCCATGCATCAATTGAGAGGCGAGTTTAGTTAACAGTTAATCTCACGTTTTGGTGTAGTCAATTGGCCACCAAGATCGTGTGATTTGACCCCGTTAGACTATTTTTTGTGGGGCTTTGTTAAGTCTCTTATCTATAGGGACAAGCCAAACACGATTGCTGCTTTGGAAGCCAACATTGAACGCGTCATTGCGTCATTTGTGAGATTCCGACCGAAATGTGTGAAAAATGTGCCAAAATTGGACCTTCAGAATGGACCACTTGAAGCGTAGCCGCGGGCAACATTTAAGTGAAATTATCTTTAAAAAGTAAATGGTAAAAGTAAATTCCATTCACGTACAAATATAACACGCACAACATGAGTGGATGCGAGAAGCTTGGCCTTTGGCGCTACATGCGGTTATAGCCGACACTGAAAAACTGAAATTCATTGTGGTAAAGGCATATCACTTGCCACAATGGCTGCCTATCTCTTTATCGGTGTCCGGTGTGATCACGTTCACTCTATTATTCTCCCTCCTTCTTCCTCTCACCTATCAATCTTCCTTCCATTCAACACAATGCTCTGCATTCATAGGGGCACACCCTGTGTGTTGAATGTATCAATAATAATAAAAATAATAAACAAAATGGCAAGAATTGATTTATCGATACAAATAAAAATTTCATTCACTTTTGTAAAATTTCTGTGTTTTTTGCTCTCTTATAAAAATCACCTTTTATTATCTAATATGTTTTAATGGACTTGAATCTTTATTGTTTAGATTCTCTTAAAGATTTATTTCTGCCTCAGAAAATGTAACATTATACCTTAAATTGCGAATGTATAAATAGATGAGATTTAAATGGTTAATGTGTATTTTGTGGAAGTTCATGGATAAAATTTAACTGTAAAACTTTTAAAACTTAGCCGAAACAATTATTTAACTAATTAATTAATTTCATTTAACTTGCTCTAAAAACGGATATTTCAAAATCGTGTTTGTGATAGATTATGATTAATCATAGGTTGACATGCTATCTACAAAAATTGACTAAGCCATAGACCGTAGTCTTCGTGGCACAGTTGGTAGCGTAAAGTGTCCGCGGTTAGTCTAAAAAGCCAGGCATGGGCAAACCTTCAAGAGAAATAAGCTTTGAAAAGCTTTTCACTTCGCCATTCGGATTCGGCATAAAGTGAGTTCAGTGTTAACATCACAATGGCACAATGTAATAAATTTTTTTTAAATTTGTAAAACCCACTGATGCTTTTTATTATTTCTGTGGTGAAAATGAAAAACAGCTTAAGTTTATTACAATGTTTAGCGAGTTCGATAGATTTGAATGGATATATCATAGAAACTATAGTAATATTTCAGAATACTCCATAATAGGTCAAAAATCATTTGTTTGAGCAAATTTGCATTACCGTACTTTTACACTAAATATATGTAGCGTTTGATATCAACGTGCTCTAGCTCTGCTGCTCACTACACGTTGTTATTGTTTACTTCCTTTGATTAACCGCTTCTTATAATATGTAGCTGTAGTTGTCGTTAAGTGTTGGCCATTGAAACTTAGTGCAGGAGCAAGTGTTACCCTTAAGATAAAAAGTTAGGAGACCCCTGGCTTCAAAAATTGCATTGCTCGAGTCGAGTTCTAAATAATGATAAGCGATGGCGTTAGAAAATCACTGAGTCAACTCTTGGTGACTCACTGACCTTTTCTCTATGTTAAAATTAAAGTAAAACAGAAACATCCTGCGTAAAAAAATATAACACAAAAGATATTTTTAATTTATGAACAAAAAAATTAAAACCAAACAATAATTTTTATTCTTGAATAAAGAATAAAAATCGTAAATCAACATTTTCGGTTGAGTAATAACATGAAAATCAGGTAATAATTTTCTTCGGTGACGAAAAACAATTAAAATCTCAAAATAATTAGTATATTTGATTTTTTGATATTGCTTATAATATCTATTATTTTTTCTTTGCTTGCGAACATACTTTATATACATAAATTATATATTATAATTTTGATGCTAGCCTGCTGATACAGATACATATTTTCGGTTAAAAACTTTTAATGTTTTATATTAAATATTGAGCCCAAATATCTTTCGGCTTTTTCCCGCACTGAAATGTATGAAGCCAAAGGTAAATCCTTTAAGAGTCCTGGAAAACTTTGTTTGCGAACTCATAAGCTATTATTTCCAGTCAATGTGTTTTCTGTATGTTTTATTAATCATTTGTTACGATTCATTTACTCGCTCGTGTACGATTATAAATCATTGAAGTTTGTAAAGTAAACACAATGCTCCGCTTGTCATCTTTACATTCCCTTAAGTAAATATGTTGAAATATGTATGTAAATATATACAGGGTGTTTTTTTAGAAGTTTTTTAATGTTATTTCCAAGATTTTAGCTATATTATAAAGATAAGGATTTGCCATTATGTTTTAAAAACGATTTCAAGTGGCAAGTGGCCGCCGAACCAGCGGCTGGTTCGAATAAATTCCAGCCGAGAGGCCCAATTTTCGACCACTATTTGCAACAATTGCGGCCGTATGTCAATAATAACGCGCCGAATATTCTCTACCAAAGCGTCAATCGTCTCAGGCTTATCGGCGTAGACAAGCGACTTCACATAACCCCACAAAAAACAAAAAATAGTCCAGCTGTGTTAAATCACACGATCTTGGAGGCCACGCCACACACAGGCCCACGACGCGAGGTAATGCGCTCACCAAAAGTTTCCTTCAATAAATTGTTGGCTGTTTTTTCGTTGGCTGTATGGCATGTAACGCCGTCTTATTGGAACCAAAGGTCGTCCACATCAACATCCTCCAATTCAGGCACGAAAAAGTCATTGTCATCAATCATGGCTCTATAGCGTTCCCCATTGACTGTTACATTGTAACATTATGACCGGCTTCATCATTGAAGAAATATGGACCAATGATTCCCTCTGCCCATAGAGCACACCAAACAATGACTTTTTGAGGATGTAACGGCGTCTCAACAATGGCTTGTAGATTATGATCACTCCAAATGCGACAATTTTGCTTATTAACGTACCCTTACTTTACTTTACTTTTAATGGCAAAATAGCCCATGGATAGCCTAGGCCGAGCTTTTCGCATCCACTTATGTTGTGCGTGTTATATTTGTACATGAATGGAAGGGACCCTACAGTTTAAAGCCGAATCCGAACGGCGAAGTGAAAAGCTTTTCGCAGTAATTTTTACTCTTGTAGGTTTGTCATTGCCTGCCAAGAGGTTTTCCGTGCAGAGAAATTATTTTTTCAACTTTTTTTTTATTTTGCCTGTGCCTAGATTCGAACCCCGGACACTCTGCGTAGCAGTCCAACGCATTACCACTACGCCACAGCGACCACCCATTCAATCAAAAGTGAGCTTCATCGCTTAAAAAAATGTACTTGTGGAAATAGGGATTGGTGGCCGACTCGTTTTGGGCCCATTCACCGAACGTGCAACGTGCAACGCGCTTGATGGTCGTCATACCAAACATAAATGTCAAAAAGACCAACTCCGAAAGAGGTATTGGCAGATTGAAAACCACACTTCTAAAAAAAAACACCCTTTACATAGTACACATGTGCGAATATTAATACTCGTACTTCCTCGTACTTGTGTATGCATACATCAGGGGCGTATCAAAAGGAAATGAAAGTCAAATATTAAAAGGCTCCATGTAACAATTGAAATACATAGAAGCTAAAAGCTTTAATTAAGTATTAAGAGTAAATTTCTGAATGCGCCCTTGATATGTGCCTGTTTGTAATTTTTTTTCTTTCTAGAATTTAAACTTCTAGCTTTAACTTTAACGTTATTTTTAAGTTTACTTAAAAATTAATTTTTAAAAATTTTCCTTTGCGCAAGTACGAAAAAAATTATGTTCGTCCTTCGTGGCCCCGTGGATAAAAGAGGTCAAAGCCTAGAAAAAAAAAACACAAAAACCATAAGTAATTGCTCTTCCTTTTATTTTATTCATTTATTATTATTATCCTATTTCCACATACGGAATGTAAGAGCCAAAGGGGGTGGGGGAGGGGGAGAGGTGTGGGGGAAATTAAAAGTGACATGGAAAAGGAACTAACATGCGAAAAGATGAACACGAAGGAGAAATACTTACTTATGTACGTGTGAGTGAGAGCATCTTTATGGACTCACAGGGACTTTTCTTTGTGTTGTAAATTTACTTATATACATTCATACCAAACATAAATGTACACATACGATATATGTGTGAACTTGAACTTGTAAATATGTATGTAAATATTGGGCATGTGTATCAGACATAAACAAGTTTATAGTTTATATTGTTAACATAAATGATTTCCGTCTATAATGAGCATGGGGAATATATATATATTTTCTTCTATGATACGATTGTAATGAAGAAGCAAAAGGATTTACTAGAAATGGCCTGAAACAAAGTTCATAAGCTCACACATAAGTGACGGCAAGAACATAACTCCTTCTGCGTTTTCTATGACTGCTTTTCTTTGTTATTATGAAAATAATTTTGTGGCAATTATTAGAAAATTTAATTCAAAACCACATCCTTTCAATATCTAAATCATTTGCTGGTAAATTTTTTTCTTTATATATTTAATTAATTAATTTTCATTTGCTGTTTTTGTTGTTGTTTAAAATGTGACAAATAGTCCGATATTATACACTTTTTGTCGTGTTGTTGTGCCTGGTGTGGGAAAATATAATGCACAATACCCTTAAATCATTATCTGCTTTCCCTTGCTCAAGTGGTCGCTGTAGCGTAGTGGTAGTGAGTTGGACTGCTATGCAGAGTGTCCGGGGTTCGAATCTCGGCACAGGCAAAATCGAAAAAAAAAAGTAAAATAAATAATTTTTCTACACGGCACCACCTCTTGGCAGGCAATGGCAAACCTACAAGAGTAAAAATTGCTATGAAAAGCTTTTCACTTCGCCGTTTGGATTCGGCATTAAACTGTAGGTCCCTTCCATTCATGTACAAATATAACACGCACAACATGATTGGATGCGAAAAGCTCGGCCTAGGCCCTCCATGGGCTGTTGTGCCATTAAAAGTAAAGTATGCTTTCCATTGCTCACCGTGTAGGCGTACTATGCCAAACCAAACAAAATAAACCGCATTCAATATATTATAAAAAATAATATAAGTGACTACAGTCGATCTAAACTGTAGCTTGTAAATGATTCCTTGAAGAACGTATCGAGAAAATAAATTAGTAAAGGAGAAAACTAAAAGAGGTTGTCTAGTTGTAGAGTGTTAGACTCTCAACTCTAGGGTTCTAAACACGACCCTACCTTACCTTCCTAATCAATACAACTTGAAAATTCTTTCCTTTTAAAGTCAATCAGAAATTTAAATTTCTTATAGTCTTGAGGTGATTAATTGAAAGATTAAGAGAACTTTTACATAGAACATCATTCCACTTCAACGCACGTTTATGTTACAATCGAACACAGGCTAAAAAAATGGCAAAAACTCTTGTGAATTTTTTTGAATATTTTTCATATTGCCAAATAGGCAATATCATTGAACAATGTTCACCAACAAAGCTGAGTTCCAGTGAAATCTTTGTGTCACCCTGTTGGAAACCAGTACGAAAACAAGTACGGCAAAATTTAAAAATCCAAAACTGTTGCATTTATTTTGAAAATTGATTAAAAAAAATCGAGCACGAACATTACATATATACGAGTATGTATAAGAAAACTCGATCAAACATGAAGCCTGAATAAAATGAATTTTTTTTTAAGTCACAGAAATGTAACTATTAGGAATTTTAAATCACAACGGTTTTAAGTCACTTGAAGAGACTTGCCTTTACTTAAATGCGCTTGGAGTCAATTTCGTTTTGAAATCATTTGAATTGGGATTTGAAGACATTCGAAACTAAATGTCACTTAAAATTTGAAGTAAATGTTTTCTTGTGAGAAATGATCCTTATATAATAATAAAGGAAAGATGGCTCCAAGAACCTTCAGATCATGTTTGGGCCTATGTCGAGTACCTACATTATTAAATAGCTAACAGGCAGACTGTAGAGTAAAAAAAATTAATAAGTATAAACAAAAGGTAATCGTAATTTTTACTGCTTTCGCAGAGTGAAGACTTCAACTTCATGAGTTAAATTCAACTGACCTTCAAATATTCCTTTTACTTACTTACTTTACTTTTAATGGCACAACAGCCCATGGAGGGTCTAGGCTGAGCTTTCCGCATCCCCTCATGTTGTGCGTCTTATATTTGTACATGAATGGAAGGGACCTATACAGTTTAATGCCGAATCCGAACGGCGAAGCGAAAAGCTTTTCATAGCAATTTTTACTCTTGTAGGTTTTGCCATTGCCTGCCAAGAGGTGGTGCCGTGTAGAAAAATTATTTATTTTTATATTTTTTTGTATTTTGCGTGTTCCAAGATTTGAAGCCCGGACACTCTGCGTAGCTGTACAACGCATTACCACTACGGCACAACGACCACTTCAAATATTCCACATCTTCAAATTTCCTTTCTGAATAGCAAAAAAAAAAAAAAAATAAAAACAAAAAATACGGTATATGAAAATGAAAGCAAGATTAATTGATTTATAATGTTGGCAACAACGACTTGCCCTTGCCAACTTGCTGACAACAAAAGTCTTAAAATAAGTACATGTGTATGTTTATAGAGACAAATAAATTTATACATATGTACTTACATAAACACATACATATACTAGATTTAGGTAAAGCTATATGAAAATTTATATATATGTGGGCATTAAAATGGATCGGAAACATCGTTTCAGTCTATAGGTAGTACAACAACCTTCGATAACCCTTGTCATTGGCCAGGCAGCGGTCGGAATCTTGGGATCCTTTACAACAGTGACGTCTCCCACTGCTACATTGACTTGTTGCATCGTTGTCAAGGGCCAAATAGTTTGGCCAAGGGCCAAAATCCCTGGAACATGCTTTGTATATGCTTGTGTCAGGTCTGCCTGTATAAAAATCAGCTGGTGAGAGATAGTCACATCCTGAATCCGGCATTGCAAACTAATGGCAAGTATTAACCACAGCTTCGATTTGTACCAACAAGATACTCATCGGTTCGAAGATTATTATTGTATATATTATTCATAATTACTCTTAATGTAAATTTAAATGTAATTTGTAATGCACACCGCAGATTCCCAAATCCTACCACAGTGGAGGGCATGTGCTAGAATGTAATTCCATTGTTTTCCGTTCCCAGCCAAGGATACGGAGATAATTTCATTGTGTGTTTGTGATTTAAGCACTTGATGGATCTCATCTAAGGCACGATAGGCGCCAAGGAAATTTCGCCCATTATCATTAAAAATGTGGTTGCATTTGCCTCGCCGCGAAATAAAACTCTAAACAAAACACTTGTTAATCAGATTCGACACCAGTTGATAATGAATTGCGGACGTTTCGGACAGTCGAATTGATTTTCGATTGTTTCTGCCCGAGTGCAGTTGGCGATGACATCGAAAACACCTGTCGATCAGTTTTCCAATTAAATTCCTTTTTTTTCGTATGCATCATGTAGGATCATTATATCATCTTAAAACCATTAGGTTCTTTGCTGCGGCACCCAGCTCATAGTTGAGTAGGAGCCCACTCACTCTATGTAATAAGGCGATCTCAATATACATAATATAAGATGATAGCTTCAACAACTTGGAACGGTTACTCACGAGGGAGTTGTTGTGTAACTTATTACGATCGTCAATGATCGCAATAACTGAGGGTAGTAAAACTTTTGTGTTGGTCAGCCCAGGATTCGAATCGATTGAACTATTAGTAGTTTTAGTCAACATAAGCTTTACAAAATTAAGTAGGTACGTTAGAACACGCTTCTGCAATAGTTGCACTGTAAGTGGATTTTGCAGACTATAATTTATATGTGAGTACAATGGCGCACAAAGAACAATACCTCAGCAAATAGTGAAGTAAAAAATATAGGGCAACTAACAAGGAACATATTTTTGGCATTCATCTTGATCTTAAAATTATTCCTAAAGAAGCACCGAAGAAAAAATTACTTAAATCGGAGAGAAGTTGTACTTTTCCTTTTACTGGAGCACTATTTAAGCACTAGAGGTTTTGGTCCAAAGAATCCATTTCTAACCTGCAATTTAAACTTAAAATTATACCGAACAATTGTTCCTATTGTTGAAGAAGAAGAATAATTTAAACAAGAAGCTAAATAATTTATACACATAACAAAAAAAAAAAAAAAAATTAAACCAAAAGAAGGACGAATTATATACGCAGTAAAGCTTAAACTTTATAACTTTTGTCGCAGTAAAGACAAAAACTACAACCCCATCAAACCAAGAAATGTGTGCAAAATTCATTGTCATTTGCACATGTATTGTTGTCCGCTCAACATATGTTGCTCCTTTATATGTATCAAATGGGGGAGGAAATCATTTTTAACCAAACATTTGTATACCCAACGCACAGCCATTTTTGTGAGAGGGTAAAAGTATGCATTCCAAAAATTCGAACATGCTGCAAATGATTTAAAATTAGCACGCAAAAACTACAAGAAAAGATTTGTTTTACCATATTTGAGTCACAAAATAGTTGAGTCTTGTTAAATTTTTTTCTATTGCAGGAGACGGAGTACTGAAATTTAAATTGCCTTTGTCTCGAGAAAAAAGATCCGACAGTTCGAATATAAATTTTCAAGACAATACAATACATACTTTTTTAATAATTTGTTTTTGTATATTACTACTTTAATGAAGCGTTTTCAACACAAAACTAAATTTCGCCAAACATTGAACAAATACAATATCCTAAGCCTGTTAAAAAAATTAATGTTTAAAACAATTTTAAATTCACAATTTTAAACAATGACTAAATTACAAAAAAACCAAATATAACATTAATTATTTAAATTTGAAAATTAATTTATTTTACTTCGATGCTCTCTTCCGAAGATTCAGTTGGAAGCGGGAAGGAGCTCATTTCTGCAAAATATATGTTAAATCTCTATGTAGAGAATTTATTTTTTAAGCTTTCCTCAAAAATAACAAATTTTGATAAGTACCAAAATTGGTACAGCGTTGGACTACTACACAGAGTGTCCGGGGTTCGAATCTCAGCACAGGCAAAATCAGAAAGTAGAAAAAATAATTTTTCTACACGGCACCACCACCTCTTGGCAGGCAAACCTACAAGAGTAAAAATTGCTATGAAAAGCTTTTCACTTCGCCGTTCGGATTCGGCATTAAACTGTAAGTCCCTTCCATTCATGTACAAATATAACACGCACAACATGAGTGGATGCGAAAAGCTCGGTCTAGGCCCTCCACGTGCTGTTGTGCCATTAAAAGTAAAGTAAGTAACGGTCCCAAAAATTGCATTGCACTCTACGTCAACTACGTCAACTACGTTTTACTTCTTTTCCTATTGGTTTTTCTTTTTTTACTTCATTTTCACAATTACACAACAACAGCAACATTGGATACGCCAAAAAAGATCAAACTCCGATCAATCTGAACGAAGATTGGTTCATTCGTTCGTAGTATGTAACCGGTTCACACCGCATGAACATTGTTCTTGAATATTTTATAGCGAACGTTTACAACGGTCGAACGAATGAAGACTCTTTGGTTCGTGCTGGCGACTTCAAAAACATTTATTTTTCATGCGGTGTATTACATATACAAGTATTACTATATTTTAAGATAATCATTTACTACCCCTACCCCTCCTCGTAGGATTTAGTAAGTAATCCGCTGTGCCTGTGCGTGCAGAATCTTATCTCTTTGTTCAATTGTGTCTCTTAGTTTATTGTATGATATTACTTATTAGAAATAAGACTACTGAGAGGGGAGAGCCTTGTGGAGCCTTTGTGAAGAGTGTGAGTGTTGGAGAAATGCCAGCTCTGACTTTTATCTTTGAGTTTGTCATACTATGAGGGTAGATCAATAAGTACCCGTTGGCATTACCGTCGTGTACTGCCATCTGTCACACGACACCACACTAAATATCAAACTGATTCATAAGTTAGTTTTTATTTGGCAGCCATTAGTATCACACGTGTGTGGTGTTTGGTGGTGGTAAAACGGAAAAAGAACAATATCGATGCGTAATTCGCTTTTGATTTTTAGATGGAAAAACATGCGAGGAAATAAAAGCGAAGTTGGATGGTGTCTATGGGGACCCTTCACCATCTATGACAACCGTAAGATATTAGTTTAACGAATTTAAATGTTGTCGTTCATTTGTTTTTGATGAGGAGCGCCCAGGCCGCCTGGCAGACTTGGTTACCGAGGAAGTCGTTGAAAAGGTCCGCGACATGATCGCCGAACGCAAGTGCAGAGGCCGTAGGAGTGCCGTACGGAACGGTTATTAATATTTTACATGATAGGTTAAGCATGAGAAAGGTGTCGACCCGATGGTTGCTGTGATTGCTTACGGTGGACAACAAGCGGATACGGAATTTTCGTGGCCAAGTTGCATGAATTGAACTACGAATTTCTGCCCAACCGTACCCACCGTACTCGCCCGACTTGGCTTCCTCCGACTTCTTTCTGTTCCCCAACATGAAAACGTGGCTCGTGGGAAAAAAATTCAGATCAAACGAAGAGGTTGTCGTCGAGACGGAAGCGTATTTTGAAGAGTTTGACAAATCGTATTTTCTGAAGGGGTTAAAGAAATGGCAGAAACGTTGGGAAAAGTGTATTAAAATGAGATTACGTTGAAAAATAGAAAAAAAAATTTGTGAAAACTTGCCTCTTCATTCCTAACACGGGTACTTATTGATGTACCTTCGTAAAGTTTCGTATGTATGTGCATATGTAATTACATATTCGTAATATTTGTATGAACTCGTGACCAATTGCGTGGATTTGCGCAAGTACTTTTTTTTTTTTTTGTTTTGTTGATGGAAAACTTTTTAATCGGCTACCAGCTGTCAAATAAATTTTAACAGATCGAGCGGGTTTTTTTATTTTTTGAACCCGGTAGGTGTCGAGATAAATATATTTTTTTATAAATTATATTTAGCTCACATTAAGAATATATATCAGTTACATGCAAAAAAGTATTCTTACAAAAAATTTACCAGGTAGGTGGGCACTGGAGTAGAGATATTTATGGAAATGTAGAGAAACTTTAGGGGTCTCATGTTCCTATTTCTATACTTATATTTATTTGCCATTTGGTTATTAAGTAGTTATTTAATTTTGTACATACAAAGTATTGAAAAGTAAATAAGAGAATAATATAAAAGAAAACAAACTTTCTCTTTAGCTTTCCTACATTCTCGATCGAATACATTTCATTTGAGCACAATAGCACTCTTCCTATACCTAGTCCTGCCATAAGTTCTGTTACAATTTGAATATAGTGTAAAAATTAAAGAAACGAGTTTTTTTTAATGTGTTGTAGCTTTTATTTTGTTATTAAATTATAGTGTTTCTGAAAATCAACATCTTATTCAAAATGGTCGCCTCTCGCTTTAATGCACGCCTTTAGACGATCACCCCATTGGGCTATAGCGGCACGTATGTTTTCGATGGGTATTGATGACGCTGCTGAAATAAGAGCTTTCTTATTATCAAGTCTTTCATCACGCCTTCCAAGACATCTTGTTGGTACACTTTTGCTCCAGTTTTAACGCCTTTTTCGCAAAAATTCAAGGAACTGACGCCTTTATGGGACCAGACCATAACGGATGTTGGATGATGACCTCTCTGACCCCTTGGCACAACAAATTTAGCTTCTTCAGATGTTCTCGCATAGATTTTGTCGTTTTGCTTATTAAAAACTTCCTCCACCGTAAAAATTCGTTCATCCGTAAAAAGGATATTTTCATGACCGTTTCTTGCGTGCCACTGCAAAAGCTTCTTACATCTTTTCAATCGTATTTGTTTTAGCCGTGGAGTTAAAAGATGGCGAAAGGCTTTCATGTGGAGGTCGTCACGGATTAGTTGTGACATGGATCTGGAAGACATATCCATTTCTCTAGCCATGATCTTTTGCTTTCTTAAGGGATTTCGGCGAATCTGCTCCCGCACAGCTTTTATGGCTCCACTCGTACGAACAACGCGAGGTCGACCACTTCTCAGCCTGTCTATTCACTTGAGTGAATATTTGAATTGCGCTATTTCCGCATTTGTGCCATGCAATAACCCGATCCGATTTTCGTTATTACCCCACTCCATATTAATTACGCAAAATTTGAAACAAAACTGATTTGAATTTGTTTTGCAATAGAACATTGTACCAAAAAATGCGAATAACGGAATCATACAATTTAAAATTTCAAAGCCTACTACTTTGAAAAGCTTGTAACAGAACTTATGGCAAGACTAGATATAATCTGTGATTTCGGCTCTTCTGCTTCGTTTACGAGTAACTCAACGACGATTTGTCATACATCTTTTCATTGAATGTGACTCCTCCTATGAGTAAAAAAAGAAAATAATTTTAAAAAAACAAACTTTATCTAAGATCTTTGGTTAAACGGTATTGTGAAAAAAACAGGGGGAAAAATAACAGTTGTGATGAGCTGCATCGCTTTTTCGTGTTTCACTCCTTAGCATAGTTGTAGTTAATATCTTCACGCACAACCTTATATTATATAAAATATCGAGTAAACACCTTTAGAGGGTGTTTTTGTTTCTAGAGTCGAATTAAGTGCGACTTTTCTCGGTGTTTTGGCTATAACTTATAAAGGGTAAGTAATTTCTATTTACTGTCTTCAGCATAGTTGTAGCTAATAACTTTACGCACAACTTTATAATGTATAAAATAGTGTTTTATCGATATTTTATCTTTATTGCTATCCGTTTGTAAGTAACGAATGATCTTCGAACCCATAAAAGCTATATGAGATTTGCATTGTAGGTTTTGTCCAAGCTGTTCTGTGTTTTTGTTTTTTTTTTCACGTAGGTGGCGCTGGCGTCGAGATATTTTGAAAAACTTTATTTATAATCCGATTTGACTCATATTCAGATTATATTTTAGTGACGTAGAAAAGAGTATTTTTATAAAAAATAATGATTTGACCATAATCATGATTTTGTAAGTGAAGGGGCCATGTTAGTGGCATAAAATGTTTATGTGGATAATATTAATGATGATATTCCGGGCATGATTGATTCGGAAACGGTATCCTTCATACCTACTTATTGATGGTTTTGTTGAATAAATGAAACAGTCAATTTTCCAACAGAATTTTTGATTGCACTTGATGTGCCTGGTCTAGAGTCAACAAGTTCATAGATACATTTATAATAATAAAGAACCTCAAGACCAATATTAGTAAGTAGTAAGTAAGTATGTGTGTATGAGAAATTCGTCAGATCAGTGTACTCTTTTAAAAATCATAATTGAGGAAAATATTGTGATGTAAATAAATATTGATTGTTGCAAACATAAATAATTGCTAAAACAAATGTGTGTGCGACAACATTCTTTCCAATTTTATTGCAAAACGATGGTGAGTATGTAGCAGCAGCAATACGAGCGAATATGTTATGTACCAACAACAAAATTGCATACTGCTCTTTCCTGTAGTTTGCTCTGTCATTGCTGCAATTGGTAATATTTAAATATGTAAATAAAGGGTGTTTCAAAAGGGACATAACAATTTTGTATTTAAATACAAATGCACCCTTAAATTTTGTTTTTCATTTGGCAACGGCAAAGCGGTATTCGAGGTTTACGTTTTTATCATGGTGAAATTCACGAACTTGGAAATTATTAAAAACTACTTAAGTATTACCGAAATTCTGAGTCGGTGGTCGCAACTTTAAGCTTGAAGAAAATACTTAATTTCAGTGAAAAATCATCTCCGTTGATGTAGTGTTATAGCGAAACCCCTTAATATAATATAATAAAATACACCTACCAAATATAAACGTACCACATTAAACATTTACACACACAGATAATATTTTTTCCAAGAAATATTTCATTCGAATTAAATTTTATTAAATCCAAATTTCCGGCGCAAGCCAATAATTTCGACTTGTAAAAGACACTAATTCAGCACTTCAAGCAAACTCATTTAAGTTCACTTACACTTGCATTTTCAGCATATAGTAGTTTCATTTTGACTTTATTGCAGGACCAAATATGCAACGTTGGCAGTTAAAGTTATTATAAGTAGCTTTAAGTTAATTTTGTAGTCAGTCTTTTATTCAGTACTCAATAAACGCGGAATAAACCTAAAAAATCAATTATGTTTTTTTTTAGTATTTAATTTTCCAGTGGAGAAACGTATGTAGCTCATTTTTTGCTTAATCGCTTTTTCAATAAGCAAAATATGTGTTATAGGACAGCATCAAACCGACATATGTTTCAAGAGACTCCATTGCATCCACATCAGCGATATGTGGTTCCAACAAGATGGCGCCACATACCGATTGGATTTCTTTTTGTGGGGTTACGTTAAGTCGTTGATTTATGCCAACAAGCCAACTACATTAGAGAACCTCTAGAACAATATAGATATGGCAACGTTCTGGACGATATGTGTTGAAGAGCGGTGGAAACGTGGTGGAACGAGCTAGCGGACGTCATATGAATTCAATAGTTTAGTAACATGTGTACTACACCTGGAATACATTTCAGCCCGGTATCGCAATTATTTTGTGCTTTATATAAATAAAATTGTTATGCTCCTATTGAAAACCACTTTAAATACGTATGTACTTAGATTGGTGTATGTAAAGCTAGATTTGTATAAATATCATTCTCGTTTATATATGCTTTATATGGAAACGCAACAATTTTTTGTTGAGAGTATTTCGTGTTGATAGTTGGGGATTTGTGTTCATTTATATCTTGTTTGTTATCAAACGTACATTTGCTGGTTGTGGTCCAATTGGTACAACAATGGCACAGTAGTTACAGTTATTGTGTTTTCATTTCTCTTTTTTTTTTTTTTGTTTATGGATTTTGACGAAATTATGTATGATTATTAAAGAATTTTTGATTGGTCTGTATTTTTAGTGTTTAGAAATCAAGAGTGAAATTTGAATTGAAATTGAAATTTCTTTTACACTCCAGTGCCGAATGAAAGCTAAATTTTATATTTAGAAATTTTTTGAAAATATACACCTAGCGATTAATTGAGCGTAAACACTATCAGACAAACGTATGCACGTATATATGTAGTATATACATATTTGATTGTTTCTTTACCTAGTTGGCTAAATCGTCGTCGACATTTACGACAATAACTTGTACATCTCGTTGATGACAACTTGTGTAAAATGTCGCCCCTGTTGTCACCAACTATGATATGTAGAATTTACATATTTTTCGGGTGTGAAAGAGAAAACAAATTCAAAAATATTAAAAATATACATTTTTGAAACTGCAAATGCTTCTAAAACTGTTAACCCGCAGACATGAATGTTTTTGCTTTGAGAAAATTTACAACTCCGTGTAAAATAATAAATATATTATATACTATATGTATTATTAGTATAACTAACATGTATAATGTCGTAAAAATATTATTTTGGACAGTACCGAAGTAGAAGGACCGCAAATATATTTTGCAGCAGTTCGTATGAATGGGATTTTCCAATCCATAACCTAAAGGTTCTATTGTTATTTCGATCTAATTACTATTCTCCTGTTTCCCTATCTTTTGATGTGTAATTTAAAAGCAAACACATTTCTTAATTACTTACTTACTTTTAATGGCACAACAGCCTATGGAGAGCCTAGGCCGAGCTTTTCGCATCCACTCATGTTGTGCGTGCTATTTTTGTACACATTTCAGTACGATCAAATTATTATTAACTTATTTCTCTTCTTTCTTACTTTCACAACTTGTCTGGTCTACGTTTCGTTTTCTCAAAGACTAACTAACTCAGCAACCAAACATGAGATGGCCGAACGAGCGCTTTATTAATTCTGTCTCGCTCTAGCATATAAGACCGGTCAATATAGCTTTTGCTCTGCATAGTAAAAGGCTTCATATTTCATAGGCATGCATAAAGTTGCATCAGCGAATGTTTCCATGCAGAAGCTATGCATATATCCAACAGGTTCATTAGAAGTTTTTGGATTAGTTTTTGTGAAACACCTAGATAGATATCTACGCGTCAAAATGAGGATAATTTTAAGGGAAAAAGTGTTCCTGCTGCAGCTATATTATTATAAATATTAATTTTGTTAAAATACACCAATAGAAGGTATATTTCTTTATTATACTGAACAAAAGCCAAAAATACGCAAGCAATTTGAAAGTTGATCTTATAAATACAGGGTGGACCATTTATAATTTGAAATTTGATTTCGGTGTAAACAAGAAACGAATAATTTTTTTCAATGTGTGCTTTTTATTCGATAGTACACACTTAGCCCTTGCGGTTAACTGTGGAAGAGTATTTTGTTCAAAAAATTTCCTCGTCTGGCTTTGCAGTAGTCCATACGATCAACCCAATTTCTCAGTACATTTTTGATTGTATGAAGCTGTACTTGACCGATGACTGCACCAATTTCGTCAGTGAGAACCTCAATCGTTGCTTTATGGTTAGCGTAACACTTGTCTTTAACGGCTCTCCACAAATAATAGTCCAACGCAGTCAAATCGCAACTACGTCGTGGTCAATGCATATCACCAAAATGGATAATAACGCAATTATCAAATTTCCCAAGCAAAAGATCGATTGTTTTACGGATTGTGTGACACGAAGCGCCATCCCGTTCGAACCAACCAAATGTTGTCTAAGTCTATATCTTATAAAAAAGGCCACAAATAATCAGTTATCATTGTGCGGTAGCGCACCCCATTCACTTCCTTATTGTCAAAGAAAAATGGCCCAATGCTACCGTCGGTTTAAAAACCACAACAAACAGTTACTCGTTGAGGGTGCATTGGCTTCTCAACAATTGCGCATGGATTTTCTGAGCCCCAGGTGTGACAGTTTTACTTATTAACGTAACCATCGAGGTCAAAATTAGCTTTGTCAGAACAAATGATTTTTCGGTAAAAATACTTATCTTCTTCAAAGCGTTCCAGAGCCCAATTAGCGAACCGAAATGTTGCGGATGGTCATGTAGGTTCATCTGTTGTAACAATTGAACTTTTTACGTCTTTATATTATGCAAAATTCTCAGCAAAGAAGTAGAAGTAGATGTTCAATTCCGGAGATCGATGCCGAGTTGATGTTTTTGGTTCTTCTGGCACATTCTGAGCAAGAGCAGCTATTTTTTCGGTTGTGCGCACTGTAGGAGTACGATAACATTTTGATTTACACAATAAAGATTCAGTTTCCCGCACACGTTTCAAAAATTGATCTACAAATTGTTTGAAAGGTGCTTCTCTTCATCGAATTTTTAACGTAATTTTCTTACACTTTCGGTAGAAATTCACCATTTTGCAGCATTTTGGAAGTATTCACTTTACTTTACTTTTATTGGCTCAACAGCCCATGGATAACCTAGGCTGAGCTTTTCGTATCCACTCATGTTGTGCGTGTTATATTTGTACATGAATGGAAGGGACCTACAGTTTAATACCGAATCCGAAGAGCGCAGTGTAAAGCTTTTCGTAGCAATTTTTACTCTTGTAGGTTTGCCATTGTCTGCGAAGAGGTGGTGCCGAGTAGAAAAATTATTTATTCTACATTTCTTTTTTTTTGTTTTTCTGATTTTGCCTGTGCCGAGATTTGAACCCCGGACACTCTGCGTAGCAGTCCAACGCATTACCACTACGCCACATCGACTTTACTCTTAGTATTTCTCAACTTGTTCAAGCACAGATCGACCCATTTCGTTCACAGCAAATATAAAACATATTTTCCGTCATAATACAAAAGACATTAGAGAGTTTCGCACTCAAAATAATCAGAAGCTCAAATGTTAGACGGTCCATCATTTATGTGGTATCATCAGGTATTCTCCATCAATTCATGCATTTTTTTCATATAATTTTTAGATTATAATATAATTTTTTTTTCAGAAAATCAGTAGTAGTAGGCCTTTTATTGCAAAACAGAAACTCATAGCATAAAACTGAAGACAAAATTGTACATAAAATGTATTTTTTTTTAGAAGTGTGGTTTTCAGTCTGCCAATACTTTTTTCGGAGTTGGTTTTTTTGACAGCTGTCACTTGATTTATGCTCAGTTTGGTTTGCCATTTCATAATGAATAGACTTACTCCTGAACAACTTTTGCAAATCGTGCAAATTTATTACCAAAACGAGATGGCCACCAATTCCGATTTTCACAAGAAAATTTTGTTCAGCGATGAAGCTCACTTTTGGTTGAATGGGTACATTAATAAGCTAAATTTTCACATTTGGAGTGATCATAATCCACAAGCCATTGTTGAGACGCCATTACATCTTCAAAAAGTAACTGTTAAGTGTGCTCTATGGGCAGAGGGAATCATTGGTCCATATTTGTTCAAAGATGAAGCCGGCCATAATGTTACAGTCAATGCGGAACGATATAGAGCCATGATTAATGACAATGACTTTTTCGTGCCTGAATTGGAGGAAATTGATGTGGACGACCTTTGGTTCCAACAAGACGGCGCTACATGCCATACATCCATACAGCCAACGAAACAATCAATTTATTGAAGGAAACTTTTGGTGAGCGCATTATCTTGCGTTGTGGGCCTGGGGCGTGGCCTCCAATATCGTGCGATTTAACACCGCTGGACTATTTTTGTGCAGTTATGTGAAGTCGCTTGTTTACGCAGATAAGCTCGAGACGATTGACGTGACGCCTTGGAAGAGAATATTCGGCGCGTTATTACTAACATACGGCCCCTATTGCTGCAAAAAGTGGTCGAAAATTGGGCCTCTCGGCTAGAATTTATTCGAACCAGTTGCGACGGCCACTTGCCCGAAATCGTTTTTAAAACATAATGGCAAATACTTATCTTTATAATAAAGCTAAATTCTTGGTCATAATATTAAATTATATGCGTTTTATTTCTTCTTGAAAACCGCATTTCTAAAAAAAATACCCTGTATATAGTGCACTAATTAAAAAAAAAAATTATTACTTATGTAAATTATATAAAAAAAAAATTTGAGTTTAAGAACTCGCTTGTGAAGTGAAACTTATCGCGACCAACTTTTTTCACATCTATAATTTAGTTTGGCTTTTTTGAAACGAATCCTAATGGACCTACTTAACCACCCAACCGCATAAGGGGCACATCCGCATGTACAGATTTGGTGACCGATTCAGCAGCATTTCGTAATGCACTGACAACACATCGTTGGACATATTTATATTTCAATGCTTCCGTTCCTAAAAGACTGCTCTCCTGTTTAAGTTACCCTCAACACGACCAAATAGGTTTAACATTAAAAAAAATGTAACCAATTTAACGAACAGTAAGATAAGAAAGAACGAATGGTCATCGTTACTATACTGTGTATCACATTTATTAGACGCTTCGTCGATTGTGCCTGTTCTAGTCGATGTTAATGATTCTTCAGTAGACAAAATGTTTCGTATGGTATAGTATGTGCCTGACAA
The DNA here is from genome assembly GCA_958295655.1 of Palloptera scutellata. Lineage (NCBI taxonomy): Eukaryota > Metazoa > Arthropoda > Insecta > Diptera > Pallopteridae > Palloptera > Palloptera scutellata. The sequence continues at coordinate 16,084,600 of OY282450.1, forward strand.
ACGTTTAAAAACCAATGGTAAAGCCAAGCAGGTCTAACAAATACGCTTGGTGGCATTGACCAGGAGCACCAACGTCTTTCCCAAAATTGCGTTAAAGAAATCAGCTGTTTGGAAAAGGAAAAAGAATGAGGCTGGTTGTAATTTATTTTGGGTAATGAAGTGAAATAGTAAGGCCAGAAGTTAAAAATAATCAAAATAAATTAATGTAAAAAAGTGCCCGATTCTTAAATGAATCTATACCGAAATACTCTATACTTCCCATCACTAGTGAAAACACATAAAAAGTATGCACATAAATCGAAATGCATACTTTGTAAAAAATGAAACGCAAAATGTACGCTTAATGCATAAAAATCATACCCACTATTCCTTTGCTAATTTTATTGCGGAAATCAATGTCCGCTTTATTAAAATTGCATGCGAAAAGCGTTCGGATACGGCATTAAACTGTAGGTCCCTTCCATTCATGCACAAATATAACACGCACAACATGAGTGGATGCGAAAAGCTCGGCCTACGCCCTCCATGGGCTGTTGTGCCATTAAAAGTAAAGTAAAGTAAAGTGAACGAAATGGGTCGATCTGTGCTTGGACAAAGTTGAGAAATACTAAGAGTAAAGTCGCTGTGGCGTAGTGGTAATGCGTTGGACTGCTACGCAGAGTGTCCGGGGTTCAAATCTCGCCGCAGGCAAAATGGAAAAATCAAAAAGTAGAAAAAAATAATTATAACATCTTGGCAGGCAATGGCAAACCTACAAGAATAAAAATTGCTATGAAAAGCGATTCACTTCGCCGTTCGGATTCGGCATTAAACTGTAGGGCCCTTCCATTCATGTACAAATATAACACGCACAACATGAGTGGATGCGAAAAGCTCGGCCTAGGCTCTCCATGGGCTGTTGTGATATTAAAAGTAAGTAAAAAAGCTTGGCCTTTGGAGCTACATGCGGTCATAGTCGACACTGATAAACTTAAGTTCATTGTGGTATAGGCATAACACTTGCCACAATGGGTGCCTATCTCTTTATCGGTGTCCTGCGTGATTGCATTCCCTCTTTCATTCTCCCTCCTTCTTCTTTCCATTCAACACAATGCTCTGCTTTCATAGGTGTATCAATAAAAAAAATAATAATTTAAGCTTCTTCATTTCATTTCTTCTTCTTCTTTTCATCCATTCATGTTGCGCGAGTTATATTTGTACATTGTACAGTTATATGCCGAATACAACAGGCGAATTAGGAAGCTTCTTCTTAGATAATTTTTACTTTTGTAGGTTTGTCATTGATTGCCCAGAGGTGGTGCCGTATAGAAAAGTTGTTTCTTCTACTTTTGGATTTTGTCCGTGCCGAGATTCGAGAGTGTCCGGGGTACTCTGCAGACCAATGCAATACCAACTACGCCATGGCGACCACAAATTTTGTATTTCATTTATTAAACGCTATTCGAACGGTTTAATTTAACAAAAATGTAATTCTTCAACACTCGAATAAACAAAAACATTTGTTTGATAGTGCTTTGTATTTGTTTCCATTGGTTTCATATAATTCTGCTATATCTGATTCTTTTTGATTGTATCTTTTAAAAATACTCAAATTTTATCACAGGGTAATAACTAAATTTGCACATGCTAATTCTGTGAAGATTTTTGTCATGTAACCAGAAAATTGAAAAAGTAATGTATGTATGTATGTCGTTTTAAAGATTTCGTCACACAATTGATCTACTACTCATTATACAATATGATATTGTTCCTAGTGATCGAATTACTACTATATTATCAAATGCCTGTGCCTGATTACGTACGCATACAAATGTAAATCACTACTATCAATTTTAATGCAATTTCCAAGTCAATCATAACCACATACAGACACAAACGAACACACCTGCTTGAAATCAGAAAACTACTGCACGCACACCAAACTTTCTTTCTCATCTTGTATAGGTAATATGTATGTATTTACCCTACTTACGTAATCAATTTGTATTCTAAAAACAGAATATTAAACTGCGCGCCAACAACAACAACAACAGCAGCAGCAGCAGCAACAGTAGACTTGTATCCATCGAAAATGAAATTGAAATGCTTGCTGCTGCCATGAACATATGCATGTGTATTTAGTATGTTGCTGCTGGTGCTGCTCTTGTTGTTGCTGCTGCTGCTGCTGCTGCTGGTTGAGCATGAACATTCCATTAGCATATTTATGAGTAAAAGTGAAATCAATATAAAAGACGTTTGCAAATATTTACCTCTTATTTTTTACTAGAAACATATGTAAGTAGTACGTGTGTAAGTAGAAAAAGAGATGAAAAAAAAACCAAACAAAAACGAAACTACCTAGTCTTTTGAATGCTAAAGAGCCAACGCTGGCGACGACGCTGAATTTGGCTTTGGCGTTGGAATAAAAGCCAAGAAGTTGAGTTGCTGGGCGAAATCTCCTTAGTATTTTTGTATTTATTATTAATGATTTAATAATTCAATGTCGCTTTTCATATTTTTTGTGATTTCGTTTCGTTTTTACAAACGCAGCAACAGCAGGAAGAACGTGATTTTAAAGCAAGAGGATATACTATTTCCAAATTCGATTTTATACTACTGTGGGCAAAAAGTAGTAAGACTTTTTAATTTAAATTTCGCGCGGAAACCCATTCATTAAAATATTATTTTTTTAAGGTTGGTATGACTGTCGGTGACATCTGTGCCAAATGTCACATCAAAATAATCATTAGTGTTTAGTATACGCTTGTCTTTCTGAAGTACAAAAAGTGCATTCGGCGATTTTCACAATGAGTGAAATTATTCAACAAAGAAGTTCCATTAAATTTTGTGTGCGGAATCAAATTTCTGGTGCCGAAACGTTCAGAATGTTGCAAAAGGCCTTCGGTGAGAATTGTATGTCGCGAGCAAGTGTTTTTGATTGGTACAAATTGTTCAAAGATGGTCGAGAACGCGTTGACGACGAACCACGTCCAGGACGGCCATCAACATCAACTGATGATCAACACGTCAATAAAATCAAGGAATTGGTTCTCGAGAATCGACGATTAACAGTCAGAGACCTTACTGGCATCGTTGGAATATCGGAAGGATCAGTGAAAACCATTTTAAAACATCATTTGGGCCTAAGAAGAGTGAATGCACGGTTCCGGATTGGTTCCAAAATCACTGCATTGGTTTTAAGAGACCATTTTGCCAAAAATTCGACTGATATCGTTCCGCAACCACCCCATTCGCCTGACTTAGCATCGTCTGACTTTTGGCTATTTTCTAAACTCAAAAAACCGCTTCGTGGACACCGTTTTGAGTCAATTGAAGACATTAAACATGAATCGCTAAGCGCATTGAAGGCTATTCCGGAAATTGACTTTAACAACTGTTTCGAGAATTGGAAAAAACGTTGGCACAAGTGTATTGGGGCCGGGGTTGATTACTTTGAAGGGGACGAAATAGATTTGGAAGAATAAATAAAAAAATTTGAAATTATGAACAAAGTCTTACTAACTTTTGCCCACAGTAGTATCAATACAACGATGAAGACTTACATGATGTGATGATGAAGTTGTGATGAAAATAAATAACTAACAGTCTGTTGTGTTCTTTTGTTCTTATTAGAAACTAAATCACAGATGTGCTTGAATATGGGGGAATAACATATGTATGCGAGGCTTCGTTTGAGGATTCATTGGTGAAATATTTTCACGTGGTGGGTTCCAAGCAAAACGCACAACCATTCATTCAAAGCCATGGAGGAGCCCGCCGCACTTATTAGTTAACTCACTGACGGTTGTCAGATCCACGGGCCGCCACGAGGAGGCTGTGTGTCGACTTGAAACGTAGAAGCGCAAGGATCGACCATGGACGCACCTGCGACTGTCACGATCTTTACCTTGTGTCCTACGACCGATCATCGGTTGTAGTGCCAGTTAAGTAAGTAAGTAAGTAACATATGTATTAAAGTGCCCTATATGGAAACCAACTGATTTAAACTGGTTTACTGAAAACCACAACTAGTCCCACATTTGGTGCTTTTCTAATCGCGAACTGGTTTCTTTAACATTGTTTTGACCTAGGCACTAGTCAATTGTCCATGCTGGCAAATCTTTTCAACTATTTAGTTGCTAGGTAGATGTTTTTTTTTTTTAAATATTATCAGCACACAGGGGGTATCCCTATAAATGTAGAGCATTGTGTTGATTGGAAGGAAGATTGATATTAGGTGGGAGGAAAAAGGAGGGAGAAGTGTTTATGAACGTTTGGCTTTAAACTTGCAAGGGTCATAATAATTGGGAAAAAATATTACAGGGGAGCTTATTCCAAATACACTACGCATTACATTACAAAATCTGTAATGCGTAGTGCGTTGGAACACCGTGTCTACGTGGAAGGCGTGAGTTTCGTTTGCTGACCGTGTAGTTGTGTTGAACACACGAACTGGCGGCATCAGCTTCCGCATCTCAGTAGAACATCTACCGTTAAAGTAACGGTAGAACAGTGAGACGCAAGCCACATTTCGACGATGTTCCAAGGAGTCAATAGAGCTGCAAACTCTACAGTCTCCTGTTAGCTTTATCGCTCGATGTTGGTTACGGTCCAGGAGCTCCAGTTGTATTCGTGAAGCTCGAGCCCGTAGGTGCGAATTAAACTCAAATTTAGAACGAATATAGGTGGTGTAGATCATGCGGAGATTAGTCGAAGTAAAATATTTTTTACACCGCCTAAGAAAGCCGAGACACTTGGCTGCTTCTTTCGACACGTCAAAAATGTGTTTAAACCAACGAACATCACATTATCTGGGCATGCACAGAACATCAAGAGTCGGTGTCTCCGCAATACCTACCCCACTCATATCTAGAGTGTTAACGGAGGGTTGGGAGACTCGTTTGTGAGATAACAGACAACATTGGGTCTTACGCGCATTGAACTCAACTCTATTCGTAAGACCCCACTCGGAGATTGACTGGAGATCTTTATTGAGTGAGTCATTCATAACGTGCCTTTTCCTCTCAGTCTCCGAAGAGTTAGGGCGCTTTGAACAGGCACATGAATGAGAAATGCTGCTGTCATCTGCAAACGAGTAAATGGGATTCTTCGTTAATGACAGAAGGTCATTAATGAAGATAAGGAAAAGTGTAGGGGAGAGGACCGAATCCTGCGGCACTCCAGCATTAATGGCACGATCTTCCGAAACAATACCGACTTTCACAACACGGATAGAGCAGCCGCTTAAAAAGTTCGTGATCCATCGTGTGAATTTACTCCCGACGTCATGCGCAATTAGTTTTGACACTAGTGCTTTATGCCACACTCTGGCAAACGCCTTTGAAATATCCAGAGCAACCGCCTTGCTCTCACCGAAGCAATGGACACTATGGTAGCAGTGCTGAGTGAGGACCCCGCCAAGATATTTTTGAAATAGTTTGTAAGCCAATCTAACTTCCACTAGTTGAAAGACACATGTTTTTGGAATAATTTGTAGACCAATCGTATTGTTTCAGTTTCCAACCAGTTGTCGGTGGGAAAATTAAATGCATTTTTCCATTCGTGACTAGTACCTACTAAAATTTAATGTTTGTTGTTGTACTAGGATTAATTACCATATTAAATAAATAAACAAATTGCATTATAAAAAAAAAGTGTAACATTCTAAAGAGAAAAAATATTTGTGGTATGGACTTTTTTTTATATACATATTTCATATTCATATTCATGAGTAAATTGTCTTTGTGAAATTTTAAAATCCTTAGAAGTGAAAAATATTGTAAAGTAGATTCGAATTACAAGACATTATTTTCACTGAATAATGATAAAATGAAGTGGCTGATCAATGCATTTGTTTTCAATGACTTTAAAAACTATGTAGATGTTGCATAACTATTTGAAAAACTAGTAATTTTATTTGACTAGATTCGTTTAGTATTACAGGGTGGGTTGTCGGCTGCATTGTCTTTGCAGTATGGCAAGAAAGCTTAAAAGTGTATTAAAAATTATATTATATATTATATACTTAATTTTATGCACAGAGAAGTATTTGAGAAAAACTACTTACTTACTTATATGCAATATATATGTACACTAGTGCAAAGAAATATTTTATTGGAGGGGAACGATACGGTCTCCTCAGTCTCCACCGATCTGCAGTTTCAACCTTTCTAATAATAACTCAGGTTAGAATAGTAGCTTGCTCGTAAGGGGTTTTTTAATTTGAACTGAAATTTACTGTACGAGTAAATTCATATGCCCAGATTAACCGTATGCGCAGATAACTTCATCCGGTCTTGTTTCGTTCAAGAAATTAAGTATCTATGCTATTCACGTTAAATTAAGATAAAGTTTCAATTTGCAGAAATAGAGGCAATAGAGCTAGCAATATTTGTCGCAACTATCGCAAATGTATTGAAAAGAGACCCAGTTTTGTGAAAAGCATTTAAAAAGATATGATGAAAGAGTTTTTTTTATTTACTATTTTACCGTTTTTGATTGTTGAACTTAAATTTCACTCAACGAGAGCTAAAAAATATAAATTATGTTGCACTGAGTCGTGAGTGAGCAAGCCTACGCCGCTGATGTATACATAAAGATTTTAGAAGTTTACCAATGAAAACAAATGGGCTGCAAGGAAAACATTCAAATTACCGATATCTCGAAAACTCGTACCAATCTGACAAAACAGTTGGTACCATTGAAATGCTTGGCGCCTCGAATAAGATACGATCAACTAACAAAACCTTTGTACAGATTTTGAACTGGCACAGACTATTGTTTTACAGTTTGAAAATATTTGATTTTTTCGACTTGAACTGCATGAACCAGGTGCACTAGTTCAGGAATGATCTTGATCACCAAATTGATAAAACTAATTGTGAACGGTTTAATTAAACGAAATAAAATGTGGAACTATATCATTCTTAAATGCCAATTACGCAAAGCTGGAACGTTACGGTACACGTGTAATTCGAAATACGAGGTGTGATCAAAAAATAACCGTTATTTTCAAATTTCGTGAGTTACGTATGTTCGATTTTCGCATTTTCTTTTCTGTTATGTTGGTACACATGTCTGTTATATATGTTGGCAATACGAACCATTTTGGATTGTCAGTTTGTTTTTGACAGATAAAAAGGTTAGTCGTGTTTTGGTGTGCTCTTCGATTTTTTACTATTCCAAAAAATGGATCAAAGAAACTGTATTCAGTTTTGTGTAAAAAATGAAATTAAATGCGCAAGGACATTTGAAATGTTGAGTGTGGCCTTTGGCGAGTGTACTATGAGCAGAAAACAAGTTCAATTGTGGTATAACCGGTTTAAGGAAGGCCGAGAAGATGTGATTACGATGCTCGTCCTGGTCGCCCGAGCACGTCAACAACCGATGAAAACATTGAAGCAGTGAAGAAAATGATTTTGGATAATCGTCGAATCACTCTCAGAGAGGTTGCTGATGATGTTGGCATATCGTTCGGCTCATGCCAAGCAATTTTTGTGGATGTTATAGGGATGAAACGTGCGGCAGCGAAGATTGTTCCAAAATTGCAAAATTTTGAGCAAAAACAACGTCGCTTGTGCGTAAGTTTTTGGACAAAAACAAAACCGTTATCATGCTTCAACCACTGTATTCACCGGACTGGGCCCCCGCTGACTTTTTCCTCTTCCCAAAACTGAAGACACCGATGAAAGGAAAGCGTTTTGCTACGATTGAGGAGATAAAAGAAAAATCGAAATGTTGGCGATACCAAAAAGCGCGTTTCAGAAGTGTTTCGAGGATTGGAAAAAACGCTGGCATAAGCGTATTATATCTGAGGGGGATTACTTTGAAGGGGACAAGATAGTTGTTGATGAATAAATAAATACATTATGAAAATAACGCCTATTTTTTGATCATACCTCGTACGTTGAAAAACTTGGTAAATTATATTGAGTTTCTGATTCTACATATTAAAAATGAATTATATTTACTTTCCTGTAAAAACTACAAAAATCTGCGCAAGCACGCTTTAAGCATTTTGTCACACTGTTCAATGGCGTTAAAAAGAGGCACATACCACGCTCTTGACGTTGAAGCTGAAAGCATTGGTTAAATGATTCAAAACAATGATAATGTGCGCATTTAGTTACCAACAAAAGAGACGTTTGTAGAAAAGACACCAGCACATTGACAATGACGAAGCTGCCATGAGCAAAATTTTTTGTTGTTAACAAATGAAAGCATTTTATTTTTATTTTATTATGAAAACAACCATTTGAAATAATAGCAAATATTGTTAGTGCGCAAATATAAAGCTCTGAAGGCAAGACCATGCCAGCAGCAGGAGTACTAAATACATACATACATACTCGTAGATGTGTACTATATTGTGTTGATGGAGCAATTGAATGGGCTGACTGCATGAACTGAAATGAATGAATGAACGAATGACTGAATGCCTTAACTATGGATCATCGAATGTTTTAATCGCTTAGTTGTGATTTTTTTGTTGTTGATTTTTTTTTACCATTTACCACTTGATGCTAAATAGTTTTGATGAAACGTGCTATGCTTCAGCAAAATACTTTCACATATCAGTTTTTTTTTTGTTTGTTTGTTGAAGTTGTTGTGCTAAAGCAAAACAACGACAGCAACAGCCACTAAATAATACATAATAAGAAATATATATTTTGTAGTTGTTGTTGCTGAAATAATAATTTCATTCAGTTAGAAATGAAAGTTACTTTTGGGTGGTGTGTGCTTGATCGACGTCATTGTGGGTACCCTACTTTAGGTACTTTGTCTGATAAGTAACTTGCGTGAAAACGAAATTGAGCTCATTCAATTCTAAACTGAAATATCGTAGGTGAGTGCCCTACTTAAGGTAAATATCTAGGCATCTAGGCAAACTATAGACACATGCGCTCTTTCATAAGCGAAAACTGGTTCTCTAATTTAACTCACTTTATGTTCCATTCTAAATATTTTTGTCACATTGTTTGTTCCAGTTTTTTTTCTCTTCATTTTGCATTAATTTCTTCTTTGTTATTAAATTTTTTTTCAGCTACAGAATGTTTACGCTTCGTTTATTTTTTTAGAGTTACTAGCTCACACCCGCAATTATTGATTGTTATTTTTTTGTATTTTCTGATTATTGGTTTGCGAATTGTTGATTATTGTTGGTTGCTGGTATTTCTTGGTTTTTTTGCGGTCGGGCATTCAACAATTTTATAATTGGCGTTCATCTTTCAGCAAAAAAGCAAATGATTGTTAAATAATGAACGCATTGATTTGTAAAGACAGACAAAATAAATAAAGAAGCAGCTTGACTTGTTTCATATTTTAATTTATTTTCCTTTCTGCTGAATGCCTGCAATTGATTATTATTAATGTTATTATTTATGATTTTTATGATTTATTTGTGGTTATTACTTAGTGCTCCATTAACCCGAAAATTTATAATTTTTTAAGTACCAATTGACCATAAATATAAATAACCATTGTTTTGTTGTTGTAATTTAAATTACATTTATGTGCAATTCAATTTTTTTCTAGTTGTAAAATAAGGTCATAAACTAAAGAAAACGAGGTTAGTATTTTTATGTTAAGTATTTACCATATCTGATTTTGTCTATGTATTTAATGTAATGTATTTTCACTACAAAGTGATACATTTGTAAATAACCCCAATATTGTGATAGTTTACTTTATATAGATTCGCTTAATGGAGTTTATCTATTACTGTTATATTATTTTTATTATACTACCCAATTTGTTTATTGTCGTTAAAGACAGATAACAATAAAAAAAATAAATAAAAAAAGAAAAATAAAAAATAGGTACTATAGGCTTGTTTTTCTTAATTTAAAGTGAAAACGAAGCAGCCCTGAAATTTTTAAATCGCATGACTCAGTTTTTTAACTAATCTTAACAATATGTCAAAACTAGGTATTAGTGTAACTATGATCAAGAGCTGCAGAAGAATGCATTCACCTTGAAGTCACCGTTAAAAAAAGACAATTTATGATTGTAGTTATGAATAAAATACTTGCCTTTGACTCTAGAATTAAAAATACATTTGAAGTATTTTTTTTGAGTCACCGATTAGTTATGCATTTAGAAAAGTCTCTTTTAGAGTCAGGTCACTGGGAGTCACTTAAAGTCACTTGAAACCCATTAGAAATTTAATTCAATTGGAGTCAATTGATGTTCTGAAGGTTTAGAATTTGTAGTTGATTTGAAGTCAATTGGAGTTACTCGAAGTGAATTGAGGTTTTGAAGTCAATTGAATTCACTTGAAGTCAATGGGATTCAATAGGGATTTGCAGTCGATTTGAAGTCAATTGGAGACACTTGGAGACGTTTGAACACGTCATTTGATGTCAATAGCGGGTTTGAAGTCAATAGAAAGAGCTTGCCCTTGTGGTCGCTGTGGCGTAGTGGTAGTGCATTGGACTGCTACGCATAGTCTCGTCACAGGCAAAATAAAAAAAAAATATAAAAAGTAGAAAAAATAATTTTTTTACACGGCCACACCTCTTGGCAGGCAATGGCAAACCTACAAGAGTAAAAATTGCCTATGAAAAGATTTTCACTTCGCCGTTCGGATTCAGCATTAAACTGTAGATCCCTTCCATTCATGTACAAATATAACACGCACATGAGTGGATGAGAAAAGCTCGGCCTAGGCCCTCCATGGGCTGTTGTGCCATTAAAAGTAAAGTAAAGAAAGAGCTTGCCCTAAATTGTTAAATTTGCAATCGTTTAGGATATAAATTATATAAACTTATACCTATATACTTATTATAAAATATTGACATCGGAAATTTTTAAAAAAATACGCTCATTGAGCAAAGCATTGCATTCATCGTTGAAAAAATTATTTCTTAAGTGGGAGAGATAAGTCCTAAGTAACGGCGTGGCATATGTAAAGTTTCTCACCTCGGGATTCGGATTCGGCCTAAAAACTGTAGGTACTTTCCATTCATGAAAAAATGGAAAACTCGGCATACTCACTCCATGGGCTGTTGTGCCATTAAAATAAAGAAGAAAATAGTTAAAGATTATGTATGTACCACTTATAAGTAGTTGCTATATCTAGACCAGAGTTTGCGAAACCGACTCGGTTTATTCGGTTATCCGATTTTTATTAACGAAAAAACCCGGTTTACGGTTTTTGTCTAATATTGGCCTACCTTTTTTTGCCTCTATTTTTCGACGGTTTCAAATATTTTTACATATTTGTATTATTTTTTAAGTTCCAATAAACTTGCCCTAATCTCAACAACTAATGTACGAATAATAGACTAATACATTTTCCCATAAAATTTTATCAAAATTAACACTAAAAAAGAAACAAAATTGTGTACTTTGGGTCAAAAAGTAAATCAATAAACAGCTATGTAGGGAAACCAACTGGTTTAAAATTATTTGATAAACTGGTTTACTGAACATCACGAACTGGTTTATTTACCATTATGTTGCCCTAGGCACAAGTCAATAAATCAGAGCTTGCATATCTTTTCAACTATTTGGAATATTTCAACTATTTCAATATTTTTGGAATAGTTGATAAACAAATCAAACTGTAACTAGTTTAAAGATATAAGTTTTCGGAATAGTTTGTTTTCCAATCAGTTGTCTATGGAAAAATGAAAGGCATTGTTCAGTTCGTGACTCACAAATTACATAATATAGGTATATATTATACAAGATTAGGCATTGCGCATATTCGTAAAAAAACATGACTTAGACGATGATGAATACAGTGAAACGCATTCTCAGTGGGAACTTTTTCTTGTATTCGTTTGTAAAGTTAACAAATTGAAAGTCAAAAGTGTTAGTAGAAAAAGTTAAAATGCTATGCGCTTTTTTATTTGTGAAAACAATAATGGAAAAAGGAAAGACTGGACTGGAGCTTACATTTAAACTTTAAAGAAAATGTTTTTTTTTCTAAGTATGCAAGTAAGGCACAACTTTGGTTTTATTTACAGTGTGCTGAATATTTTTTTTAATCAGCTGATTACAAAATATACTTCGTCAAATCAGCGTTTGAAACGCTGGTGCCGTCTCGAAAAATTATTTTTTCTGCTTTTTGATTTTGCCTGTGTCGAGATTCGAACCCCGGACACTCTGTGTAGCAGTCCAAGGCACTACCACTAGACCACAGCGACCACTTTAAAGAAATTATGATGATGCACAAAACGAATTTCTTTTACAATAAGAACGCATAATCTTGCATATATGATTTGTGTTCGTAACAAGTACCCACTATAATTTAAAAATTGTTGTTGTACTAGGATTATTTATTACAATACTATAGAGAAAAAAATTAAAAATACAAAAAAAAGTTGAGTATTCAAAAGAAAAAATATTTTAAATTAAGAAAAAATTAATTTATTTTCCAATTTCTTCCAAATTAGATATACAAATTTCATTTTCATATTCATCGGAGATCTTTGCCCATATATTTAAGTGAAAAACATTGTAAAGTAGATGAGAATTACAAAAAAGTATTTCCACTGATAGGTATTAAAAAAAGTGGTTGATTTTCAACCACTTTAAAAGTTAGATGTTGCAAACTATTTCAAGAACTAGTAATTTTAATTGAATATATTGGTTTGGTCCTACAGGGGTCAGTTTTATCATTTTACTTTCGAAAGAGCGGAACATCCCCTGTTTTTTTCACTTATCGTTGCGAAATAACTTCAAACAAAGGAAGTGAAACTTGTTCAGGTTTTTTTATAACTGAACCGACTTATTGATTGTGTGATAGTTTCTTTTATCTTCATGTAATTCTGTTTCGGTTGTTGTTTTTGTTTTCGTTATTAAATGTCATGAGTAAAATATACGTTAATAGTTCCCACAATTTATCAAGTCGAGCATAAAATCTTGTTATAATTTTAAATTGCAAAAAGAAAAATAACTTGTATTAATGCAGCCATCCATCCCATCCACATACAATAAATACTTCATACATACATATGTATATATCTACTTGTATGCATATAGAAAGGCAAGAAAGTTTAGTTCAAGTCTTGATACAGATTTATCATAAACGATGGCGATATCAACAATTACTTATAAAGACGGCAACTACAACAAAAAAAACTATCCTTGCTGTTGTAAATATAAAGTCACTGTGTTATTCCCCCATGTGCAATTTAACCATGTGACCATAACGATTAACTGCACAAAATATGAATAGGAATTATTGGAAAATATTTATACGAGTATGTAAAGGGTGTTTTTTTTTAGAAGTGTGGTTTTCAATCTGGCAATACTTTTTTCGGAGTTGGTCTTTTTGACAGCTGTCACTTGATTTATGCTCACTTTGGTTTGACATTTCAAGAATTGAAGCCGAATGACCATCAAGCGCGTTGCACGTTCGGTGAATGGGCCCAAAACAAGATGGCCACCAATCCCGATTTTCACAAGAAAATTTTGTTCAGCGATGAAGCTCACTTTTGGTTAAATGGGTATGGGTACGTTAATAAGCAATATTGTCGCATTAGGAGTGATCATAATCCACAAGCCATTGTTGTGACGCCGTTTCATCCGCTAAAAGTCACTGTTTGGTGTGTTCTATGCAAAGGGAATCATTGGTCCATATTTCTTCAAAGATGAAGCCGGTCATAATGTTACAGTCAATGCGGAACGCTATAGAGCCATGATTAATGACTTTTTCGTACCTGAAATGGAGGATGTTGATGTGGACGACCTTTGGTTCCAACAAGACGCTACAAGGCGCTACATGCCATACAGCCAACGAAACAAAGCCAACAATTTATTGAAGGAAACTTTTGGTGAGCGCACTATCTCACATCGTGGGCCTGTGGCGTGGCCTCCAAGATCGTCGATTTAACACCTCTGGACTATTTTTTGTGGGGTTATGTGAAGTCGCTTGTCTACGCAGATAAGCCCGAGACGATTGACACCTTGGAAGAAAATATTCGGCGCGTTATTACTGACATACAAAATTGACAATTGCTGCAAAAAGTGCTAGAAAATTATCGGCTGGAATTTATTCGAACCAGCCGCTGGTTCGGCGGCCACTTGCCCGAAATCGTTTTTAAAACATAATGGCAAATCCTTATCTTTATAATAAAGCTAAATTCTTGGCCTTAACATTAAATTATATGCATTTTATTTCTTCTTGAAAACCACACTTCTAAAAAAAAGAACACCCTGTACATATTCAATATAATTTCCTTTCAAGTGAAATTGGTTAAGTGTGTATGTATGTTGGCGTTGACTTTTATGCGCCTCTCTGCACAACTGGGTTGACGTTGTACTCGTATGCAAAATACTAGCGACAAAACATGTTCATTTCGCTTGTGTTCACAAGCATAAAACAAAACATTTAATTTGTTCAAACAGCAAGAAAAACTTGATCTATACATAGTATTGCATACAATTTCGAAATAACTAGATTTCAATAAGATATTAATATATACGGTCATATAAGTAGTTATTATTAGTGGGAGGAGATATATGTATATGGAGGTATGTACAATACTCATATGTAGGCATACATACACATGTAGACCTGTAGATTTTTAACTTGGTTCCAACTGTCTGTGCACACGAACATTCTATGTAATAGGTTTGCTTAATACGAGTAACCGAGGTTGATTGGTTGACTGGTTGAAGTGGTGGTTGGAACCTTGAACCCAACACGATTTTGCGCTGGTTTACGAATACTCCAGATAGTTCCCTAAGGTTGTTCAATTACGATTTGCGTACGGCTCTCTTACTGGTCCGTCCCAGAGCTGGGCGTTCGCAGAGAAAATCAACTATGGTGTGTATTTTCTTCCGTATGTTTAACGCTACCAAAGTGGGTGCTGTGTCGGATTCTAATTTTGGCCGCTTGCACACTTATAAGACAAAAACCAATAATGGCCGGCATCAGTCGAGAAACCCTTTATACTTTTGTTGAAAATTAGTGATGATTTCCTACAATTGTAATTTGACTACAGGTCATTAATCTGTTCCATCTACAATTAGCTTTCACATCATTTTTTTTTTGTTGAATGTTTCACTATTCACTGAGTTGAGTGGTTTAAATACTTACTCAGCCTGAGATTCATATATGGTAGGAATCTTTTACCCCGCTCGCCCGACTTTCCGTTGCTCTCAACACCCGGACCTACATATGAATATTTGTTGTTGCTGTTTTACTAGATTCGATGTTATGACGGCCGAATAACTTACTAACTTACTTTTAATGGCACAACAGTCCATGGAGGGCCTAGGCCGACCTTTTAGCATCCACTCATGTTGTGCATGTTATATTTGTAAATGAATGGAACGGTCGAATAAAGAGTCATGAATTATCATGAATCGTAGAATAGCGATATTTACTTTAAACTGAGAAAATCTTTAAATTTTGGATCTATATTTTTGTGGTGTTTTTGATACAACGCATCAGTTCCATTTCTTTCCGGCACGTAAGTGGGCCATAAAGTTCGTATTGAATGGCACGGTTGGAATCGGTGGTGGAGCCAAAGAGGAAACTATGGGGTCTTTATCCCTCTTTAGCCCAAGAAATTTCATAGTTTTTAAAACTGATCGGCAATGCAATTGTTTATCAGAAACACTTTGTCTACAATAAATTTTAAATTTCAGTGTCAGTTTCCAAATGTTTCACTATTCAAAAGCTTGATAATAGTTTTGGTCTGATTTCTGGTCTATTTATATAGATTTATATTCTAGTCTGGTTATTATTTTTATTTTAGGTCTGATTTTTGTTTGAGTTTGATCAGATTTGTGATCTGATTATTTTTTAAAATTTCTTCTGAATTTGAACATAATTTTTAGTCTGAATTTTGGACTGAATTTCATTAAAATTTTGATCTGAATTTAGTTGTTGATTGTACGCTTGGGTCTGAATTGTGTTCAAACTTTTTGTCAAAATTTAAACAAAAATATAGTTTATGTTATGTTATTTTTTGTATAGAATTGAATATTGATTTAATTGTTATGGGAAATTGCGTGTACTTTATTCTTCCTTGATAAAGCCTCTTATGGATATGTCTCCATTTTTTTAGGAGATATAATTTAAGCGCCGAAATCACGGGCAGATGAAAAAGAGCATAGTTTTTTTTAAACTGTGATACTTATGAGCTCAATCTATTCTGCAATCTATTTCTGTGACCTTGATATTTTCCAACATAAAAGAGTGTTTCTAAATACGAGGAGGCAACGGACAGCGCCCATGAATGCATTTGTGATTGTCATTGCCACTTCTCTAAAATTTACTATTGCAGGTACTTCCAAAACTTTCGAGGAGTTCAATAAAATATATGTACGTGATTTAGAGCCATTTCGCCAACTGCTGAGAATAAAATATATACTTATCTTAGCCTAAAACGCACAAAAGTTTTTGCTTTGGCAGACAACAACAATTGTGTGATAAGTTTATAAGAGGCCAAAAAAAGGTTACGAAAAAGTAGAAAATAAATTTAAATTTTTACATTTTTATTATGAAAAGGGGATTTGGAAAATATTTTAAGTTATAGAATGGAATATTATTTGATTTGAAGAGTGCACAATTGTGCACCAAGCAGACACTTAATTTGATATAATTTTATTTATTTATCTACATTTATTAGTCAATTTCCTTTTTTTTTTAGATAGCAGCACTGAAATTTTACCAAGGCTAAAGTTAATGGAGAACTTTAATCAGTTATCATATTGTGACATCTTTCAATCATAAAAATAACTCATGCAAATATATTTAAATATCACATACTTACGTAAGTTGCTCATAGTTACACTTACTTAAAACACATTTCATGGTAGTTAAATGATGTACATACACTGTGCTACATTGAGAGAGAGGTTAATGACTAAACGCGTTTAAAAGAAAGCATGTATATGCGTAATATATCACGGAAGTAGTACTTAATATCCAGTTGTCACATTATGTATTTCATTAAGGCCTGCCCATAGATCCCAATTGTTGAACACCCAAACTTCAGAAGTGTAGCTGGTGTAAAACACAATCAGCTTATTTAGGCTCTTAGTGTACATAAAATCTTCTACTAATAGCAATAAGTATTTTGCAGTCATCTGTTTACAAAGTGGAAACCAATACAGGAGACAAGAACTTCACCCATTTCTGACAGTGACAAATATCTGTAGCAAGTTTGGTTATTATTGCTTAAGTTTTACTCGAGTTATTGTATCCAAAGGCAAAGGTGCAAATCTCGGCATAGATCAACTACCAGACCATATATCAAGTTCTCTCAAGTGGTCGCTTTGGCGTAGTGGTAGTGCGTTGAACTGCTACGCAGAGTGACCGGGGTTTGAATCTCGGCACAGGCAAAATAAAAATGGCGAAAAAGTAATTTTTCTAGACGGCACCACCTCTTGGCAGGCAATGGCAAACCTACAAGAGAAAAAATTGCCTATGAAAAGCTTTTCACTTCGCAGTTCGGATTCGTCCATTCATGTACAATTATATCACGCACAACATGAGTGGATGCGAAACGCTTGGCCTAGGCCCTCCAAGGGCTGTTGTGCGATTAAAAGTAAGTAAAGTAAATATCAAGTTCTCCAAATGTAGTACTCTGTAATTGCAAGTTTATATACTATACGTCAATATTTTATGAAATTTTGTGTAGAAGCTTAGTGCTTTCTAGGCTATTGTCCTAATGTTTTGAAAATGCAAATAAAAGGCTTTATTCCTATTATTTAGCCCGACGTTTCGGGGTATTATATTATTTCTGAAAATGTTTTTGGAATTTATTTTTCCCTTAAGTATATTAATAATAATATGTACTTTTTTCAGTACCTTTTGGTTTATAAAGTAGCGAAGTAATCTTTTCGTCCCAACTCCGATTCAAATACAAGCGATTCCCTTAGCGCTACAAGGTAAAGATATTCTTGGGTCTGCTCAAACGGGAACTGGAAAAACTTTGGCATTTGCTATTCCGTTGGTTGCTAAGTTGCTGAATGAGCCTAACACTGGTTCAGCTTTAGTCATCTTGCCAACCAGGGAGCTTGCGCATCAGGTAACCTTCTCAGTACATTTTAATTGTTGGGAGTAAAAAAAGGCTCTATTTGATACATCTACTATAAATACACGTAAAAATCCGCAATCGAGGTATGAATTTGATTCTTTTTACACATTTGGCATCATGTGTGTAGAATTATTCAAAATTTTACAGCCATGTTGAATTTCCACCATTTCAAGATATTACTTGCTTGGGGGAAGGCGTTGTTACTTATTGTCCGATGTTGATAATATTCTCGGCAGTTATATTTGAGGCCTTTGGATCAAAATTTAATATCATTCACGATGTGTGTTTTATACCTGTCGCTCGATTTACTCGGTACTCGAATTACACGATTTCGCTTTAACATGGTTTTCCTGGACCATGGTTTTAACATTTTTTAAACGGTTCTCAAAACAAAAAATATGACAATAAGTATATGCAAATTTGAGTGTTATTCCAATGATCGTGTAAGGCAAAATGGTGAGTAATGGGAAATATTAAAGGAATTCAGAAATTCTTCCTTCTTCTTTTCGTTCTTTTGTATGTCAATATTTTCGGTAATGTAATTTTTAATGATTGTATAATTCTGACATTCATGTAATGCTGAAAATGATGCAAATACTAATATTGTCATTATTAATGACCGTGTAAGGTCCGCTATACTAAATTATACTCTTAAGTTTACTTTGTGAAGTAAGTGTCTCTTCCAAACATAGTTAATTTAATTTCTCTTTCTTCTCTCTCGCTCTTTTTTCTAACAGAAATAAAAAAACATGTAATGAAACGTAAGACTTGAACGTAAACTTGAACGTGCTGAACTCACTGACTTCGTTAAACGAAAAATATTAAAACTTAACTAGAGAAAAGCGAAAAACCATAAATAGAAAGAGTGCAAAAAACGAAGAATTGATTTATGCAGCAACCTACTGCCTTACTCAAGTCAACTACAAGTTTGACTGAAAAATCAAGGTGCCTCATTCATGGCGTTCGTAGCATGACTCGGAAAAACGCTATGGGCCAAAAAATTGTACTGTTGCAGTTTGTGGTAAATCGTCGAAATGTTGCGGTGCATTGAGCTTTACCGGTCTGAGCTGAGCTCTGCTGACTGGCACATGTACATGTACACAACGCAGTGCATTCACGTCTGCGTACATAGCTGCATTTCATTTCACATACTCGCGCAATGTGCCCATGTTTCTATATCTCAACTGCTCAGTGAGGCATCTCAAGCACAGCTGGTGCAACAGCAGAAGCAGCACACGTCATTCGAATTGCAACTTAACTTCAGAAGTGCTATCTCACTATCTGCGTACCTGATGCATGCATCACTTAGCTAAACATGAGTGAGCGCGTATGCGCGTTTGCATTTATGCCTTTTCTTTTGATTCTTAAATGACTTCGTGCAGCATTCGTGAGTATGTTGTGTTTTAGTATTTAAATTTTTTTAATCGAGAAGAAAAGTATTGAATGTTTAGTGAGTACGAGACTGCCACCCGCTAAAAACACCTCATGATTATATTGTGTGTTGATGCAGTGATTTGTGTGAATGACTTGCAAACTTGAACAAATCATTTTTATTTCTTATGCCAATATGAATATCTAAATTTTGTATCAGCAACATTAAATCAATCTTCATCCCTCACTCGAGGTTCTTTATATTAAAAAATTATTTAAATTTTACGTTATTGCTTTCACTGACAAAAATTCAATATACTCACGGCTATCAGTAAATACTTTTGTTTAAATTGTAATTATTTATCAACATGTTTGCTATGTGTTTTGATCTTTCTTCAATATTCCTTACAATTTCTCAATTTAACTTATCTGGACATAATAAAAGAAAAGGGTCATCCAGGGATCTTAACCCGAAAAATTGTTAGATATAAATACGCTAGGCGAAAATTACTGGAAGCAGACCAGCCAAATGATTCCGTGAAAAAAACTGCTGAAACATAAAATAATAAACATTTTTGTTTCTACCGCAACCCTCCTCACCCTCCTCACCCTTTCTGTACCTTTATTTGTAGGAGTTTTTGGTACAAATGTTTTCAAGGATATTTGTTGTACATTTCTCATTTTATATATTCTTGATTCTGCATGAGAAACATTTCTGAGCAGGAAATTATGACACTACTATATTAACCCGTTTAATTGCTGTGAGTATTCTTTGCAAAAATTGTATTAAAAACTTCCAAAAAATAGGGTACAGTATGAGTATGTGTATAAATAAAAAAAATTCGTGTTTATAACGCACCTCTTTACCTCAGAACTAATGTTATGTTAAATCTTTTGGAAAATGACATAAGAAGAAAGAACCTTCTTCTTTCTTTCTTTGAATTGCACAACAGCCCATGGAGGGTCTAAGCTGTTAAATCTGTTGGAAAATGACATAAGAAGACGTAAAGAAGCTTCTTCTTTCTTTCTTTGAATTGCACAATAGCCCATGGAGGGTCTAGGCTGTTAAATCTGTTGGAAAATGACATACTTTTACTTTACTTTTGATGGCACAACAGCCCATGGAGGGCCTAGGCCGAGCTTTTCGCATCCACTCATGTTGTGCGTGTTATATTTGTACATGAATGGAAGGGACCTACAGTTTAAAGCCGAATCCGAACGGCGAAGGAAAAGCTTTTCATAGCAATTTTTACTCTTGTAGGTTTGCCATTGCCTGACAAGAGGTGGTGCCGTGTAGAAAAATTATTTTTTTTACTTTTTTTTTTGATTTTGCCTGTGCCGAGATTCGAACCCCGGACACTCTGCGTAGCAGTCCAACGCACTACCACTACGCCACAGCGACCAAAAAAAATTCGTGTTTATAACGCACCTCTTTACCTCACAACTAATGTTATGTTAAATCTTTTGGAAAATGACATAAGAAGAAAGAACCTTCTTCTTTCTTTCTTTGAATTGCACAATAGCCCATGGAGGGTCTAGGCTGTTAAATCTGTTGGAAAATGACATACTTTTACTTTACTTTTGATGGCACAACAGCCCATGGAGGGCCTAGGCCGAGCTTTTCGCATCCACTCATGTTGTGCGTGTTATATTTGTACATGAATGGAAGGGACCTACAGTTTAAAGCCGAATCCGAACGGCGAAGGAAAAGCTTTTCATAGCAATTTTTACTCTTGTAGGTTTGCCATTGCCTGACAAGAGGTGGTGCCGTGTAGAAAAATTATTTTTTTTACTTTTTTTTTTGATTTTGCCTGTGCCGAGATTCGAACCCCGGACACTCTGCGTAGCAGTCCAACGCACTACCACTACGCCACAGCGACCAAAAAAAATTCGTGTTTATAACGCACCTCTTTACCTCACAACTAATGTTATGTTAAATCTTTTGGAAAATGACATAAGAAGACGTAAAGAACCTTCTTCTTTCTTTCTTTGAATTGCACAACAGCCCATGGAGGGTCTAGGCTGTTAAATCTGTTGGAAAATGACGTGAGAAGACGTAAAGAACCTTCTTCTTTCTTTCTTTGAATTGCACAACAGCCCATGGAGGGTCTAGGCTGTTAAATCTGTTGGAAAATGACATAAGAAGACGTAAAGAACCTTCTTCTTTCTTTCTTTGAATTGCACAACAGCCCATGGAGGGTCTAGGCTGAGCTTTTGTCATCCACTTGTGTTGTGCATGTTTTATGAATGGAAGGAGCCTACAGTTTTATGCCGAACCCGAACGTCGATTTAAAAAGCTTTTTCTTATGTAATTTTTGCCCTTGTATGTATTCCATTGCCTGCCGAGAGGTGCTACCGTATAGAAAATTGTTTCTTTTTCTACTTTTTTAATTTAAACTGTGCCGAGATTTGAACGCCGGACACTCTACTTAGCAGGCCAACACACTGCCAACTTCGCCACAGTGACCACATAAAAGACCTTCCTTGATCAAAATAATGAATAACCGAGGTCTTTATCGCTCGATTAATGTTTTCTTTGTACATGAAGTATTTCGTGAGAGAACCTAAGAGTCAGATATCTACTAACACATTTTGAGAGAATTTATTTCTAACCCGTAAGGTTCCATTCGCTTCACATGACCTAGCCAGATAAATCACTTTCTCTGTAAAAGTTTTATTAAAGATTTTTTTGTGTACAAAAATTTTAATTTTTCAAATACCTTCGTGCTTTAACAGCGCTATACACGAGGAAAATGTCTTCCATCACATGCCGGTCAAAGACACATGTGCGTCGTTAGTGGCTAGCTTAAGTTGAAGAAGCTTTTCTGAAACATGTTTGCAAAACATTAGTGAACATGAAAATATATATGTATATGTAGATGTATAAATATAAACCTTCAACTATAACCTTCTTAAAGGCCAAACGCGGATATGAAGAGGGCTGAAAATTGGGGTTATAATTGTGAAAGCCCTAAAAAATCATGAGGAGCTTAGCACAAAAGTTAAGTAGAAAGCTCCATTAAAATTAGGACATAAAAAGGTTAAAGATGCTTTAACATCCTCAAATAAAAAGCTGAAATTAGCATTAACTTTTTCGACTTTGAGCAGGTGTAGTCTTCTTTATTTTTCTTCGAGCTTTTCGCATCCACTCATGTTGTGCATGTTATATTTCTGGACATAAATGGAAGAGACCTATAGTTTTATGCTGTGGGCCACTTACTCTTATAGGTCACTGCCTGCTAAGAGGTAATGATGCCTTGGAGAAAAATTGTTTTTTCTGCTTTTCATGTGCCGAAATTTTAACCTTGGACACTCTCCGTAGCAGTCCAATGCACTACGTACTACGCCATGGCGACCACAGATAGAATATCACAGGTAGAGTAAATATTTTATCAGCAAGATTTCATGGGTTCTACTTCGTTGAAGAATTACCTGTAAATTTTTTTTAAAATAAATTTTTCAGCAAATAAAGTTTAGGTTAGCTGAGAGTGGCTGTCCTATAGTAGGATACAGTTAGACCAGAACAGCCCAATGTGATACCACGTGGTATGTTGGTACTAAATTTTGTAGATTTTGACTCCATGAATATTTAGATTCCCTATCGTGAGACTTCTGCTTTAATGCAGTGCAGCATTCTTGAACCTGGACCTTCACTCTCATAAAGTGGGTCTAGTGGTGAAGGATGACAAAACGAAATACTTTGTGTCAACAAAAAAATGCCGTATATTTTTAAGAAGTTATATTGACTCCTTCTATCTACAGTTCACTTCTACTCACTCACCGTATATAAGATAATCCATAAAAACTATTTTACTGATTTCATTTCATTTGAACAAAATGTACAAGAAAATGTGCTGCTAGGATGGCATCGTTTCGATTATCGTCACAAATCTGACAAGACCCAATTTTATGTTAACTGTTTATTTTCTCTTCAACGCAAAAATGGCCAACCATAGTCAAGGCGGACAAATGGACAGGGCGACAAGCAAGCGCACTTTGTCACTTCGCATTTCTAAGCGTTAAAACAAAGTTACTTAAAAACATTAAATGCTGAGCAGCAATCAAAGAGCGAAGTATAAATTCAAAAGAGTGCTTAAGTTCGAAGACACTGACTCAGCTCAGCTCATCTCTCTGTTTCGTCTGACTTACTCTTCCGGCCATATAACATATACCACACATCAGATACAGTTTTAAAGTTTCTCTTTAAAGTAAGCACAACACACCAACAATGAACGTTACTTTAAGCCAAGCGAGAGCATGCTTTGTTTAAGCAAAGTTTTTATTTCAAGTTTGCATTTGTTGGCGGCGACGTGTACGTAGTACGTGCCACTTATTTTTGGATTACTGCAAATTCAGTTAACAAGTTTGTCTGCATTAAGACGGTTGTGAATTGTCGTTGATGACGGAATAAAGCGTGAAAGTTATTGAAAAAAAGAAAAAAAATTTATCATCCAATTTTTCACAAATTTAACTAACAAACTTGTGCTACTAGTGGAAGTTAGAGGTAGGCGAACGAAAATCTGGTGGAAATTTGCAGGGACCTAAACTCAAATCAGCGTGTGCCGCGTATCTTAGAAAAATTATATTGCTGCTGATTGTGTTTCTGTGCCAATTTAGCTTTAGTTGTTGTTATGGTAGTTGCACTCTCAATCGATTAAGAAAGTGCAATTTTAAAGTGTTTAATTTTAAGATTTTTTCATGTTTTCTTCAGCTCTTAAACGTTTTGAGTGTGTGTTTTTTGTGATGAGATTTTCAAAAGTTATCGCTTGAGTGTTGTTAATTTAAGATTTCTTAATTTGAACTTGTAATTGCATTCTACTTTGATCAAATTCAGTTGGCGAAAGAGTAGCCAAAACCTCAAAAATCTTCTTATACTGTATATGTCTGTAGATTATACTCACACATGCATACATACAGAAATATGTATGTACATATGTAATCTGGTTTGGTTTCTTTTTGTTTTTTCTTTTGGTTTTCTAGTGTGTGCCAAGTGAAAGGAGTGAAATGCAACAAAACAAAAAATTCGCCTGTTCCATCCTTATCTTGTAAATGTATCTTCCATCCGCATACATACATACATAGTAAATATGTACATAATATGTGTGTGTTTCTTTGTTTGTGTGTATGTAAATGCGGTATTTTTATACTTTTTTTCTCGAGTCAAGTGCAATGAATTTTATATTTTTGTGCAGCAATAAAAAAGTAAATTAAAAAATACATACTACATACGAGTACGAAGGTATCTAATTTGTAAAAAAGTGAAATTTAACAATTAAGAGAAAAGAATATTTTTTCAAGTGTAGTGGCAATTGGATACTAAAAAGCAGAACTGCAACTACCAAGGAGAGCTGAAGTGGAATGATATATATTTAGAAAGGGTAAGTTGCAATTATTTTGTACAATAGCACGATGCACAGCAACTGTTGCAAAGGATTTATGCTCAACTTATTTTGTTCGTAATTGGACATTTTGATTGCATTTTAACTCAAAGTTAAGTCGAGTATGCAACTGAAGGTGATTATAAAATTATAAAAGAGACAGTTACAATAAACTTTATATTACGATAGGTTAAGTCTGGTTTGTGGACCTGAACCACTGCTTCGACTCGAAGATCTGTAAGTCTATTGCGAATGCCTTTGCTTGTTAGTGCCAGGGGAAGTTGTGTCAGTTACTTACTTCCCACAGCTGTCCTCATTAAACTATTTATCATTTAGCCAAATAAATGCGAGGGTATTCCTTCCACTTTCCTTTTCCTTTCTTTTGCAATCTTTATCATTGACAAAGAAGGCGAAGTTTCGTTTATTTTTCTTCTTCGTCGTGGCAATTTCTACACAGTTCGCTTATTGAAATCTTTCAGTGCTGAAGCATTGACGCAATAGCACAGTGCCCCGTGATACCAACTGTAAGCACTCCTACTGCAGACTTCTGAAGCTCTAGTCTTACCTGGCCCATAAGTGTCTTGAAACTTCGCAACCGGCCTAAATTTGCCTATGGATGCGGAGCGAACTGAACAAATTCTAAAAGTTTAGTTGAAAGGGCAGCATAAGCTTAAATACTTTAGGTGCATACGTTTTAATAAAAATACCGGTTTCCTTTGAATTGCAGGTTGTAGGCATGAATTTAACACGATTTTGATAATTTTTGCATTAACTATTTTAAATGCAGTACTTAATAACAATAAATCATACTGAATCTTGGCGAATTTCCATGAATATTTTTTAAAAATTACTTCGTCAACATTTCAATTGTACTGGAAGCAAGGCTCGATATCCGTAATCAGATTGTAGATAATAAGATTTATTTCTTCTAAAAGTGATTTAATTTATTACTGCATTATCTTTGATTCCACTTGTATGATGGGTTACCATGCTCACTTGACCGATCTGGTCCACTTTAGAAATTAATCTTTTGTTTTTGGCTATAAACCAGGGATATTAAGCAACATGCTAGTAATACATAACAGCCATAAGTATACGCGTTATATAACAACCCTGTTCTAGGGGCAGATTGTCACCATTTTTCAAAGAATCATTTCAAAGAAACCAAGCTAGGCTAAATCGTTTTCATTTATATATGTATATTCTTACCGACGATGAATAATTTGCGCTTTACAAGAAAGTGTTACTCCATCAAAACCAACATACCCTGTACACAGTGTGTGTATAGTATTTATTAAAGCAGTATCTAGTCTCTATATGTTTACCGTAAAATGACTTAAACACTTAATTTTAGCTAATCCCCCAAAGGCAACACATTTATTAATTGCGCAGATGTGACATGCTGCCTTTTTGCGAAAATACAGTAAACGAAATTCAAATAGGAGCGTTTTCGAAAGAGTGATACTTAATGTATTAAATCTCTGCTACTGCATTCTCAGACAAACTAAAAGTTTATCGAATTTGCCTTAACCCTAATTAAGGCAAATGTTAATTGAGTCTGCAAAAGAACTTTTAATAAATAAAAAATGACTTGTGAACTTTCAGTTGAGTCATGGCATCGGAAGTGGAAAGAAGCGATTTAGTTGTTGAATTATTTCGAGAAAATCTGTAGTGGAGCTAGAAAACCATTGCAAATAAGGCGAAAGTTGCACAAAACACTGTATCGATGATTCTTAAAAAATTTAATACAGAACTGTTAAGTTGCTAGAAAATATGGTTCTGGAAGGAAATGCGGTGTCGTGTCTCCACAAAAGGCGAAGAAAGTTGCTCTCTTAGAGAAGAATCCAGCGTTGCCTAATGGAAAATTGGCGGAAAAAGCGAGTTACAGTGAGTTTTTAGTTCGTAAAATTAAAAAAGATGCTGGCCTTAAAATATACAAAGTGCAATCAATTCCCAACAGGAACGCTACTAAGAACTTGATAGCCCAGAGCCGAGCTAAAAAGTTGAAGACCGATTTTTTCCACAAATTCGATTGCTGTGTTATGGACGATGAAACATACGTGTTGTCTAAATTTTCTCAATTGCATGGTCAAGAGTTTAACACCGCAAAGGAACGAGGAGGAGTTGAAGAAAGATCTAGGATAAAACAAAATTCCAAGTTCCCGAAGAAGTTTCTGGTATGGCAAGCGATATGTGGTTGTGGCCGATGTTAACGCCGATATTTATGTGAAGGAGTGCCTCCAGAAGAGATTGCTGCCCTTCATTAGACAGCACAATATATCTACTTTCTTTTGGCCTGATCTAGCCTCCTGCCACTACAGTAAAGTAACCCTTAAAGGGTTCGAAGACCAAAACATCAAATTGGTACCAAAAATCGCCAACCCACAAAATTGCCCAGAACTTCGACCTATCGAGAGATATTGGGCTCTAGTAAAAAAACCATTAAAGGCAACAAACAAAGAAGCTAAATCTATGGAAGTTGCAGTAAATATATTACATAAACGAATTGAAATTATACCGGAAGTATCTTACTTTACTTTTGATGGCACAACAGCCCATGGAGGGCCTAGGCCGAGCTTTTCGCATCCACTCATGTTGTGCGTGTTATATTTGTACATGAATGGAAGGGACCTACAGTTTAAAGCCGAATCCGAACGGCGAAGGAAAAGCTTTTCATAGCAATTTTTACTCTTGTAGGTTTGCCATTGCCTGACAAGAGGTGGTGCCGTGTAGAAAAATTATTTTTTCTACTTTTTTTTTTTGATTTTGCCTGTGCCGAGATTCGAACCCCGGACACTCTGCGTAGCAGTCCAACGCACTACCACTACGCCACAGCGACCATACCGGAAGTATCAGGCATCGAAAATTTATGCGTTGACTCTGGAACTGAAAGTTTACATGATGGGCAACGATCAGCTGTTCATTCAATGAACAGAAAAAGAGTGAAATTCTTTTTATCTGGTATATAATATTGCCACTTTTAATGTCCAGGCGAAACCGGAAAAATTCCGATTATTATTACTTTTTTTTCCAATGCCCAGGTCAAGCCCAATTTGTATCTGGCAATTCTAAGTATCAGATAATGGTTAGGCATATCAATTAAAGGAAAAATCCGTTTTGGATTTTGACGAAATCTAAAAACAAAACAAATCAAGTTTAGTGATGAATCCGAATCTGGCAACTTACATAATAATTTACGTAGTATCTCTAACAGAAGCAGTTTTAAGCATTTAATTTTTAAATAGTTATCTACATATAGCTATGTACAATACTAGCTTTAAGTCGACTTAACTTTAAGTCGAGTAAGTCAAAATCTATGGTCAAGGTATCAATCCCATTCAAAACACCCTTTTAAAACAAAAACAAAAACAAACAATATTATTTAAATTCAGAACACTTCTTTGAAGTACCCTTTTAAAATACTTTTCGGAAATTAAATTATTTATTAATTTTCTAAATTAAAAATTAAAATACTTAAAAACTGATATATTTAGGAACATGTGATGCAAATTAGACCAAATTTGGTAGACGCTCTTGAAATACTCTCAGTTATAATTATAGACATTATCAATATTGGGAGATAACGGTGCATACTTCTAATGCAAGTGAAACGCCGAAAAGAGAATATTAGAGGAAATGTCTATAGAAATACTTTGGTATAAATAACATATTTCACTAATATAATTCATGCAACATTGAATGAAAAGAAAACCATGCCCACCTACCATTAACAACTATGCGGAATTTTATTTTTTAGGATATGATGTTGCGATTTTTCCCCTATATTATTTAGGCACTTTATTCTACTTTATGTTAGATCAAATCAAAGATGAGCTACATTCAATTTTATTTCAAAATCTTATTACTCAAATTACATTATTATTTCAATTATTCAATTAAATTTAAACTGCTGATGTTTTCTGTAGTTATGACACCCGCTAGACAATGACAAAACAAAGGTTAAAATTACCAACTTCTTTTGTCTCTGACAGCGATTGCGGTGTAGCATAAAACTGTACCGCAAGCAGTTGGAAAGCGATTGACGATTCCATTTGAACAAAATTTTTCCAACAATCAAGGCTTCATTTCATGACATTTTCAATTAAAAGAAGAAAAAAAAGAAAACAAAAAAACTATGCGTGTTAAAATAAAAAACTTAATTAAATAACCACAATACTAAAAAACAAAAGAAAAAATAAACAAAATATTAAAAAAAATTTATGGTAACTGTCAGAGAAGATGAAAGTAAAACAAAAAAAAAAAATCTCCTTAATCCTAGCACAGTGCTCCAAAGAAACAAATTTGTTTATAATAAATTTTTTGTTTAAACCTTCTATAAGTGTTGCTTTATGGAAACAAAAAATAGAAAGGATAGACCTGGTGGTTGGGGATTCGATTCCCATTTTGGTCTGGTGGGTAATTCTCATAAACTTTTTATATTTCAACCGATATGAAGTGAATGAGAATTATAAACTGTAGGCTTTTCCACTATATATGGCCTCGTTGCTGAAACTTATTCATACTTCACATAATTAATTTGAAAAGTATGCAGACAGAAATAAATAAAACAAAGTCTTTCATTCACTTTAGTTTGAAAGTCTACGGCAGCTATACTTACATACTCTTAGAGTATAAGATTTCCGTAAAACCTTTGATCAAATGGTATGCGAACCAAAAACAATTAGATTGCCAATGGACTTAGTCTTTAAATATGCTTGATATTGTTACTATATGTATTTACATATAGAATGTTTTACCTTTCCAATCCATCATGGAATCCAAACAGATCAGAACAAGAATAGATATGTCTAGAAGAAATATGACTTGAATCGATAACTAATCATATTAAGGTTTGAATCATTAAACGAACAATTACAATCGCTATGAAAGATGCTATGAAAAACCGAATAGATACAGTTTCTTTGATACCATGAAAAATAATACAACAGCAGTTTCTGAAACATCCACTCGCTCCAAACATTATATTCGTCTCAGTGAAAGTTGATATATGAAGAACAGGCCACCTGCATATGAATATGAGGAAGTTTTAACTGATGAATCTGAAGCGAAAATATAAATTGGTGAGTCAAGCAATCCACCACGACCAATACGTCTACGATAAGCTTCACCTACCAGAATATCTTTTTATTTTTATATGAATTTTAATTAAAGTATGTGTTCATTAAATTAATTTTTTATTCATTTAATTCCATCCATGATTACTTTTTAATTTAATTACTTCTGAATTATTTCTTATGAAAGGAAAAATAGTGATATATTCAATATTCATGAAATTTTTTATTACAATAAACATTTTTATACAATATATAACTCCAGAAACATAAACAAGTCGTTTTTGTATTCCCAAATATCTAAAAACCGGATGTTACATTTTTCATTATTACATACTTTTTTACCTATGTACGTAATAAACGAAACGAATTTAAGCAAAATATTACTCTAATAAAGAACACTTGCCCTTGAACTTTTCAATGGAAATACTTACATGGGACCACTCATGCAACCAGTACACAATAGATTTTCAAATAGTACACGGATCCTAGGGTTAAATATGGTAGTGAACAAAGGCAGTGAGTAGCAAAAGCCATGAAATTGTTTCCTGATAGACAACTATACGCATCCATGAGACGTCATCATAATATTATCACATAGACTTACTTTTCTGACTTAATTATTGTTGATCATTAGTTGATGGTGTTGATGGTGTTGGTTTTTCTTTTCAAATCTGTCATGCGTATGATGTTTAGTGCCTCCGCTATCTGCTGATATTTCTCTAATTTTCACATTAATGTAACTTTTTACACTAGCGGCGACTTACACAATTGTCTTCGCACAAAATGTAGCCTGAAATGATACCTTTCAAATATGTGTTTGTTTGATATAATCGGAATAGCGTTGCCAGATTTGTGGGTACCAACATCACCCTGTAACGTAAGACTGCGGATTACTTATTAATGGATCATAAAAGTGGTGTGAAAAGTTTTAAAGTGGAGTACCCTGTATTAAATTTTAAGTTCACTCATTTTCCGCTATTCTTCTTTGAACTACTTTTCCAGTAATGAGCATTTGCATAACTTTTACGCATTCTCATTCCTGTCGCTCACACGCTCGACCTCACACTTAGCTCAGCCTACTTTCATATTTTGTTAAACTAACCTTAATAAAGTTAAATAAGTTCCTTTATTAGTAATAAGAGAACTCGGCGTTTCTATTTGATTTAAGTGGAGAACGAGGTAAACCAACCTATAATCCCCATTTATTTAAATGCACATAACATTTTTAATAAAATAAATTTATTTATCTATTCTTTCTCTTTCCTGATAATTTTTTTTACATATTTTGAGTTGTTCCTCATTTGTATTTACTTATGTCATCATATGAGTTCTTACAATATAAAATCACTAAATAATAAAATAGTTTGTTGAGTGTATTTTAATGAGATTTAAATTATCATTTCTCGTATTTACTTTGCACTTTGATTAAGTTATCAAATAAGAAAAAATGAAAATTTCCGCTGTACTGTATGCGAACAACTTCTGCTTGCGGTCATGCAAGACAAGCTCAAAAAATATTTCGAATTTGATGCATCAATATTTTCTTGTCAGCAAAGCAAACATGCGCTGAAATAATACTTGAAAAAAAAAAACAAATATGTAGGTAAGTACTAGGTACTAGGATGCCAGCCGAAATTTTCAAATTCACCGAATTGAACAACAAAATATACCCGATTTCTCTTCGTATTCGCCTAACTTGGCAAACCAGCTAGAATACTGTCCAAGAGATGAACTTTAAATTTTTAGCACAATGTAATAAGTACCGAATGTAGCAACTTAAAAAATTTAAAATTCCCCACGTGTAATTCCACTTGAGTTGGCATCCCTGGTACTTAGATACCTATACAAAATAGATAAAATAAAATCAAGTAAACATCAATTTTTAATTGTAAAACTTTTCAAATTAACAATCATAAGGTAGTGATGATGACACTCGCTCACTACCAACCGCAATCAAGTCTGACTATTTATTTTCTTGGAATATCTTGGCGGTCTTGCTCGTTGTTTTATCTTATGTCTTTGTTTGTGTGTTACTGTGTATATCCGTATTTTTTTATGACACTTTCTTTTATCAGAGAACTCTTCATTAGCAGTGGAAACAAAAAAGCAAATAAAGAAGATGACATTTCGAAAAATCATTGAACGCGAGTCATCATCATCGCCATCAATGGTGTGTCAACTTTTGTGTATTTCTCAACACGTTGTTCTGCTGCGTTCAACTCCCAACATAAATATTTCTTTTGTTGTTGTTTTCGAATACCAAAGTGAAAATTTTCATAATATGCAAATTTACATTACTGGCAGCAGACGCACATGGTAGTATTGGTTGGTTCAATAGAGAAATTCGACATGTCTGCTAATTTCAGCATGTTTCTCCTTCATTGCCTAGCAATTTATGCAGTAATTGCAGTTGAACTCTATACTCGTAATAGAGTAGTCGATTGGTTAAATATGCGTAAGGGGTCGTCCATAAATTATGTAAGACTATTTTTTGTGATCCCAGATATACGAATTGCTTCGAATAGATAGGAATATTAGTTTTTGAAGAAAAAAGTACAGATTCCATGGTAAATTCGGACAAAATCGGAAAACACTCAAGTAAAGGGTTTTTCAATAGGTTTTTTGTATTTAAATAAAACACACCCTTAAATTTTTTTTTGGATCTGGAGAAGTCAAAACATCTTTCAAGGTTTACATTTTCGTCACTGAAGTTAACGAAAGTGAAACGCTTGGAAATTATTAAAAATTACTCTCGAAATGTGAGTCGGTGGTCGCAACTTTAAGTTTGGAGAAAATCCTAAATTACATCAAAATCTCATCTTCATTCATCCAAATTTTTTGTATTTTTTTTATTTATATATTTATATATTCAACACACTGGGTGTACCCCTATGAAAGCAGAGCATTGTGTTAAATGGAAAGAAGGTTGATAGGTGGGAGAGAGTAATGCAATCACACTGGACACCGATAAAGAGATAGACAGCCATTTTGGTAAGTGTTATGCCTTAACCACAATGAACTTCATTTTATCAGTGTCGATTATGACCGCATGTAGCGCCTACAGTTTTGCGCCGAATCCAAGCGGCAAAGTGAAAAGTTTTTATTTGGCAATTTTTACTTTTGTAAGTGGTGCCGTGTAGAAATTTTGTTGTTGTTATATTTTTTTTATTATTTTATTTTTTATTTTTTTTTATATTTTTTTTTTTTAATTTTGCCTGTGCCGAGTTTTGAACCCCGGACACTCTGCGTAACAGTCCAACGCACTACCGTTACGCTACAGTGACCACAATGGCGTTGTCTGTAAGCAAAATATGCGTTACTGGACATCAACAAACCCACATGTGCTTTAAGTTACTCCATTTACTTTACTTTACTTTTAATGGCACAACAGCCCACTCATGTTGTGCGTGTTATATTTGTACATGAATGGAAGGGACCTACAGTTTAATGCCGAATCCGAACGGCGAAGTGAAAAGCTTTTCATAGCAATTTTTACTCTTGTAGGTTTGCCATTGCCTGCCAAGAGGTGGTGCCGTTTAGAAAAAATATTTTTTCTACTTTTTGATTTTGCCTGTGCCGAGATTCGAACCCCGGACACTCTGCGTAGCAGTCCAATGCACTACCACTACGCCACAGCGACCAGTTACTCCATTGCATCGACAAAAAGTGACCGTGGGGTGTGGATTTCATGCCGGAGGTGTATTTTTTCATCGATGAAAATTATCGCCATGTTACCGTCAATGGAGTGCGCTATCGTGCCATGTTGGAAGACTATTTTTGGTCAGAATTGGATAGACTTGACATCAGTTATATGTGGCTCCAATAAAATGGTGCCACATGCCCCATAGCTGGTCCAACAATTGATTTCGCTCATGCGATTTAACTCCGCTTTTTATGGAGTTAAATTTAAATCTACGAATACACATATATTGTGAACCAAAGAAAGCCTTATAGATTCGTGATCAGCAGGCAAAAATACTCCAGGAAAGTCTTGCTACAACTCAGATACTGTTTTGAAGATTCATTTTGTTATACAATTTTTCGAAACACATTACATAATTCGGGATTTTGGGTCTCCTTAAAATACATAGATGAGATGCTCACTATTTCTCAAAACATCTTCTTACACTAAGGATACTTTGGTGTACACAAAAATTTATAATTTTTTGAACTATGTTATTATTGACTACCAACCACTTGCTTCTTTTTTTTTACTTTTAATGGCACAACAGCCCATGGAGTGCCTAGGCCGAGCTTTTCGCATCCACTCATGTTGTGCGTGTTATATTTGCACATGAATGGAAGGGACCTACAGTTTAATGCCGAATCCGAACGGCGAAGTGAAAAGCTTTTCATAGCAATTTTTACTCTTGTAGGATTCCCATTGCCTGCCAAGAGGTGGTGCCGTGTAGAAAAATTATTTTTTCTACTTTTTGATTTATTTTGCCTGTGCCGAGATTCGAACCCCGGACACTATGCGCAGCAGTTCAACGCACTACCACTACGCCACAGCGACCACTTGTTTCACTTCACTGTGCAAATTCAGGCGATCATGAAAAAATATACCCTATATAAACAATAAACTAGTAATTTCAATTGATTTAGATTTAGTTCATACAAAATTTCGGATATAAAATTTGAATTTGTTTTTTACGTTACTTATAAAAATTTTGGTTTTTGTCGCAATTATTTAAAAAATACTAAGCGTTCTCCAGTTTGCTAATTCGTAAATACAAAAACAGAAAAAGTGAATTGTAATTTTTCACTCTCCATGGTCTGGGAAAGTAAGTATTAATTTCATTGAAAAGGGGGAAAATGCTAAAAAAAAAAAGATTCGTTACAGAAAAAACCACAATAAGTAATCAAGTAATCGAAAAATTCCGCATATACTCATGAGCTTGTGATAAATGAAGAAGATTGAAATTCAATGAAACTACATAATTGAATTGTGTAAAAAAAAAAAAAGTGTTCATTAAAAGTACTGGAAAAAAATGGGCAACATTTGCGGCGAGTGTGTGTTTGTGTTGCCATCGGCAAAGCATCATCGCCCCATCAACATCTTCAATGTTGCCATCAACATCATCATGCGTAGATTTTTCGCATTAAAAACTGAAAAAAGCTGACATGATAAACTGGATTAAACGCTAATCACTCTTGGTGATTTGTTGTCGGTTATATAGTATATCTACAATAGCTATTGTTTTTGTTTCGGTTTGTGCTGTAGATATTTTTCATTGTTACAGTTGTTGTTTCCATTTTTTTGATTGGTTACTTTCTTCCTGGCTCCTTTCGCTGGAATTTAGCTTTTTGTTGCTTATCAAAGAGATACACATTTGTAAATGTCAAAAGCTCGTATGCACATATGTGCATAAATGTGTACACAGTTGTGTTCACAAGTTTTTGTACGACTACAAATGGTAAGAGTTTAAATACATTCTTCATCTATGGATGAAGGAAGTAACAGCAATAGCAGCAACATATTTGGCTTGCAAACTTGAAATTGCAATTGAGATTTTAGCAGGTTATTCTTTAATTTTTTTAATTTTAATTTTATAAACTGGAAAATATATGAAATTGCTGTTGAAACTTGTTTATTCACGGCAGCAGCACCGTTGTTGCTGGTGTTGCATGCGTGCATTACATTTGCAAAAAAAAGCTGGTGCTGAATCTTGTATTCCTTGTTGTACGTTTTTAGACGTTTCTCTTCTCTATAGTGTGTTCAATTGCTGCCTTCGTTGTTGTTATTATTATTATTCTTGTTGTTGCTGTTATTAGTCATGCTGCTGAAGATGGCATTTTTACTTTCTGCCCATGACTTTCATTTCTATTTCTATTTCTTTTTTTTTTTTTGTTTTTAATAACCGATTGGCATTCATAATGTGAATTTCAGGAGAAATTGACATTACTGCAGTTTGTCAAGTGTTGAGCAATGGTTAAAGAAGAGGGGATATTTGTCTTTTGTTGCTTTGTAATTTAAAGGAAAATCTACCACAACAACGGTTCGATTTTACTTTGCCATACCATAAATATTAAATCACAGACTTGTTAAATGATTGGTTTTCCTATAACTACCTGCTATTTCATAGTAATAGTATTGTTGGACAATATTTCATTTTACTATTAAACACAATTATGTTGGTTAGGAAAATAATGGGAACAAGTAAAGAATCGTAAAAGGCAAACGGTACATTGTTGCAGCTCGAGAGAGTGCAGCAGCTTCTACTGGGCACAGCTTTTAGCTTTCAAAGAGTTCATTCTCATTTAATTTCTAATTCTTTAAAATATATAATAAATAAAAATACAACACAAATACACAAAAACAAAAAAAATAAAATAAAAATTGCTTGATGTTTTGCATTTGATAAAAAAAAATGAACTAGCGTCTCTTTCAGTTCAATTGCTATTTTTGGTTTACGTGCAACATTAAGAACTAGATTTTTATCAAATAGAATACCTCATTTATTTAGATTATAAGCCTAATCGCATTCGTAATGCATAGATTAATCGCTTACTTTGTTTTCCAGTAGAAAGAAAAAAAAAACCTTATAAATGAAAAAAGCTACAACAATATCGACGCCGAAAAGAAGTAAGTATGAAATAATGTTAAATTATTACAATGATAATTACTTATTAAATAAATTTTATTATTTTCAGAGCAGTAAAAAAAAGAAAAGAAAAACAAAGAGAAGCACTGTGTCAGTGGAGGACGATAAATTTTGGTGGCTATAAAAAAAAGGGGAAAAAAATGCCTGTCCTCAGGAGCACTTCAAATAATAATGCGAACATATACCAGGTGTATCACTGTAAAACCGGGAATTTTTTTTAAGAAAATACACGTTTATTTAAGAAAAATGGTTATACATTCAATGGCCATTGCTAGCTACATATTTCTCCCATCTCTCTGGCAATTTGTGAATGCCTCGTAAAAAAAAAATTTCAGTTTTTTGAGCCAAACCACTTTTTCACATTTTCGTACGAACCGAAGTGCTGCTCAGCAAGTGCGTGCCCCATTGATAAAAAATAAGTGGTTGTCAGATGGAGGCAAGTCTAGTGAATAAGCCGCATGGGGGATGTCTTCTCAGCTGTACGAATCAACCGATTCCCAAGTCTGTTTTGTTCGATGTGATGGTACATTGTCATCAAGAAAAATCACTTTGCGTTGCCTAGCTTGATATTCTGGACGTTTTTGGCGCAAATCACGGTTTAAACGGTTCATATCGGCCAATTGTTGTTGGTAGCATTGACCAGTAACTGTTGCACCTGGCTTCAGAAGGTCACACCAGACAACTCCCCGCTGATCCCAGAAAACACAGAGCATTATTTTCTTTCCGAAGCGATTTGGCTTTGCTGTCGATTTGGCCGGTGTACCGGGCTTAACATATGATCGTTTACGTTTGGGATTCTTGAAATAGCTCAATTTTTCATCGCCAGTAACAACTCGATGAAGATATGACTTTCTTTTGTATCTGACGTACCTTCACAGGTGGTTTTCAACTTTCTTACTGTCTTTCACTCAATTCATGCGGTAGCCATCTTCCCACCTTCAAAATCAATCAATCGCATGGCTTTTAAACGTTGAGAAATGCATTGTTGGGCCTCATTTAATTGTTCTGCAAGTTGTTCTTGCGTTTGACCATCTTCCTCATCGAGTAAAGCTTGCAATTCGGTATCTTCAAACTTATTCGGTGGTCTTCCATGTTCCTCGTTTCTCACATCAAAATCGTCACTTTTAAACTTATTGATCCACTCATTGCCCTGTCTTTGCCTAGAGCGTGCTGGTCGTCAGTTTCCATAAGCATTCGATGAGATTCCAAAGCAAATTGCTTCAATTGGAAACAGAAAATCAATGATGTCGGCATAACGTACTTTGTAGGCACAAAATTCGACAAATTTACGAGCGAAATATTGTTGTGTGAAACTTGATTGTTTATGAACTGAATATTGTTAACAGAACTAAATGCTAAGAAATGACGGTAATGATTTGATTTGACAGAGCGTATAGTTTTACCTAGCGACACAGAGATATCATTTCCGGTGTCATACTTGTACACCGATACATATGAACAGATGACCGCGGAAATGCAGCAAAAGGAATAAGGATTCAATGGGGCATAACTATTGGTCATACTTCACAATCTGACGAACAAATATAGGTATATTTGTGTATCAGACCAATCATCGGTTAAATTTAGTACCAACTATCAAAATTAAGGCGAATCTCCGTCCGATTGGCATACGAGTAGGTAAAGAATATAATCAAAAATAGACAAATGTCAAATTTAATCGTCTCGTAAACGGTGTTTACGGTTTCATTGCACCTAATCTTTCTTTAGGATTATATTCTGGTGTAAGGGCATTATAAGATTCGCAGGCTTATCATAGCAAAGACGCTGCACCCTAATATCACTGTTCGTAATCGCACTTAATGAAAGGGTGGTTTTTTTTTAGAAGTGTGGTTTTCAATCTGGCAATACTTTTTTTGGAGTTGGTCTTTTTAACAGCTGTCACTTGATTTATGCTCAGTTTGGTTTGCCATTTCAAGAATTGGAGCCGAACGACCATCAAGCGCGTCGCACGTTCGGTGAATGGGCCCAGAACAAGATGACCACCAATCCCGATTTTCACAAGAAAATTTTGTTCAGCGATGAAGCTCACTTTTGGTTGAATGGGTACGTTAATAAGCAAATTTGTCGCATTTGGAGTGATCATAATCCACAAGCCATTGTTGAGACGCCCTTACATCCTCAAAAAGTCATTGTTTGGTGTGCTCTATGGGCAGACGGAATCATTGGTGGATATTTCTTCAAAGATGAAGCCGGTCATGTTGTTACAGTCAATGGGGAACGCTATAGAGCCATGATTAATGACAATGACTTTTTCGTGCCTGAAATGGAGGATGTTGATGTGGACGACCTTTGGTTCCAACAAGATGCTACAAGGCGCTACATGCCATATAGCCAACGAAACAACAGCCAACAATTTATTGAAGGAAACTTTTGATGAGCGCATTATCTCATGTCGTGGGCCTGTGGCGTGGCCTGCAAGATCGTGCGATTTAACACCGCTGGACTATTTTTTGTGGGGTTATGTGAAGTCGCGTGTCCACGCAGATAAGTTTGCAGACGCTTGATGCCTTGGAAGATAATATTCGTTATTCGGTTATTCGTTATTATTATACGGCCTCAATTGCTGCAAAAAGTAGTCGAAAATTAGGCCTTTCGGCTGGAATTTATTCGAACCAGCCGCTGGTTCGGCGGCCACTTGCCCGAAATCGTTTTTAAAACATAATAGCAAATCCTTATCTTTATAATAAAGCTAAATTCTTGGTCATAACATTAAATTATATGAGTTTTATTTCTTCTTGAAAACCACACTTCTGAAAAAAAACACCCGTTATTTATCTCACATGACATTAGGGATGGACATTACGCACATTGCTATTGGCGAAGAAAGTTAAATAAAAAAAATTATGTAATTATATGTATGTAGACTATAACCATAACTCAAAGTTCAAGTTACACAGTATCAATTTTAAAATATTTATAGAAATCAGTTTAATAATTTAGGCTTTGTGTGTGGAATTAAAATTTTGATGGTTGCAAATTTAAGATACAATTTCAATAATTTAATTAGTGTCTTTTTGAACTTAAGTGAAATTTCCTATTTTAACTTATTTTTTCCGCCATACTTTTGGACAAATAACTTAATGCTAGCCTATACGAGTAACTTTCAAACTAAAAGATGTTCACTTTCAATTTTCTATAGTTATGAAATTAAATGCTTATTTTAATGAAATTAAATCATTAAATTTAATGTCTTAATTTAAATTCGAGTATTTTCATATTTGCTCAAATATTTTAAATAAGTACTACTGTGGGCAAAAAGTAGTAAGATTTTTTAATTTAAATTTCGCGCGGAAACCCATTCATCAAAATATTATTTTTTTAAGGTTGGTATGACTGTCGGTGACATCTGTGCCAAATGTCACATCAAAATAATCATTAGTGTTTAGTATACGCTTGTCTTTCTGAAGTTTCTGTACAAAAAGTGCATTCGGCGATTTTCACAATGAGTGAAATTATTCAACAAAGAAGTTCCATTAAATTTTGTGTGCGGAATCAAATTTCTGGTGCTGAAACGTTCAGAATGTTGCAAAAGGCCTTCGGTGATAATTGTATGTCGCGAGCAAGTGGCAAGTGTTTTTGATTGGTACAAATTGTTCAAAGATGGTCGAGAACGCGTTGACGACGAACCACGTCCAGGACGGCCATCAACATCAACTGATGATCAACACGTTAATAAAATCAAGGAATTGGTGCTCGAGAATGGACGATTAACAGTCAGAGACCTTACTGGCATCGTTGGAATATCGGAAGGATCAATGAAAACCATTTTAAAACATCATTTTGGCCTAAGAAGAGTGAATGCACGGTTCCGGAATGGTTCCAAAATCACTGCATTGGTTTTACGAGACCATTTTGCCAAAAATTCGACTGATATCGTTCCGCAACCACTCTACCACCCTATTCGCCTGACTTAGCATCGTGTGACTTTTGGCTATTTTCTAAACTCAAAAAACCGCTTCGTGGACACCGTTTTGAGTCAATTGAAGAAATTAAACATGAATCGCTAAGCGCAATGAAGGCTATTCCGGAAATTGACTTTAACAACTGTTTCGAGAATTGGAAAAAACGTTGGCACAAGTGTATTGGGGCCGGGGGGGGGGGGGGGGGGGGTTGATTACTTTGAAGGAATACGAAATAGATTTGGAAGAATGAATAAAAAAGTTTGAAATTATGAACAAAGTCTTACTACTTTTTGCCCACAGTAGTATATGTAAATACTTGTACATAATTTCCAATTTCACTTTGTCTGCTCTTATTTCCATTTAGTGGATTTTTGTTTTGTTTTTGCTTTAACGTCTACCAATTTAAAATAATAATTATTCTTTAAATCGTTTTAATATTCATTGATTTCAGGCTACCGTTGCCCATTCCGGTCTCTCACACAATGATTTAATATAATTTTCAATAATACTTGTTCATATTTAATAAAAACAGAACGCGATAACGTGATAAGTGAAAGTTTTTTTCATCCACCTTTAAATCGACGCTCTTTCTCTCTCATTTCTCTCCAGCTTGAGTCTGAGTGCAGCTTGCTCTCAGACATTCTCTTTTATTGTATTTAATTTTATTTTTATTATTTTTTTTGTTTTGTGTTTTTGTATACAACATTTAAATCAAATAAGTATGAAGCATTCAAAATTCGTTTTTAATGTTTTTGTTTTGCTTTAATACACTCACCACAGACAAACTCAATTGGAGCAGCTGCTGCAATACGAAACAAGACATTCACCCATATTGAAGCATTATTGTAGCACGTACATACCTACTAGATACAATCTCTGTCTACTTGCAAATACTTAGTATCACTCAATAGATATTTATTATTATGTATTATTTGCTTTACATTTCGCCGGCATAATTTTTTTTTATTTCTCATTTCATTTTATGAAATTTGCTTAAGCAAAATCATTTCACTTTTCATTTTTCATTTTTGTGCTTTTGTTATTTTTTTTTTTTTTGGCCCATTCGAATTTGAATTAAAGTCTTAAATTTTTTCTTTAAATTTAAAATAAAGTTGTTTGACCCTAAACTTGTTTTGAGATTCTTTTGTCGGATATAGCTATGGTTGTTGTTGTTTTTTTTTTTTTGGAGCTTTTACTATTGTTGTTGCTGCCTTTAATTGCTGTTTTCTTAGCAATTTAACGCAAATTTATCGAATTTGCAGCATAATTATGTTTTGGAATTTGGAATTTTGTTGTCGTTTTTGTTAAAGCAATTAATTTAAATTCTCCTTTTTTGATGCGTGAAATTATTTTTAACTTTTTTCTGAATTTTTTTTTTTTTTTGTTAATAAAAAGTTTAAAGCTTTTTATAAGCTGCACTACAAAAAAAAAAGTGTGATTAGCTTGATTGGAAGAATGGCAATATGAAAGTAATGGGCAACTTGCAAAAGTTAGGCAATGTTTCATTACATGACGGATTTGAAGTTCTAACAATGTGAGTTGGCTACTTGTTCGAGTGGAACAGGAAATATAAATGTAGTCGCACCGTGGGTATTATTACCATTCGTACTGATGTCATCAGTACAAGTACAATAGTTTTTAAATCAATAATATTTAGTGATTTTAAAAGTTTGTTACTGATTTTTCTGTATCGTCGATTTAAAAATGTTTTGACACTTTGATCGATATTAAATTTACTTTATAAGTAGTGACGTTAAACATTTTTGAATTCATTCATTGTATCTAACTCCTTCAAAATAAACTTTTTAAGGACTGTTTTATGGGAGTTATGCTTACAAAGTTTGTCTCGACAATATCATGACGATTATACAGCTCCCACTCTGTTATAGTTCCAGACAAGTGCGTCGAAACATAGCCTTTAACTTATTTAAAATTAAAAAAAAAATGCAAATACATTTTTGGGATTTTAATCCACAAAAAGTTTTACTAATTTTTAAAATAAAATGTTGAAATTATATAATATTACTTACTTACTTTTAATGACACAACAGCCCATGGAGCGCCTAGGCCGAGCTTTTCGCATCCACTCATGTTGTTATATTTGCACATGATTGGAAGGGACCTACAGTTTAATGCCGAATCCGAACGGCGAAGTGAAAAGCTTTTTCATAGGCAATTTTTTTTACCTCTTGTAGGTTTGCCATTGCCTGCCAAGAGGTGGTGCCGTGTGAAAATTTTTTTTTTTCAATTTTTGATTTTGCCTGTGCCGAGATTCGAACCCCGGACACTCTGCGTAGCAGTTCAACGCACTACCACTACGCCACAGCGACCACATGCTTCTAATATTTCTTACAACAAATCTTGGATTCTCTTCTTTAATATCACATTTAAATTTATTTTCCCCGTAGTTTTTCTTTATAGCACAACAGCTCATGGAGGGCCGAGGCCGAGCTTTTCGCATCCACTCATGTTGTGCATGTGATATTTGCACATGAATGTAAGTTTTATGCCGAATTCGCAAGGCGAAGTGAAAAAGCTTTTCATAGGCAATTTTTAACCTTGCGCAAGATGTGTAGAAAAGTAGTTTTATCTATTTATTTGATTTTGCGTGTGCCGAGATTTGAACCCAACTACGTCATAGCGACCACATGACACTTACTAAACTGAAAAAAAAACAGTTATCAAACTATAAAATCTGTTACTTAACAGTTCTATTACTATTATAAACTGAGTTAAAATTTCGTTTTGATTAGCATCTTTCAAAATGATAGATTCTTACAAAACACTATTGCTCAATTAAGCTTAAGAAAAAAATAAAATTAAAGAAAATAAACACCAAGAAAACGCCACAAGGTTCCGAAAAATTCCATTAAATATTACACACAGCGGTTTACTGGTTAGCATCTACATAGCTAGAAAATTGCATAACTGTAAGCTACAAACCACCGAACCACATTTCATACATATGCAAGATACAAATGCAGATACACACATACACACATATTTATATACATATGTAAGTAGTAGATATGCGCACAACAATGTGTGAGTGTATAAATTTTGACCAACCGGCAACAATAAGTATTTGATGGTTTTTGTTATAAATACCCAGTAAACTTAGAAACCAGTTTTTTAATGTTGGCCCCTACGTGAAGCTATGACAAATGTTTAATGCATAAAGTTAAATATTTCAAATTTTTTTTTTATATTTTTAATGTTAAAAAGAAAAAAATGCTCATGAATAACAATAAAAGTTATCAACAGTTTCCACTGCATTGTTGCTTCTTCTACATCGTCTATTTCAGAATTTATCTACTTACATACTCGTATATATGAGGTATATTATGACATAACAAAATATAACAGTTTTTAGTAGTTTATATTCACA
This sequence comes from Palloptera scutellata, assembly GCA_958295655.1. Taxonomy (NCBI): domain Eukaryota; kingdom Metazoa; phylum Arthropoda; class Insecta; order Diptera; family Pallopteridae; genus Palloptera; species Palloptera scutellata. The sequence continues at coordinate 16,128,324 of OY282450.1, forward strand.
AAAAGAACTTGTTAAGTTCCAATAGTTTTTCTCACACACATTCAGACACAATAAAAAGACACCACACACCAATGCTGATTTATGTATGTATTTAGATGTGAGCATGTAGGCCAATGTTATTCCTACACCAATACTCAGGCACTGACTTTTCATTAATAAGTTGTTGACTTTTGTCATAATTAGTTTAAAGTATTCATTCATTAGTCACTTAGTCAAATAAGCTAACGAAAGAAATATTTTAAATTTATTTATTTTATAATATACGAGTACCTACAACTGAATCTCTATAATTTGAAACTCATTGCTTTGAAAACTCTATAATTCAAAGAACTTCCTTATTCCTTTTCGCTCGATCCTGAGCGAAACTTTTATGATAAATCCCATAAACCAAGATTCAAAGCTGTTCTTATTGATATTTAGAAGTATAGTGGGAGCGCATTAGTATTATTATTTAGAGTCCTAATTTTTTTGTTACCAATTATCCACCAAAAATTAAAATTTGTTTTTTCCTGATATCGTCATTCTTCACCAATTCTACTCCGACCATATCGCACTCCTTCAGACTGGTTCATATTGTATTTGGATTCATCCGTGGAGATGGCACTTTTCCACTCAGCCAGTCCAATTTCTATGTGCTTTCGCTTATTGTAAACTTGTTAATCGAATGGTTAGTCTAAGCTTTTTACGCGGTCGTCTAGCCACCAATCCTCTACGTTGGACCCTTCTCCTGACCGTTCGATCACTTAAGTATTCTGTTGTGTTTGTCAATTCGAGGAATTCTAATATTATTTCGTGTGACGTTCTTTCCTGTCTGTGAGGCAATTACATATGGGATACTCAAAACCCGTTGTGTTCACGTGCAAGAGGCTGCCTTACAATGGTTTAGAGACCAAAGTTATACTCTGTAAAATGCACCAAGCATAGTAGGATATTGAATTCAATTCTAGGGAGTATAGTGGCCATTTTTATGATATTTCGCATACAGAAAAACTGACTTTAAATCACGTTTGTGCCAATTTTGCCATGTGGAACGGTGTAGAATTGTTCTGGTATGCCCATTTCTCGTTTCAAAAAATGTATGTACGATAGAACATGTTCGTTCGAAAACTTTATAAATTTTAATGCCCTCTTCAACGAATACAAGAGAGGATCTGGCATTACCAGAAATTTCTACTCATGCCATAACCAAAACTGATCTTTCAACCTAGTCAACAGTTCGATTTTGCTCCGATAGCGATGTTAGCCACATGCAGTCATTTTAAGAATTGAACCGTGCTCAACCGTGAACATTTTTTCACGATATGTTCCTCCACTATGTTTCCTTATTTTTATCACTGTGAAGCGTAGCATCGTTCCTGCTGATAATCTCTTTTTCTGACTTAATAAGTTCATCAGTTTTACGCAGCTTGTACGGCTTATGTTTTAACTTAGATTTTGCAAAAATTCGTTTTGTTTCTTAGTTAACTCCGGACCATCGCTGAGATTTTCCTCATTGATTCGTTTTTTACGCCCCCCATCTCCATAACCTCCAGTTTCATTATATTGCTCAATCCACCCTACAACTTAACAAATTTAAAGCATTTTTGTCGGGCACTATATTTTGTAATTGTAAGGGCCTATAGTATCTACGTTCACTTTCCCCATTGGATTTTTTAATCTATGGTTTATTCCATTTGGCAGAGAAGCTAACTGGCCGCTTTTGATCGTGTTACGCCATTTTCTCGGTTTTCCTCTTTGCTGCGTATTTAATTAGACATAAGCTATACAACAAGATTATGTATTTAATTACATGTATTGTATTCGAGTATTGTGAGAAATAGTAAAGGGGTGTGTTTTTTTAGAAGTGTGGTTTTCAATCTGGCAATACTTTTTTCGTAGTTGGTCTTTTTGACAGCTGTCACTTGATTTATGCTCAGTTTGGTTTGCCATTTCAAGAATTGAAGCTGAAAGACCATGAAGCGCGTCGCACGTTCGGTGAATGGGCCCAAAACAAGACGGCCACCAATCCCGATTTTCACAAGAAAATTTTGTTCAGCGATGAAGCTCACTTTTGATTGAATGGGTACGTTAATAAGCAAAATTGTCGCATTTGGAGGGATCATAATCCACAAGCAATTGTTGAGACGCCGTTACATCCTCAAAAAGTCAGTGTTTGGTGTGCTCTATGGGCAGAGGGAATCATTGGTCCATATTTCTTCAAAGATGAAGCCGGTCATAATGTTACAGTCAATGGGGAATGCTATAGAGCTATAGAGCCATGATTAATGACTTTTTCGTGCCTGAATTGGAGGAAATTTATGTGGACGACCTTTGGTTCCAACAAGATGCTACAAGGCGCTACATGCCATACAGCCAACGAAACAACAGCCAACAATTTATTGAAGGAAACTTTTGGTGAGCGCATTATCTCGCGTCGTGGGCCTGTGTGTGGCGTGGCCTCCAAGATTGTGCGATTTAACACCGCTGGGCAATGTTTTGTGGGGCTATGTAAAGTCGCTTGTCTACGCAGATAAGTTCGAAGACGATTGACGCCTTGGAAGATAATATTCGTGGCGTTATTACTGACATACGGCCCCAATTGCTGCAAAAAGTGGTCGAAAATTGGGCCTCTCGGCTGGAATTTATTCGAACCAATCGCGGCGCGGCGGCTACTTGCCCGAAATCGTTTTTAAAACATAATGGCAAATTCTTATCTTTATAATAAAGCTAAATTTATGGTCATTACATTAAATTATATGCGTTTTATTTCTTCTTGAAAAATACACTTTAAAAAAAAACACCCTGTATAAATAAGAACAATATCAAAACTGAACGGATGACATTTGCCATTAGTTATCTGAATAATTTTTTGCGGCAAGGTAAAGAAAATTATGTTGCATACAGTCAATGAAGCCGTGTTGTCGATGAGGAACGAGGCCGATGATTCGAGCAGTACAAGCAGCAATCACGAGGAAGCTCACAATTTTTTCAGAGTTGTCATCCATGAGCTTATTTTCTAGATGATAAAGGACCTTTGGCATGCATAATAGCTCGAAATAACAATTAAAGAAAATACTTTGATTTACAAATATTAAAAATCATTGAAAAAAAAACAACCACTAGTGTCATTGAGAATTCCAAACGAAATCACTCCATTACTATGAATAGCTTTGGATTTTATTGAAATACTTAGTGAGTATATTAAAATTTCTTTTTATGAGCTTAAATTACGTGTTCGATTTTATTGACCGACCGATGATTAAATAATGAAGTGTAATTTATATGCGAGACTGCGAACTTCGAAATGTAAAATATCGAAATAATGACATTTACCTACTAAGTATTCATAAATGTTTCAATTGGCAAAATCATTTTAATTATTCAACTTTATTTGGTACTTCATGGAGAGATAAAAAAAATTTTATAATTTAAAATTTTTTTGAATGCATTTATCAATGTGCAATAAACACTTAATTGTGTATGCAAATATATAACTATAATTAATATTTTTGTGTGTCTAAGGAAAGTTTATTTAGCAAGTGAATAGCTTCATTTAATTAAATTGTTAAAACTTTGTTTTGTTGTGGTTGAGTAAATATTATTTTAGCAATTCCATATGCACATATGCAATTGTGCGTTCAAGTGAAAGCGATTTAATTAGGGATATACTAAATAGCGATATATTATATAAGTTTCTCTCAAGTTAATAAATAATTTAAAAGTAATTGGTATTAAAGTTTGCCAGAAACTTTTAAACTGACATCGGACTATGAAAAGAAAGAAAAGAAAATTCGAAGCAAAAATCACACTTGATATGGTAAGCACTTTATTATGTCCAATCTACCGAAGTAAAAGGTTTTCCAAACCATCATTTGTTTTTGTTTTTTTTTTTGAAGCATGCATATCAATACTTCAAAACAAACAATGAAGATACAAAATCTTTGGATATTTCCAATCATCATTGTGCTACCCAAATAGAATGGATCACAAACGTGCTACAATATTCAAGATCAGAACTTACCACAGATAAAATAATCTTTAAAATATAAACGGATTCTTGACATCTTTACAATTTCTATCTACCAATCCATAGCAGTCATAAAATCCAAGTACATTAATTACACTCTGTGCACTAATTTTACACCATCAAGAAAAATATAATTTTCCTATTTATTTTACCATTCTAAGCAAGAAGCTACTAGAAAGGAAAATTTAATCCTCATAAAATTTGGAATTTGATTTTGGTGTAAATAAGAAAGGAATAACTTTTTTCAATGTGGTTTTATTATTCGAAAGTAAAAACCTTTCGGTTAATTGTGGAACACTATTTCATTCAAATCACCGGCTGGCCTTGCAGTAGCCCATACGATCTGCCCAATTTTTGAGTAGAAATTATTGAGTCGCCAGTCCAAAGCAGTTCGCAAGGATGCGAAAATTTTACTTATTAACGTAACTACCGAGATCAAAGTGAGCTTCGTCAGAAAAGATGATATTTCGATAAAAATGCTCATCTTCTACCAAGCGCTCCAGAGCCCAATTACCGAACCGATAACGTTGCGGTTAGTCATGTGGCTTAAGCTGTTGTACCAATTGAACTTTGTTCGGCTTCGTACCGATTTCTTTATGCAATCTTTTACCGAATTTTGAACGTAATATTATTACACTTTCGGTAGAAGATGCACCATTTTACGAGAAAATTTTCATATTTTCCAACGTTGTTCAAGCGTTCAACCCATTTCGTTAATCGCAAATATAAAACTAATTTTTCGTCATACTACGAATAACATTAGGATTGCCACACTCAAAATAACCAGTAGTAGCTCAAATTCCAATTCCAAATGTTAGATGGACCACCCTTTATTTTGCCATTCAGCCAAATACATAAGCGGTACATTCCCACTGCGCCTAGTCTCGAACCCAAAAACCTTGCGTACCAGTCTAGCACATAACCATTATGTCGTGGTGGTGTCTTTCTCCATCCTTTAGTATTGTAGACAAAAATCATAGATGAACAACATACACGAACATTGTACCTATTTCATTACATGAGCAAAAGATTAACTTTATGTATTTATTTTAGTAATGTATAAAAAAAAGCAATGTCTGATAGGAAAAGACTTGTGTATACTTTTAGGAGGTATGGAAAAAAAATCAACAGCACCGCCATGGCGACAAGCAAATGTATTAAATTGCAACGAAGAAACTTCAAGACAAAAGTAATGAGAGTAGAAATGAGTATTTTCCGCCTTTATTAATCAAGATATTATTAGTAAGTATTTCACATAAATTGCAAAACTGAAGTGTTTATCTGAAAGAGGAGTGGCGAAATGTCGTTCTTGAAAATGAAGGGGAGCACTTCGATTTAAGTGACAGCGACTACACTGCACCGATGCAGGCGATCGTTCATAGGAACGCACGCATCAGATGTGAATACACTAAGTGAATGTTTAGTATAAATAAAAAAATAATAATTTTTATATACGAGTACATACATACCTACATACTAAAAATGATTTTGGGAAAGCGCAGTGCCATGGGCAAATTGGACACATCACACAAATTTGTTAGAGAGACATTACATATACTCATTGTAGATTGTGTAAAGAATATTTCTTAATAAAAAGTAATAATTCAATGCAATTTGCACAGTATTTTGTTTCTTTTTAAGATCAAGTTTAAATTGAATATTAAGCAAAAAATATGTGGTCTTAATAGGCTCTAAATATGTTGTAAGTAGTACAAATTTACAAGCTTAAATTTACCTACCCTAAAAAAATACCCAATATCAATCTGATGGCCTTCATGTATACATAATTCACCTAACTTAAATATTGTATCAGAGCATGAAGCAATGTTTCAAACTGTTTCATTCATACAGATATCAAAATATACCATATAAAGGGTGATTTTTTTGCCACTTGGTTTTTGACGTTTATATTTCTGACAGTTCATGCGTGATTCTTGACATGTGTCAAAGTAAGAAATCCTCAGTTTGGTTTGCCATTTCATCATGAATAGACCTACGCCCGCACAACGTTTGCAAATATTATTGAAATTTATTATCAAAATTCGTGCTCTGTGAGAAATGTGTTTCATAAGCTACTTACATTTTATGGTCGCCATAATCGACCCACAGATCAGGCTATTCAGCTCATTGTTGCTTAATTTCGCACCAGTTTCACTTTATTGGACATTAATCCACCATCGTATCGTATCCATATGATAAAGTGCGTACCGAAGAGAATATTGCTGCTGTATCCGCCAGTGTTGAAGAAGATCGCGATATGTCGATCCGGCGTCGATCGCAGCAATTCGGTTTGTATTATTCGACCACAGGGAAGATTTTGCGCAAAGATCTCGGATTAATGCCATACAAAATACAGCTGGTGCAAGAACTAAAGCCAGGCGATCTACCGCAACGTCGAATTGTCGGTGAATGAGGAGAATTGCCGTATTCGGAGCGAAGACCAGCCAGAGGCAATTCATGCCGAAAAATGCATTGTTAGGTGCGGTTTATGGGCAGGCGGCATTATTGGGCCGTACTTCTTCAAAGACGATGAATGCCGCTACGGTACGGTCAATGGAGAAAGGTACCGTTCGATGATAATAGACTTTTTTTTGCAGAAAATGCATGACTCGGCCGACATGTGATTCCAACTTGACGGTACCGCATGCCACACTGCACACGAAACCAAGCATCAATTGAGAGGAGAATTTAGTTAGCAGTTAATTTCACGTTTTGGTGAAGTCAACTGGCCACCTAGATCGTGTAATTTCACCCCGTTAGACTATTTTTTGTGGGGCTTTGTTAAGTCTATTATCTATAGTGACAAGGCAAACACGATTGCTGCTTTGGAAGCCAACATTGAACGCGTCATTGCGTCATTGGTGAGATTTCGTCCGAAATGTGTGAAAAGTTTGCCAAAGTTGGACCTTCAGAATGGATCACTTGCAGCGTACCAGCGGGCAACATTTAAGTGAAATTGTCTTTAAAAAGTAAATGGAAGGAATTAATTTATCGATCCAAATAAAAATTTTATTCTCATTTGTAAAATTTCTGTGGTTTTTTGAATTATCAAAAACCAAGCTTTTAAAAAAATCACCCTTTACTAGGTACGTACATATGTATGTACTTATGTGGATATTAGTTATACATACACAACCACTTACATATATACTTATACATACATACAATATAATTACCTACCCAAGAGTGGTAAGATGTGTATCAGAATGTATTTTTTTCATATAAATATTTTTGGACATGGGTGCACATGTATGTATTTGACATGTAAAGGGGTTTTCAATAGGGACATAACAATTTTGTATTTAAATAAAACATACAATAATTAAGATATCAGGCTGAAATTTCCAGTTCCAGGTGTAGTACACATGTTACATAGTTAAAAGTATGAAATTTGATATCGCTCATAGTACCACCGCGAACTCGTTTGCAACGATCGATTCTTGGTAGAAAATTTTACACTACTTTCCCACACATATAAATAGGCAATTTCGCCTTGCATATTGTTCCTGAGCTCCTCTAACGTCGTTGACTTGTTGGCATAAACCAATGACTTAACGTAACCCCATAAAAAGAAATCAAAAAGCGTTAAATCGGCGAAAATGAGCGTCATCGCTGAAGATGGTTTGTGGATGAACTTCAGAAATTTCTTCAAACTTTTGCAGGTCCCTATCAGAGAAGTTTCGGCCCTTCAAATGATTACGAGGCCAAGATCTTTACCCAAAATTCGCCACAAATTTGAAATGAGAGAATCCCAATTCCTGTGAACAGCGTGCAATTGACTGACTTGGCTCATTTTGAACTGAAGCACTTACGGCTGCAATATTTTCAGTACTTCGACAGGTATGTTGTCTCACTGTCACAGAAACATTCAATAGTAATATGTTGACTAGAACTTATCCATTATACCACACACAGCCTGACTGGTGAGGCGATTATTATGACCGAAAATTGGAGTAAGCGTTTTTAAAATTGCAACCACCGACTCAGAATTTCGGTTGCAATTTCTAATAGTATCGAAACGTTGCTTGTTCGTGAACTTCTCAGTGATAAAAATGTAAACTGTGAATGACGTTTTGATGTTGATATTTAAATACAAAATTGTTATGTGCCTATTGAAAACCCCTTTATGTAGAAACTTCCATTAAATCATTTATGAGAACGGGTGAGTGGCAATCGTTTTCTCTTACATAATCGAACAACAATTTAAAAACATGAAATAAATTAATTAAAATAATTCCTTAGTGGTCGCTGTGGCGTAGTGGTAGTGCGTTGGACTGCTACGCAGAGTGTCCGGGGTTCGAATCTCGGCACAGGCAAAATCAAAAAAAAAAAAAGTAGAAAAAATAATTTTTCTACACGGCACCACCTCTTGTCAGGCAATGGCAAACCTACAAGAGTAAAAATTGCTATGAAAAGCTTTTCCTTCGCCGTTCGGATTCGGCTTTAAACTGTAGGTCCCTTCCATTCATGTACAAATATAACACGCACAACATGAGTGGATGCGAAAAGCTCGGCCTAGGCCCTCCATGGGCTGTTGTGCCATCAAAAGTAAAAAAAGTAATAATTCCTTCATATAACAACACAACTACACACTAACAACTGCAGTTAACTTCGTTTTGTGCACGTGTGTTCACGTATTGTTTGTTTTCTAATCTGCTTCCATAAGATGCGCATTAGATGCACAGAAAACTGGAATCGTATTGTTATTTACAGTAGGGTGGTAGAGACACAAAAATGATACGCGTAAATTTTCAGTACAAATTGCTCAGCTTGGTTGAGTTTTTCTTTAAGTTTTCCTTCGTTTGCATGTGCTGCCTTTAGCTGGGCCAAAATGTGGTGGCTGCTGCTGCTGCTGCTGTTGTTGCTACAGATGTGCTACAATTTACATACATGAAAACAATAATTACTGCCATTTTAATTTTACATACATACATAACAATTATGCACATACAATATAAGTCAACATGAATATTTATGTGCAAAGGTATGTACTTTAATTTTAAGTTGTAAGCTGAAACTTATAAAGCAATTACTTTTATTTATTTCGTCTTGTTCTTTATGTATATGCATATTTAATGGTTGAAGTAGAGATGAGGGCGTGAGTGACTTTATACTCACGATGAAGTATACTAGAGACAAAATTTTTGAATTCATTTGTCCCTACGTAAGAGCCTACAACATTCGCTAAAATAAAAATAATCATAAAACCGAAATTTTTAATTTCACAATATTTGGCAAATTTTTTTACACGTACAACATCAGTGGATGCGAAAAGCTCGGCCGAAATCCTCCATGGGTTTTTGTGCCATTAAAAGAAGAAGAAGAAGTGTTATAAATAATACACTAAAACTGCTGCTGAATGTATGGTACTACTGTGGGCAAAAGTTAGTAAGACTTTGTTCATAATTTCAAATTTTTTTATTCATTCTTCCAATTCTATTTCGTCCCCTTCAAAGTAATCCCCCCCGGCCACAATACACTTGTGCCAACGTTTTTTCCAATTCTCGAAACAGTTGTTAAAGTCAATTTCCGGAATAGCCTTCAATGCGCTTAGCGATTCATGTTTAATGTCTTCAATTGACTCAAAACGGTGTCCACGAAGCGGTTTTTTGAGTTTAGAAAATAGCCAAAAGTCACACGGTGCTAAGTTAGGCGAATAGGGTGGTAGGGTGGTTGCGGAACGATATCAGTCGAATTTTTGGCAAAATGGTCTCGTAAAACCAATGCAGTGATTTTGGAACCATTCCGGAACCGTGCAGTCACTCTTCTTAGGCCCAAATGATGTTTTAAAATGGTTTTCAATGATCCTTCCGATATTCCAACGATGCCAGTAAGGTCTCTGACTGTTAATCGTCGATTCTCGAGCACCAATTCCTTGATTTTATTGACGTGTTGATCATCAGTTGATGTTGATGGCCGTCCTGGACGTGGTTCGTCGTCAACGTGTTCTCGACCATCTTGGAACAATTTGTACCAATCAAAAACACTTGCTCGCGACATACAATTATCACCGAAGGCCTTTTGCAACATTCTGAACGTTTCGGCACCAGAAATTTGATTCCGCACACAAAATTTAATGGAACTTCTTTGTTGAATAATTTCACTCATTGTGAAAATCGCCGAATGCACTTTTTGTACTTCAGAAAGACAAGCGTATACTAAACACTAATGATTATTTTGATGTGACATTTGGCACAGATGTCACCGACAGTCATACCAACCTTAAAAAAATAATATTTTGATGAATGGATTTCCGCGCGAAATTTAAATTAAAAAGTCTTACTACTTTTTGCCCACAGTAGTATAAGGAATATGAATAAGAGAGTAATGCGGCTTCAAATGATTGGACCCTTAAATGCCAGTGAAAATGTTGTTATTTGATTGATTATATTGAAATGTGTTATTTATTTGTTTAATTCAAACATTTAAACATTTCTCTTTGAATCCAAGCATCAATTGAAACCTAAAGAATAAAGAAAAAATTTAAGAAATGCGAAAAGCGCCACATTTTTTTTTCCTGATAACATTTTTTCATATTCCTATCAACGTGCAAATTTGTATGTTTCCTGTTTATTTTGACAACATACTTGAAATCTTTATTAGTGTATTGCCAAAAATATCTCCTCCTTTTGATGCTGATGATGATGAGGATGATGGTGTGGCTGCTGTTGATTAAATGCGTCCACTACAACAAGACAACGCACATTTTCACTCCGTTAACAATTTAATTACCTGCCATAATAAATCAAATTTCGAAAATTTTCTTATTATCTCTCATGGATTTTAACAATTTTTTCGACTTCTTCATCTTGGTTTTTTTGGTTGTCAGCGGCGAGTTTATTGCTACTGCTGTTGTTGCGGCTGCACGCAACTTTGAAGAAAGTGAAAATGAAAACTCATCGTGCACGTTGTAGTTTGTTCGAGTACATCATAAATTTAGGTTCATAAATAAATACAAATTAAGTGTGTATGAAGTGTAGAGCAGTGTTATTGTTTCATTTGTTTTTGTTTTTGTTTTTTTGTTTACACTTAAATTAAATGTTTACAATTTCACTTTCACGTCGCCGCTGCCGTCATCATTGCGGGCGGAATGTTTATCGAATTTTGTTGCTAATTTAATTTGTTAAATTCAAAATAGGTTTCAAATACCATCAACAGTTTATTAAATGTGTAACTTATGTAATTTTAATTTTAATTTTAAGCTGCAATTTGTAATTTTTAATGCTTTCCTCATTTTACATTTTTGGAAAGATTTTTGCTGATTTAAAAGTCATGCATTCGTCTTTGAATTTATAAATAAATTTATAACAAAATTTCTTCCACTTTAGTAAAAGCTATTGGCTTTTTCTCTGTATGCATATACTCGTATGTAGTACTTATGTACGTTTGTAACTACTTAGGTATGTACATTTACAATACATAGTAAAAACATTATTAAAACTTATATAATATGAATCTTTTTATAATTTACGAGTACGCAAGTGTAATCAAATTACACAATTTGTTCAAACGTGAGAAATGCTCTGATGAAAGAAATGAAAACTTTTTCAACTTCTGTAACAGATGGCACTGAATTCGAAATACAAAATAAAAATGGGTCGCTTTCAACAAATAATTTATGATTGTCAGTTTTTATGTATGTACATATATATAAGTAAGTATATAAGTAAGTAATTCTGAATTTATTCGCTTTTTAGCAAGGTGAGAAATAATTCGAGTGTGCAAAGCGTTGTTTTCACAATTTCGCAACAATTTTGAAAATTTTAAAAATAAAAATTAATTAATTATTTAACAATATATAATTGGAAATGATGATATAGCAAAGCTTAGTAAATTCAATTGCATTTCAATTACAATTAAATTCCCTGGAAATAGCATAGAAAATTTTCAATTTCTCTACCATAGTTTTCAATACAACTTTCTGAGAATGGATGTGAAATTTATTCCATTCCGATCACGGAGGATTGATAATTTCAATTCCCTTTTAAATTTTATTGGGGTGGATTTGAATTTTTCTCCATTTCATTGAAATTTTCCATTTACTTACTTTTAATGGCACAACAGCCCATGGAGGGCCTAGGCTGAGCTTTTCGCTTTTCGCATCCACTCATGTTGTGCGTGTTATATTTGTACATGATTGGAAGGGACCTACAGTTTAATGCCGAATCCGAACGGCGAAGTGAAAAGCTTTTCATAGCAATTTTTACTCTTGTAGGTTTGCCATTGCCTGCCAAGAGGTGGTGACGTTTAGAAAAAATATTTTTTCTACTTTTTGATTTTGCCTGTGCCGAGATTCGAACCCCGGACACTCTGCATAGCAGTCCAACGCACTACCACTAGATCACAGCGACCACATAATTTTCCATTATGCATTACAATTCTTTGGAATGGAATTGTTTCTGCATTCAATTACTAAAGAATTGGATATTTCTATTCCCCATTACAATTCTCTGTAGTAGAATTGCATTTTTCTTCATTCACTTGCTAAATTTGAATTCTTTAAATGGCAATTGAAATATATTCCATTCCATTCCCAAAGAAAGAAAATTCCGAAGCATTGAAAAAGTATACAAGGCAAGTACTACCAACAAGTACTACCAAATTGTCACCATGTTTGGTAGGTCCAAACATGTGGTATCACAATGGGTTTTTCTGACCTAAGCATCTCCTACTTATCAGTGTCAGACGGTGGTTTCGGAACCAGCCATTGTTCCTCATTAGTGACCTAAACATTTCATTTTCTTGCCTGGCGTACTAGAAACATTAATTGGCATATTTGGGTTCAGCTAACAAAATGCTGCTGCGAGTGATACTTTTGACCCACGTTTCTCACTGCATTACCGGAAAAACCCCAATGTATTTTTAAGGACTAAGGGTACAATTGATTTTTTAAGGTTATCTGAGAAAAATATAATTTTTCAAAAACTACTAAGTGACAACGAACCGACAACGTTTTATATACTATATATACAGGGTGTTTGTTTTTTAGAAGTGTGGTTTTCAAGAAGAAATAAAACGCATATAATTTAATGTTATGGCCAAGAATTTAGCTTTATTATAAAGATAAGGATTTGCCATTATGTTTTGAAAACAATTTCGGGCAAGTGGCCGCCGAACCAGCGACTGGTTCGAATAAATTCCAGCCGAGAGGCCCAATTTTCGACCACTTCGACCATTGCAGCAATTGGGGCCGTATGTCAGTAATAACGCGCCGAATATTCTCTTTTAAGGCGTTAATCGTCTCGGGCTTATCTGCGTAGACAAGCGACTTCACATAACCCCACAAAAAATAGTCCAGCGGTGTTAAATCGCATGATCTTAGAGGCTACGCCTCAGGCCCACGACGCGAATTTATGCGCCCACAAAAAGTTTCCTTCAATAAATTGATTGTTTCGTTAGCTGTATGGCATGTAGCGCCGTCTTGTTGGAACCAAAGGTGGTCCACATCAACAACCTCCAATTCAGGCACTAAAAAATCATTAATCATGGTTCAATAGCGTTCCCCATTGACTGTTACATTGTAACATTATGACCGGCTTCATCTTTGAAGAAATATGGACCAATGATTCCCTCTGTCCATAGAGCACACCAAACACTGACTTTTTGAGGATGTAACGGCTCAACAATGGCTTGTGGATTATGATCACTCCAAATGCGACAATTTTGCTTATTAACGTACCCATTCAACCAAAAGTGAGCTTCATCGCTGAACAAAATTTTTTTGTGAAAGTAGTGCGAATCGAACCATTATTTTGGTAATCTATTTGCACGATTCGCAAAAGTTGTTCAGGAGTAAGTCTATTCTTTATTAAAAGGCAAACCAAACTGAGCATAAATCAAGTGTCAAAAAGACCAACTCCGAAAAAAGTATTGCCAGATTGAAAACCACACTTAAAAAAAACACCCTTTATTTATGATTTACATGCTGCGCATGTCGATAACATTGTTAGTTTACAATTATCTTTTAAGAATACTGATAATAAATTATGCGTCCTGGGTGATTTCAATCTTAGTTAAATTGTGTGGAGTTTTCTCGATAATGCACTGATTCCATCTAATATAAATAATTCTAAGGAAATTTATTATATTGATAGCTTATTTAACATTGATTTAATTCAAATAAATTAATTTTTTAATTTACTTAACAAATTTGGGTGATCTAATATTTGTCTTTACTAATTTTAAGGCTCATGTTTCCGAATATCGATGCCAGAATGCTCTGTTTCTTCTTCATCAGGTATTCACCATGTTCCTCTTGTTTTAGAATTTGAGTTCTATGAATTTGTGCAATGTATGCCATCGAATAATTATATATATATACTTTAAATTATGCAATTTTGAGTTCTTAATTAATATTTTCGGTAATCTTAGCTGGAATGATATAATTTTAAATCGGAATGTTCCGCACTGTTTTGAGCTATTTAAAGCTAATTGCATTCAATATGCTCTGAGGATATCCCACATTTTTCGCCTAAAGTGTATAAGTTACCATGGAACACAAAGGATCTTAAAAAACTAAAAAATCTGCGCAATAAAAATATAATATCATTTAAGTCAACTAATGATCCCCAGTACTACACACAATGTACGTTCACTATAAGAGAGAATTTAATTTTTTAAATAAATTTCTCTAAAAGCATTATATTTTACGCTGTGAGAGCAATATTAAATTGAATCCTAAGTCTTTTTGGCATTTTATTCAGCCCAAGCGGGACGGCTCTTGTATTCCTACTTCAACATACAATGGTATTCATTCTTTTATAATGTAACTCCTAATTCAGATTTCCATGTTTCGATTCTTGATAATGTAGACTCGTTTTTGAATATTGGTTCATTTGTTTTGCCTGAGGAAGCGATTACTGATACCATGACTAATATGAAAATTTCTGCTAAAGCCGATAATGATGGTGTTTCATATATTTTGCTTAATAAATGTGCTTTGTCTTTATCTAAGCCTCTCCGTAATATTTTCAATAGATCTCTAAGGACTGGTACTTTTATTGACTGTTGGAAAATGACTGCTATTATACCAATTTTTAAGCAAGAATGATGTCTCCAACTATAGACCTATTTCTAAGCTATCGAATGTCTCTAATCTTTTTGAAAGTGTGATTAAGAATACTTAGGTTATTCTTTCTTTTAAGCGAAATATTTGCCTTGAACAGCACGGTTTCTTTGCTGGTCGGTCAACTGTGACTAACTTAGCAGTCTTCTCGCGTTTTTGATGTCCCAATTCTTTTGAATTGGGACATCAAGTTGATGTTCTTTAAACAGATTTTTCTAAGGCCTTCGACAAGGTCCCTCATAATGTTTTATAAGCAAAACTGTCTAAAATGAGTTTCTATTCTCACTGCCTGAGCTGGATCCAATCGTATCTTCAATGTAGAGTCTGTTTCGTGGAGATAAATGGTGTTAAATCATATCAATTTACTGCTTCTTCTGCGGTACCATAGGGGAGCATTCTTGGCCCTTTGTTCTTTTCATTATTTGTTAATGATATTGGTAAATATTTTCGTTCTGCAAAATTTTTACTTTATGCTGATGATTTAACACTTTCGAGTAACATTGCTAATTTAAACGATGCTGCTCTTTTACAGACTGATCTTTGTAATCTACTGTCATGGAGTTTATTAAATTTTTAACATTAAATTTCAACAAGTGTTATTCAATGACTTTCTCGAAGGGTTATAAAATATTAACTTTTTCTTATTCCCTTGCTGGTATATATTTACTTAATGTTAAGTCAATTAAAAACTTAGGAGTAATTTTTGACTCTAAATTTACCTTTGTCGATTATATAAATTACATAGTTCCAAAATTATATTCTTTGCTTGCCTTTATTCACAGAAATAGCTCTGAATTTTCTGATCCGTAAACTCTGACTTGTCTTTATAATGCTTTTGTAAGGTCAAGGTTAGAGTATGCCTTGTTTATTTGGAGTCCTTACTATTAAATTCACTGTTTTCGATTGGAAAAAATTCAAAAATCATTTTCACGTATTGACCTTTATAATTTGAGTTTTGGAGAATCTTTGCCTTCCTATGATTCGCGAATTTTTGCTGTTCGGCTTGAAAACTCTTGAAACGAGGAGAAAGATTCAATCGTTGACATTTGTTCATTATCTTATCTTTGGCCAATTCGATTGTGCCCATCTATTACAGCTAGAACGTTACGGGATTTCTCGATATTTCATTATCAAATTCATAGAACTCTTTAAGCTCGTAATGAGCTTATTACTCGTGCCTTATCATTGTATAATGAATTATGTATTGAAAATAATTTAGATATCTCTTTTTCAAAATGTTCTTTTAAGAAATTGCTAAATACTTTAATTCGAATCTAATATTTGTTTTTCTAAACAGTTTTTAATTTATCCTTTTTATTAAATATATTATTTTTAAATATAGCATGTTAAGCTTCATATTGTTATTTAGTCTGTAAGGATATTGTAATCCAAAGACATTACGAAATAAATAAATAAATATTGTTTTAAAAATTGTAAAATATGCCGATTTCATTACTTGTTACCTCTCCGTTAGTGGTTGGCCTGGCTGACCTTCATTAAAAATTATCTTAGCAGAGTAAGTAACAGCTGCTAATTTATTATACTTTCAGAAAAAATCTGTCATTGTGATTGTGGTATATTTGGTTAAGCAGGCAGTTTTCCTGTCATAATTATGTAACTACATATCTGAAAAATGTGAACAAATGCAACATGCAAAAATATTGTGCAACGATGTCAGTGTACAGGAAATTTCATATGCGAGCTCATTAAGGGTTGGAGATTGTTAACTTTTATTAATATTGTATGTATGTAAATATGTAGGTAGGTGTTGCGTTGATTCCTCCCCCAGTTTAAAGTTTCTAACCTACTTACGTGTGTTTATTTTAATGAACAAATCTAAAATTTCTTCTGTTTTGATTTCGATATCTTTATGTAGATTTCCTAAAGCTAACCTATTGACTGGATTTTCTTTTATTGTTGAAATGAAATAAGTTTTTAAAGGCTTTACATAGAACAAAAAAAATTGTGTATACTATTTTTCACTACTTACTACTGTGGGCAAAAAGTAGTAAGACTTTTTAATTTAAATTTCGCGCGGAAACCCATTCATCAAAATATTATTTTTTTAAGGTTGGTATGACTGTCGGTGACATCTGTGCCAAAGGTCACATCAAAATAATCATTAGTGTTTAGTATACGCTTGTCTTTCTGAAGTACAAAAAGTGCATTCGGCGATTTTCACAATGAGTGAAATTATTCAACAAAGAATTTCCATTAAATTTTGTGTGCGGAATCAAATTTCTGGTGCCGAAACGTTCAGAATGTTGCAAACGGCCTTCGATGATAATTGTATGTCGCGAGCAAGTGTTTTTGATTGGTACAAATTGTTCAAAGTTGGTCGAGAACCCGTTGACGACGAACCACGTCCAGGACGGCCATCAACATCAACTGATCGTTGGAATATCGGAAGGATCAGTGAAACCCATTTTAAAACATCATTTGGGCCTAAGAAGAGTGAATGCACGGTTCCGGAATGGTTCCAAAATCACTGCATTGGTTTTACGAGACCATTTCGCCAAAAATTGGACTGATATCGTTCCGCAACCACCCTACCACCCTATTCGCCTGACTTAGCACCGTGTGACTTTTGGCTATTTTCTAAACTCAAAAAACCGATTTGTGGACACCGTTTTGAGTCAATTGAAGACATTAAACATGAATCGCTAAGCGCATTGAAGGCTATTCCGGAAATTGACTTTAACAACTGTTTCGAGAATTGGAAAAAACGTTGGCACAAGAGTATTGGGGCCGGGGGGGATTACTTTGAAGGGGACGAAATAGATTTGGAAGAATGAATGAAAAAATTTGAAATTATGAACAAAGTCTTACTAACTTTTGCCCACAGTAGTAGTTGCTACGATGCTATTTTCCCTTTCTGCTTTCATTCGGAGAAATTACCGTAACGTAATAAAATTTAAATTTATGGAACATAGAACGAATACGTAATCTGCAAGGAGTGCTTTTTTAGGAATTTTTATTTTTTTGCTTAATCATACATGATCGGCGGTAAAATGTATATGCGTTTCAAGTCCCTGATTCAAAATATATACCTTTTTTTTGGCTATTATTCAAAAATTTTGCATTTATTTACCGACCAGCACCTTTTTCAAAATATTAATTATTTTTATTTAAGCCACAAATGTCATTCTTTTTGGTTTTCCCTTCATTATACTTTTTTCCCCCCTGAATTCGATATTTTAATTTTCATATATCTTACTTTACTTTTCTTTTAATGGCACAACAGCCCATGGAGGGCCTAGGCCGAGCTTTTCTCATCCCCTCATGTTGTGCGTGTTAGTTTAATGCCGAATCCAAACGGCGAAGTGAAAAGCTTTTCATAGGCAATTTTTACTTTTGTAGGTTTGCCATTGCCTGCCAAAAAGTGGGGGCCGTGTAGAAAAATTATTTTTTTTTACTTTTTGATTTTGCCTGTCCCGAGATTTGAACCTCGGACACTCTGCGTAGCAGTCCAACAACAACAGCGACCATATATCTACTTATATCTACTTCATATATATCTACTTATACTTTCATATATCTACTTATTTAAAATTTCCATATTTGAGATCTGGCATTTTTGGTGTGCGAATATTCACCAATTATTTTTAAAATCAGTTCTGGGCTCTGCTTTAAAACTCATCTGTGTTTGTTTGTTGGGTTTTCTGAAGAAGCATAGCAAAAAAAGAAATTCAATAAAAACTCGTTACTTAAGAAAGCTCAAAGTAATGTGCAAACAATTGGAAAAAGTGCAAAAATTTAAGAAATTACAAAACTTAATTTTTTATTAAAATTTAACAATTTCTAAATAAAAAAAAGTGCAAGTATTTGAGAAATCACAAAACTTAATTTTTTATTAAAATTTACCAAATTTCTACAAAAAAAAAATAAATGGAACTAAATAATTTAATATAAATTTTAGGTCGTATTTGCTTTTAATTTTGTCTAATTAACATTTTTTTTTTAGCTTTTTAGATTTTTGCTACTTTTTCTTTGGTGTTTTTTTAGCGACTTGTTTCCTTGTTTGCTGTTTAACTTTGCCGTTTCCTTAGGGCCACAAAATCCACTTCTTGGATGGAAATTTTAGAATCATAACATAGTGGTCGGGCAAATATGAAAATGATAATAAGTACATTTTATTTTGTTTTATAATTATGTGTGCCACTTTTTTGCTTAGCCTGAAAAAAAAAACAAAACAAATTTTCAATTAATGATAATGACGATATACTATACAAAGTGGTAATTTAATGTTTATTTTTTGCAAAATATTCTACAGTTTTTTTAAAAATACTTCACTTTGGAGAAAATGCACTACTAAATGCACCCCGTAACTACGAGAAGAAAACGAAAAACCAAAGACAACATTTTCTTCTTAGTTATTAGCCCTGGAGCCATAATTTTTATGTTCATTAGGTGTAAGTTCATTTTTTGTAATCCTGGCAACCCTTACCAGCTCGATTTTCCTTTCGTTAAGTTTGGATAGAATAGCGGGGGTATTTCGCCAATCTTTAGACATTTTACCGAAATGTTTAAAGAATTGATATTACTAATCGAGAAGCCGAGAAGAAAAGACGTCCACCGCAGCAACCAACCCAACATTTAGAAGACCCGTTACGCGACGTCGCTACTCAAAGCACTAAGGAAAATCGAGTTGGAAAAGGTACGCCCCAATTATATTGTATTTAAATAAATATTATAAGAACCTCTTACTGCAGCCTTTCTTTTTTTATACACGATACTTTCAACTTCCCTCGAGATCCCCCCTCGTCCGGAGACGCAAAGCCCTCACCCTTTTACAGTTATAATCATATTTATGGTAATTATGGAAGAAGCTGCTTTCACAGCATCCACTTAAATCAATCAATGCAAAAAAACAAAACAAAAAAAAACAAAAATTACGCTACAAGCTTAATTCCTCAGATATAAAAAAATAGTTACTTAATTGTAAAAGTTGAGATTGCTTACACCAAAGTGACTAAAGTGAAATAAAAACAATATAAGTTGAGAGAAAAAAACTAACATTTTCATAAAACACTTTAGATGTTTCTTTCCAGCAAGCTAAAAAGAATAGAATACGTAGAAGTAAAAGTTACTGCTTACTGCTTAGCACCTTGGTAAAATGTAGGGAAAAGCTAAAAAGAAAAATCTCCTTCAACGTCACATATATGGGAAGAGATGGCAACGTGTTTGAGAAGCTGTCAATGTGACACGAAAAACTTTTACGCATAGTTTCAAAATTTATTTACATGTTAATGTGAAAAGTTTCCGTATTGTTAATGTCAAGATAAAGACAAGATCGAAATCAGTGAAGTTTTACTTTTTCACGACAAACAAAAAAATAGAAGAAATTTTTAATAAATTTGACAACGAAAAGTTAAAATTTTATTTATAAATATTTGCAAATTAAGGCGCCGCAAGTCTCAGAGAAATTAAAAAGTTTTAACTGTTCCTTCCCAAAAATCTACTATACCTATTCATTTTTGGTATATTGGTTAAAATCGGTTATTATTTTGATCGGATTTAATAGCTATTCAATCCACCACTAACATGTAAAAGCTAGTTAAGGAGAGTGGGCAAGCTAAATAATCACGCTGACATCACTTTTATCTTGGTTCTCGGCTATAGGAATATTGAAGGCAATGAGAAAGCTTAAGAATTGGCTCCCTTAGGTGCTGCTCTTACGCCCAGCCTTGTCAATGAATTTTGATGTTTCTTTCCAGGAAGCTAAAAAGACAATAGTAGCTATGCTTGAGCGTTTATCCGGAAATCATCTTGATACCTAAACCTACGACGTTGATTTAAATCAAAGAATATTTTTTTTGTAAGGCGCCTTAATTTACATACATAAGTAGGTATATAAGAGTGTACTTATCTTCTTCTTCTTTTAATGGCATAACAGTGGGAACAGTGGAGTGGGAAAATTCTTAAATTTACATACATAAAGCTAATTTTAATACATTATTATGATAATATAAGTAAATAGATTTATGTATGTAAGTATGAAATAAACTAAATCTAAAGTATCGACGTCTGTTGTACATGGTGCTGCTCAGTAATAAGGTAGCCTCGCAACTCGGTTTCTTGACAACCGACTTTGGCTGGTAGTAGCAGTACCGACGCTACAGCTGGTAGTAGCAGTCTTCATTCTCTTGACCTCAACGAGGATGGAGATAGTAATTTCAGCAGAGCGTAACCTCTTTGAAGCCTTCTTCTTTTTTTACTTTTAATGACACAACAGCCCATGGAGGGCCTAGATCGAGCTATTCGTATCCACTCATGTTGTGTGTGTTACATTTGTACATGAAAAGAAGAGGTCTACAGTTTTATGCCGACTCCAAACCGCGAAGTGAAGAGCTTATATGTTTGCCATTGCCTGCAAAGAGGTGGTGATATGTTGAAAAATTGTTTTTTCTAATTTTTGATTTTGCCTGTGCCAAGATTCGAACCTCGGACACTCTGCGTAGCAGTGCAATGTGCTACCACTACGCCACAGTGACCAGCCATTATAAAGCCATCAGCCAGAGTAGTGCTCGACGCCTCCTTATTTCCTCCATTTGGGACAGGATTGTGGTCCACATATAATGACTACAACGTGTCACAATTGTGACATCGAAACTCAAACTGTAGCCGGGGTGTTGACAACCCATTAATTAATTAACTAATTCCCTGGCTGACAAACTAACATAACAAGCAGAACACCTTGGATTAGGAATGATTTTGACTGACATGCAACTGTTAACAGCCGTCATCACGAGGATCCTACACTACTACCATATAACTCAATTACGGCACACATCAAGTGCATGTTGGCCCCTTAAGCGACTGATAACCCGACGCGCCAGATTGCACAATCTTAGTTCTAGATGCGCTCACTCTCTAAGGTAAAACATTACTTTTTTACTCCGTTACCCACCACTTTACTCTGAAGAGTGAATATGGCTATTGATTTAAGGTAATTTTGTTTCCCTGATAGTTACAACTTTATCTAAGGGAATTTAAAATAAAAACACCCATATTTAACCTGAAATTCTTCACGATGAGATTTGTTTTTATGCTGGGCAACTACTCAGAATTTGGAGTCGTTATCAATGTGTTCCATCATACCAGAGGTATCAGGACATCTAAATTTTCCATTTATTCTTTTACAACCAACACAAAATCTCAAGAAATCATACATCAAAGAAATTTCCTACAAATTTTGTCGGTACACAGTTTTTACGTGTTGTTTTGACTGCGAAAGAAGAATACATAAAAATGTTAAATTTAAATTTTATGCATTAACTCTAACTCTGAAAGATGAAGTTGCCAAAAATTAGGAAAATAATCTTCCAAATTAGAAACATAAAACAAACAAATTAAATTTTATTTTAAACAAAACGGAAATGTAAATTTATTTACTCAATTTTTTATTATCCTTTTCCCCTTTTTTACTTGCAGGTGCTACTTGAAAAAAAGCGAAATAAATCTTTCTTTCTTTGGAAGGAATCGAGAAGAATAAATACAATATAACGAGGACTCTGCTGAAAAGTGAAAAGGAAGTAAGTAAACAATAGAAGATTAAAAAAAGTTTTTTTTGTCGAGGATATGCAAACAAAACGCAGAAACAAATGAATCTCCCATAGGATATGAAAAGGACTACAAAGGAAAATGGCAAAAATCAATAATAAATCCAAGAACAATATCAACAGAACAAACATGAGCAGCAAAAACAGTAGAAATAAGGAAACCCATGCGACGCCAATAAAACCAGCAGCAACAGCAACAGCAGCTTTGAAATGTATAAAAACAACAACAATAACAACGACGGCAACAACAAAAACAATACACAGAAAGCAACGAAACATACGGTGGCAGCAGCCGCTTCGAATAACATGTGCTGGAATAGAAAAATCGCTGTGGATGATGTTGGCAATGTTTTTGCTATTTTTGACAATTGAGACCATACATGCCACAGATATAGCACAAGAACAACAGCAGCAACAGCAAAGTCATAGAATAGAGGCAGCCAGAATGCCAACGACAACGCCAACAACAACAGCTAAATACAGTCAACCATTAACATTGGGCAACAATGATAGCGATAGTTTCCGTCCGATTATTCCCAAGGATATTAATCCGGAATATATTTCACGAAATGTTTTCACTGAAACCGGACAATATCGAGTTTTCCAGCCAATAAATAGCGATTTGAGAGTAGGCGTAGCCACGACGTCAGTAGTGCAACAGCAAAAACAACAACAACAGCGGCTACAACAGTACAAGGATCATAATCATAATGATAACAATAAAGTAGGAGTAATTGAAGAGAAACTGTTGAAGGAGGAAATAACAATAGAAAAAACAAAAGCAACACAAACACAAACAGAACAAAAAGTAGCAACAAGTACTAAAGGAAATAAACCAATGGAGGGCAATATCAAAACAACGGAAGCATCTGCAGCATCAGTAGCACGTGATAATAGGCAAAGTTCAGAACAGCGACAACAACAGCAGCATGGTCTCTCAAATGACCTCCCTCACAAGATCATCATCAATCATCATCTCCCTCCAAAGCATAAATCACTAATAACTGAAACATCGCCATACAGACTGTCATCCTCATTGCCGCTATCGCCGCCATCACCTTCAGCCCCCGCTGTCAATTTTAATAATACAATAAACACTGAGATGAAAGCACTTGAGGATCTGCTAGTGGAATATGTTGAAAACTTCTTTAACAAAGGACAATATCAACCTTTGCCGGGCTTGGTTTTTGAATTACAAAAGAACCGCACGGACCCGCTGGAAGCAGGTGAACTTCATTATCCGACAAATAATAAAAAGCGCCGTCATGCCATAGGAGGAGGGAAAGCAGATGATTTGCCAGAAGCAGCAGCAGCAGATAGTAGCATTAGTATTAATATTCCACGAGCACTAGAATCGGGAAGACTATTGTTCTTCACAGGTTAGTACATACGTATATACCGCTTACATATGTTGTACCCTTCTATTGCATTTGTATGTAAACATACAGTCAACGACAGAAATATATTTCCACTTGAAGCTTTTGGAACATTGACTGTTCTTGACGATATTAAAGATGAAGAATGAGAAATATTACAATACAAATCTATAAATTTTGGTGTAGGTCCCTTCCATTCATGTACAAATATAACAGGCACAACGCGAGTGGATGCGAAAAGCTTGGCCTTTGGCGCTACACGCGGTCATAGTCGACACTGACTGATAAACTGAAGTTCATTGTGGTGAAGGCATAACCCTTGCCACAATGGCTGTCTATCTCTTTATCGGTGTCTTGTGTGATTGTATTTGTTCTCTCATTCTCCCACCTTCTTCCTCCCACCTATCAATCTTCCTTCCATTCAACACAATGATTTGCATTCAATGCACTGTGTGTTGAATGTATCAATTTGGTGTTGGCTTTTTTTCATATGGAAAATACTGAAAAATGTTGGTAAAGTTCTGGACCTAATTCATTTATACTACGAAGTAGAGCAAAAGTAAGAGTGCGCCATTGAATAGAATGCCTTGTGAAATCTTCATGAAGTACTTACTGTGTAACTTCTAACATTGTTTTATATATTTTTATGCTAGGTCCCATTCAAATATGGTAACTCTTGTAAATTCGACAGAATATTCTTTTCCTTGTACATTTAATACATAAGTACTTCCTTTGGAGTAGCTTTCTCTAATTTTACTGTCGTTTCGATAAAGATGCGCAATAAATTAAGCCACGAAAATGCCTTAAGGCTGAAATATGTATTATAATATTTATGAAAAAATCGGTTTACATATATCATTTTTTTTATCCGGCACTGAAACACTCTTGATCGACGGAAGATCAAGAGTACTTAGTAAATGAGCGATCAAATATGAACCTATGAAATTTATTATTTATTATTTTTTTTACAAAAAATAAACTCATAATCCAATTCTTTTCTCCTTCCTCTATCTAACATGATTTCCACAACGTTTTCTCCTCCATTAAAGAAATAAAAAAATATTAAGTGGACAATTTTTTCTGTCGCTGGCTATAAAACTTTTGCCTATTGTTAATATGTGCTCCTTATTCTTTCCTTCTTCTTTGCTTCTGTTTTTTTTTGTTAAACTTGTTAATTAAAAACTTTATTTCTTATTTTCTTTTACAGGGTTAAAGAAAATAATGTGGCCCATTTGGATGGGCTTAAATATATTAAAATCGCTGTTGTTTGCCATGTTTTTACCGACTTTAATTGGTTCTTTTGGCAAACTTTTGGGTAAAGGTATGTACAAGATATAAAAAAAAAAAACAAAAAAAATCAAGAAAGATGAAAAATATGTGGTTTTATCTAGCCACCTTTTTTCTTTTCCTTGTTATTGTAAAGCATCGTTACTGTATTGAAAACATATACAAAATTTGAGTTAGTAAGGAAACGAAAAAAGTTTCCAATTTTTTTTTACGGAAAGTAAATAAAGTTGGAAAGTACAAAAGTTCTAGTAAGATGGAGATGGAAATTATAGCAAAATACTTTTAAAAGCGTTAAAAGTGTCTGGCAGCAACAAAAGTGCGCGAAATTGTCACGGTATCCGACTTCAATTGAGACTAAAAGCTTGAGGTTAATATGAAAACAGACACTCACCAGTAGGTAAAAGTACATACTCGTACATAGGTAGAATTAGGTACATACTTACATTTACCATACATGTGTATGTACTAAGCAGAGCTGGGCAGAAAATCGTTAATCGTTAATTAACGACGTTTAATTTACGATACGGAGTAACGGAGTATTACTGTTTCCATTGGCATATAAAAATAATGTTAATACAGAGCAAAAAGCAAAAAGAGTATACGATTTTCAAGTTGCTGCACTGTTGCCAGATTAGGGTAAATTTACCAAAAAGGCGTAATTTTTTACTTATTCATCAATCATCAATCGATCTGACTGCAGCTATTTATACCGCTTAAAAACCCTATCATTCTGTCTGTTCATACTCAGTGAAACAAAATTTATCGACTTATTAGAGCTATTGCGACAACCTCGATAGTCTAGTTGGTAGCGAACTAGGCTCTCGCGTGTAGTAGGATTCTCGTCTTGGTTTGGTCGTTATTTCTTTTTCCTAGCCTTCTTACAATAGTGGATTTTTGATGTTTTTCCATGTACAAAAATGTGTTGATAACTTATTTTAACATATTTAGTCAATGAAATGGTAAAAATTATGTGATTTTCGAATTCAGCATTATCCTTTTAACAATGAAGTTTCCTTAACTTCCAATATCTCCTGTTTTTGTCTAATGTTTGTATGGGGACGGTGCACTGTGCGCCGTTCGGAACCGGTGTTAAACTGTAGGTCCAACCATGTGGTATCACAATGGGTCATTCTGCCCAAGTGTTTCCTATTATATAGTAGGAGGGCGACATTAAACTAACCGAGAGTTATTGCACATTTCTAATGCAAATCGTGCTAAAATTTTAAAAAATAATTCTTAAACTTTTTTATCTTTTATCTTTTCATTAAAAAATCAAATTTAAATAGTTCAAAATTAAAATGTAGAAAATTGTATTTTGTTGTCAGACATATTTTTTGAAATATCTCGCTTTGTGTACAAATTTTCCTAATAGACTTCATAAACAATTTTTATTGATAGATTTTTTTCTTACGTAAAAGTTTTGGTTTGGAAAACCAATAAAAAAAAACCAAAATTTGTATAAATACCACAATCGCATCTCATGATATATAGAAACGATGAGATGATAAGGAAGTATTCAAGGATATTTTAAAAACCTAGCAGGCACCAAATACTTAGATTCATATTTTATTTTATTTACTTTCTTTACTTTTACTTTTAATGGCACAACAGCCCATGGAGGGCCTAGGCCGAGCTTTTCGCATCCACTCATGTTGTGCGTGTTATAAAGGGTGCTTTTTTTAGAAGTTTGGTTTTCAATCTGGCAATACTTTTTTCGGAGCTGGTCTTTTTGACAGCTGTCACTTGATTTATGCTCAGTTTGGTTTGCGTGTTATAAAGGGTGCTTTTTTTAGAAGTTTGGTTTTCAATCTGGCAATACTTTTTTCGGAGCTGGTCTTTTTGACAGCTGTCACTTGATTTATGCTCAGTTTGGTTTGCCATTTCGTAATGAATAGACTTACTCCTGAACAATGTTTGAAAAATATTGAAATTTATTATTAAAATTCATGTGCTGTGAGAAAAGTGTTTCTCAAGCTACGTCCATTTAGCGACGAGGCTCATTTTTGGCTAAATGGATACGTGAATAAGCAGAATTGCCGTATTTGGAGTGCAGACCAGCCAGAGGCAATTCAGCAGCTACCAATGCTGTTTGGTGCGGTTTATGGTCAGGCGGCATCATTGGGCCGTACTTCTTCAAAGACGAAGGCCGTAACGTTATGGCCAATGGAGAAAGGTACCGTTCGATTATAACACTTTTTTTTTACTTTTTTTTTTTTTTTGATTTTGCCTGTGGCAAGTTTCGAACTCCGGACACTCTGCGTAGCAGTCCAACGCATTACCACTACGCCACAGCAACCAATAGAATTCAATAGACTTTTTCAAAAACAAATGTAAGCATTATTTGATATCAGTAAATGTATTACTAAGTACCTGAATATTACCATATTACCATCACCAAGAAAAGGTGAGAAAATATTTTCAACGTCTTGTAGGCTCTATGAAATGTAAAACAAAAATTGACTAACGTATTGACGAAATCTCGATTAATATTCAATTTACCATAGCCGTAGACGCGTAACTTAAAGTAACGCTGACAAAAAACCGGCAATGTCGTGAGCAAAGCAAAGATATTGATAGACACACAAATATAAAAAACACAATTTACACTTAATTTAAGCTACTCTTTTTGGCTTCATACGTAATTTCCATTTTTAATAACACAATAAATAACTTGCAGGCATAATTTCTGGCTCCGCACCACTTTTCATACGTCCAGCTGATACACCACAAGACCTAGACTTCAGAGATAATACATTCAATTTCGATGATGACAGCAAATTCGGTATGACTGACGAGCCGACCAAAGACGATGGTTACGCATACAATCATCCAGGTAAGTCAACCATATCGGAAAGCATTTCAATTACTTATTGTATTTATGTAAGTAAATATGTATTTAATAAATTTTCTCCAAATATTTCCAGAAGCATCACAGCAACACAATCAATATTTGTATAATGCGGCTGCAATAAATCAGCAGGCGCTTTCACGTTATGGCATGAATGAGCAACAAAAAATGCCCGACACCTATTTGAGCGCATTGCAGAGCATAAGCTCAGCTTCATTCAAGAATTCCAATTCCATTTCGGGCAGCTCTTCGGCTGGTGGATTAGGTGGCGGCGGCAGCGGTGGACAAGGGGCTCCCATGCGCACAAAACCAGCAGCGCCCGCTAATATCAATACATTCCAAACTTTTCAGAAAGTACCCGCTTCCTCGCTGCTGCTCTCCAACTACGATCCGTTCTATAGTCCGTTGTTGTCGCGTTTGGATTCGGTGTTTGCGCAGCTGAAACTCAATTCAGAGAATGAAGATTGTCGCGAGAAAGTTATTTGTCTAATGTATGCTAGTCCAGCTAAATATGCACCGTATAGTAATCTAGTGTCGGCGCAATTGAGCCGGTAAGTTAAGTGAATTTTCAATGCTAAAAAAGGCGCGGTAGTGTGTGGCTGTTGGAAAGTAAAAGCCTAAATGTAGGCAATAGAAATTGTTTGACTGAACTAGCAACTACGTGTGGTGTAGTCAAGTAAGAAAATGTCATACCAAGCAGTAGCGTCACCATAGGTTACAAATGGGGGCTACAACATTTAATTCTTAAATATTCTTTTATAATTCATTCATTAAATGAGTACCGCCCAATAGCTATACTCCCATTTATATCTAAAGCGTTAGAATCGTTACTTAGTCAACAAATTAACACACATTTGAGTAAAAATAGTTATATAACTGAAAGGCAATCAGGCTTTAGGGCCAAACATAGTTATATAACTGCTCTAATTGATGTAATTGAAGAGTTACGTTCTAGCATAGATGACAATAAAGTAGGGTTCTTAGTTCTGTTAGACCACTCCAAGGCTTTCGATACAGTCGACCATAATATTTTGGAGACAAAACTAATTAAATTATTTAACTTCTCGCCATCTGCGACGAATCTTATTGCGTCATATCTTTCCGATAGGCCACAAGCTGTCGTCGCCAATAACTGTTCATCAGTCTTTCTACCCATTATAAGAGGTGTTCCTCAAGGTTCTGTCTTGGGTCCCCTTTTTTTTTCTATGTACATAAATGACCTACCTAGTGTTTTGAAAAACTGTAAGATCCATATGTACGCAGATGACGTCCAGTTGTGAGAGCCTCTATGACTGCATCAACAATCTGAATAGTGTTCTTGAAAACATTGGTAATTGGGCAATAAAAAACGGCTTAAGCCGTAATCCTGCAAAGTCAAAATGCTTGGTAATTGCGAAGAAAATCATTGACATTTCCACTGCCCCTAACCTTTCATTAAACGGAAACAATATTGAATACGTAGACTCTGCAAAAAATTTAGGGGTAACCTTCAACAGAACTCTAACTTGGAATAACCGCATAAGTAACACGGTTGGGAAAGTCTACAGCATGCTTCGTGTTCTTTGGACGACGCAGCACTTTACTCCTCTTCATATACGAATGCTACTTGCTAAAGCATATCTCATACCAACAATGCTATATGGCTGCGAAATATTTGCAAATTGTGATAGTCTTTTACGGAGTATCTTAAATTAAATATTCTTTTCAATAACATTGTTCGTTATGTGTTTGAACTAAAAAGAAGAGATGATGTTTCCCAGTATGCTAAAAGAATCCATGGCTTAAGCTTTGATAACTTACTGAACTATCGAACGCTTTTATTGTTGCATAAAATTATATGTAATGCAGAACCCAGTTATTTGTTTTCGAGATTAAACTTTTCTATATCCAATCGAACTAATATGATTAACTGTTTACGTGTTTCTTGTTTAACGTCTGAAAGTCAGTTTTTTGGACACTCTGTTCGTCTTTGGAATGCACTTCCTAATAGTTTAAGATCTGGTAATAATGCTGTGCAATTCAAAAATAAACTAGCTTTATTCCTTTCTTCGCTGTAATAGGAAATAATGAAATATATCATGTTATTAAAATTTTTACGAATAGATGAATAGATGTTTAATGTTTAATTTTATAGTAAAGTTTAAATTTGTATGTCATGCAATATATATTATAAGTCGTATTTAATCTTGTTTACGCTACATGCTGCCGGTACTGCTAATAAGGTTTTAAACTTTGTTGTGCCGGTTTTCGAAAAAAAATAAAAAAAAGGGTATGAGAGTTAGGGGGACATCAGTAGATATAACACTATTCTCTTATAAAGTTATATCAACGATTCATACTTCATATAAGTATATATTTATAAATATCCTTGTGGAATTTTATTCAGTTTAATTTTCTATGAATTCTCAAATTACTATGAAAATTAAAATATACCGCAATATTAAAAGAATGTTTTTTCACTTAATGTCTACATAAACTCATAATTTTGTCATTAATTTCCTCAATAATTGAGGAAATATATCACTTTATTTCCTCTAATTTAATTTTTTGACTTTGAAATGCTTCATTAATAATAAATTGACTTATCATATGTATATCGCCAGTTTCGAAAAATAACTACTTACTTAGCTGGCACTACAACCAATGATCGGCTCTATAAAGCTTCGCCAAGTGCAGTCAGGTCGCCCTGTACCTGGTCTTTCCAACGGAGATTAGCACGTCCTCTTCTGCGTGTTCCTCCACCGTGGTTCAAATAAAAATCCCTTCTAGCCGGAGCGCTTTCTTCGGATTCGCTCAACATGAACCAGCCAGCGAAGCTGCTGGATTTTTTATAAGCTTGACTATGTCAGTGTCGGCGTACAGCTCATACAGCTCATCGTTCCTTCTCATTCGATGCACGTCGTCCATGCATATTGGACCGGAGATTTTACGGAGTATCTTCCTCTCGAACGCTCCTAACAGCTTCTCATCATTGATGGTGAATATCCACGTCTCGGCGCCATATATTATACTAGGACGGGAAGGATGAGGGACTTATAGAGCGTTATTTTCGTCGGTCGAGAGAGGGCTTGGCTTCTCAATTGCCTACTGAGCCCGTAGTAACACCTGTTGGCAAGAGATAATCTCCGCTTGATCTCAAGGATGACATTATTATTGGTTATTATAGGTAAAGGAAATCCTTGACTTCAAATGTATAATTGTCAACAGTAACATTTTGTCCAAGACGCCGTGACTCTTTGTTTGTTGACACAAGGTATTTCGTTTTGCCCACGTTCACCACTAGACCAACTCGACGAGACTCCCTTTCCAGTTTGGAGAATGCTGCTCTAACTGCTAGCGCGTTGGTGCCAATGATGTCAATGTGACATCATGACACTCTTGTAGAAGATAGTGCCAGAGATGTCAATATTAGCAGCTCGAATTATATATTTTCTCCAGCATAAGGTTAAAGAAGTCGCATGATAGGGAGTAACCTTGTCTGAAACCTAATTTGGTATCAACTGGAGCGGGGAGGTCTGTCTCAATTTTCACTGCTCTGGAAGTGTGAATATCTGGTCGATGATGGATTTACCATGCCTGAAGCCACACTGTTAAGGTCCAATTAGTTTGTTGATAGATGATGGGCTACTGTCTTTCGCACAGTATGCTTGATAGAACCTTATATGCATTACAACGAAGCCTTATCCCATGGTAGTTAGCGCAGATCGTGGACTTATCTATCTTATAGATTGGACATTTGTGAGCTCATCGGCTCCAGTTTTAAACAACTCAGCATTATTGTTTTTCAGGTTTTTCAGCCCAGCAATGGTTGTTAAGACCTCCTCATTGTCGGTACTTCACGGTGGTACTTCAACGCGGTCAGTACTTGGGGTTTCCTGAGTAGATTCCGCAGTGGTGATATTATTTCCGTCATCGCCATTAACAAAAAGAGCTATATCCATAATCTTATTACGCCCTGGACATCTGTCACCAGATTTCCGTCTTCATCTTTCCAGGCTGCCCCGATCTTCAAACTATCAGTCAGGCATCTTATTCTTTCAAAGAATTTTCGGACCTCGTTCCTGTCCCGCAACATTTCGATATTATTGAATTCGCGTCTTTCTTCATCTCTTTTTTTGCGCCTGAAAAGACGTTTCTCCTCCCTCCTCAACTCTCTGTATCACTCTTTAGCAGCTCGCGTTGCAACTGACTGCAGGGTGGCTTTGTAAACAACATTTTTCGCTTTAGCAGCATTGCGACACATTTCTCCGTCGACGGGTGTAGCCTAGCACCTCTTCGGCAGCCGTATGCATAGAGCGGGAAATCCACTGCACGAATATTTATCATCAAGTTGAGGGCGTACGTCTGGTACATTGGAAGTGTGCCTTCCGTCGATCACAACATGATCAATCTGGTTTCGTGTGTTTTGACCAAAGGACCGCCAAGTGGCGTTATGGATATCTTCTTGTTGGAATCTCGTGTCATGTTTCGTGTGGCGGCGAAGTCGATCAGTCTCATACCGTTGTCGGTGGTTTCGTCGTGGAGACTGAATTTTCGGATCGTCGGACCAAAGAGACTCTCCTTGCCCACCTTGGCATTAAAGTCGCCTAACACGATTTTAATAACGTGGCGGGGGCAATGCTCATAAGTTTTGTCGTGGAGCTCGCAGAAGTCATCTTTGGTCGTTTCATCCTTCTCATTCGTCGGGGCATGGACACAAATTAGGCTGATGTTGAGGGATTTTACCTTGATGCCGATAGTGGCTAGGCGCTCGTTCACGGGCGTGAACCTCGAGACTAGATGACGCAGTCTCTTCCCAACCACAAATCCAACACCAAATTCGTGTCTCGCAAATTCGCGAGACACGAATGTCCCGTCCATCGCATTTCCTGTGATATCAGCTCTATATCTTTGGAGGACATCCACCAGGTAGATAGGAGCACCTTCCCTGTAGAGGGTTCGGACATTCCAGGTGCATATCCATAAATCGTTGACCTTTGGGCGTTTGCGGGAGACGTCAACATTAGGGGAGTTCCTTATTCGAGGCATAATTTGAGGATTCATTGCGGACTATTTTAACGTAGTGCTTTTTAAGCCCAAACCACAACCATTCATTCATTCAAGGCCACGGAGAAGCCCGCAGCACACACTAGTTAGCTCACTAACGGGTGTCAAACCGCTAACCAGCGGACGTCACAAGGAGGCAGTGTGCCGACTTGAGACATAGAAGCGCAAGGATCGAACATGGACAAACCTGCGACTGTCACGAACTTCATCCTGTGTCCAACTCCCCCAGGCCCACCCCAGGCCCACAAAAAAATAAGTAGATACTAATAATAAATATTTCTGCATTATTAACGATTTGTCTCAACCAGCTATATACATACGTATTTCCATAAATACCTACACATACATACATAGTACCTATAACATGACTTTACATAGTTTCGTAACATACATATCTTAAGTTCTTCGAAACATTCTAAAATTAAATGAAAATCCCAATGATACGCTTGTGGCCGAAAATATCATGTTGTGGCATTATTTGAAGCTTAAAGGATAACTATAAAATCTACTTAAACGTTATAATAAATTGTTCCCCTTAATAGCAAACATACACAAAAATGTTTTGCGTTTGTTTGTGTTGGAATTTTGACTGTATTTTATTGGCAGCTTTAAAAGCTGTGTATGTATTTTAAATCTTTTTTGGATTTTCTAAAGACAAAACATATTTCTGATTACATATATACACTTAATAATATATAATAACACACTTAAATAGCTTAACAAGGTAAAGCTATTAAATTTATTATTGCTATAAATTGTCGCATGTTTAAGGCCATTCCTGTTGAAAACTAAGCGATTTGCATAAACTTTAAGTATCCTATTATTAGTAATATTGCTTTTATAGAGATTACTGAGGGATCAGTTAACTTTCATCCGTTGTTTTCTAAACTATACTAAAAAGCTCTCTGAAGGATACTATAGATTAATATGAATATACATATTATATGTTACAGAGCACAAATGGTCGCCATGTCGTAAGTTGTGTGTACTACGCAAAATGACTATGGTCGATACTGGGCACAGTGGAAAAATTCAAAAATTTAACATTTTCTACACGGCACTCAAAATCTTACTTTTTCCCCTTCTACTCCTCTCGGGAGCTTAGGACAATCTGGGTCTAGTAATAATTTCATTAATCTGTTGGTTTTCACCATCTGGTGAAAATGGTCCTGTGTTAATGGGGCTTCCTTTTGCTTTGACGTTGTCTAGTATGAACGCTTTACCACACTGTGCTGCGTATGCGGTGTGTGTCAAAGCTGACAATTTGATGGATTTACAGTGCTGTGTGTGAATGTGGGGTATTTTTATTGTTACATGACTTTTCCCGTGACTCACTGTTTATGGGTATGACTTCACCAGCATGTATTCGAATAGCTTCAAATAGCTTTCCATCAATAGCTTTCCATCATTTTTTTTCGACTAATACCAAATTCGAGCAAATGTCAATTGAAATTGACACCATGTGTTTTTAAGACTGAAATTTATTTATGTAATTGAAACCTCTTAATCTTTGGAAAGAGTTGAAGGGTTTATTATTTTTAAGTAATTTTCTTCGTGCAATTCACTTTCAAGCTAGTGAGGAATTGTTTTCATAGACTTCATACTTCATACATCAATAGTCTTCCGTCGCGGATTCGTGACCCGTCTGGGTCTGGTGGTTAATTCTTAACCTTTTTATATCCCTACCGATACTTTTGAAGTGAAAGAAAATTATATGAAGGTGTACGAGTAACTTGAGTGACAGGCAATGTACGTTCAGAACCGAAAATAAACTGTGATTCAATTGGGGAAAAATACAATAGTCAATAGGACTGAGTGCAGTGGAAGGTCTATGGTCCCCAAAAAAAGAAAAAAAAAAGAATAAACAATATCACTGAGATTTTTTTTATTTATGCATTCAACACACAGGGTGTACCTTTATGAATGCAAAGCATTGTGCTAAATGGAAGGAAGATTGATAGGTGGAATGAAGAAGGAGGAAGATTGACAGAGGGAATGCAACCACACAGGACACCGATATGGACATAGACAGCCATTGTGGCAAGTGTTATGCCTTTACCACAATGAACTTCAGTTTATCAGTGTCGACTATGACCGCATGTAGCGCCAAAGGCCAAGCTTTTCGCATCCACTCATGTTGTGCGTGTTATATTTGTACATGAATGGAAGGGACCTACAGTTTTATGCCGACTCCGAATGGCGAAGTGAAAAGCATTTCATAGGCAATTTCTACTCTTGTAGGTTTGCCATTGCGTGGCATCACTACGGTGGTGCCGTGTATACATTATGTAGTTGTTGCTTTTTTTTTAATTTAATTTTTTTATTTTGCCTGTTTGAGATTCGAACCCCTGACACTCTGCGTAACAGTGCAACGCACTACCGCTACGCTACAGCGATATTGGAGAAAGGGATTAGTGGTTACATTTACGAATATCTTGCCTTTTTTTGTGACTCTATAAGTGTTGTTTTAAATCTGAAGTGTATTAGTTCGAAATTCGTAAGAATGACTTGATAGTTTTTCGTGATAATTTTGTTGGAATGCTCGATCGTGTCGGGAGCGACTGAAACTTTAATTGCAAAAACATGTAAGGGAGTACCACCGTTTGTGTTAAGTATTTAAACATTTTTCACATACTTACTATGATTTGGTTTTGGCCAGTCACAAATTGCAACCAATATGAAAGATTGGTGGAAATGCTGCGTTGGAGTACAAACATTGCTCAAGACACCCCAAAAATATAAATTTTTATTTTTGGAAAATGTTGCTGGGAGCCGCTGATATAATATATTTTCTATTCTGACATGTTGTGCTTAGAATAGCACTCAACAAGTCAAATAGAGGATGACGAGACGGCAGCTCACATTATGAATGAGTGCCCAGCTGTGTTTTGCCTTTGGAGAAGTCACATTCTCTCCTGCATATGATGTTCCTTCATAAGAACTTCAGAATATTTTCCGTCGTAATTAAAATTTCGCACAAATTATCTTTGAGTGATGGCAATACTACTAATAACTAACTAGTAACTAGCCTAACTTAAGTGTTTTCATTTTTTTGTCATTGTTATAAAGTTAAAAAAATTCAGCGTTTTTTAAATCAGTTTAAATCAGTTTTTTTCTTGATTTTAATGATGCAAAAGTTGGCAACACTGCCAAAAGTTGATCACCTTTCTCTGTCTTTTTTGAATTCCTTATTCCACTTACTGTTTTCTATGAATTTTAAGCAAAACTAAAAGTATGCTACATGACGGAAATTCCATCTATGATGCTTTAATGCTTTAATGCTTTAAAGCTTTAAATAAATTGTATCCCATTTTCCTGATATACTCTTGGAAATTACGCAATACTTTTTTGCACGGAAATCCTTTATACCCTTATATGGTACATTGCTAAATAATTTATTTCTGTTGTATGCTCCTTCACATTTATTTTATCTTTACTCTATATATTTCGTTGTTGTCGTATTTATTTGCAGAGAACTGAACGAGTTGCGTAAGCCAACCTCTGATAACGAAGACATTTTACGCTTCTTCAAGTATATGCGCGCTGCTAAGGATGGGCAAGACGGGGTCGACTGTGAGAAGTCATTTGATAGATGCAAAGAATTTAAGGATTTCGAAAATCCGGCAATGGTCTCGACTTATCATGACATCAACAAATTGGTACAAGCGCGCAAAATGACATAAAAAGCAGATGGCAACTCAGAGGAGATGCAGGCTGCGATGAATTCGAAAATACGAACAAGCTATGAGAAAGAGCGGAAGGAGTAGAGGGAGAAGCATGGATTATACCGGCGCGGAGATTAATGCTAAAGCATCAGAGCACAGACGGCGTGGCATGTGAAAAAAAATAAATAAATAAATTAGCCATAATGTTTGAAAAGGAAAATGGCATATGGGTGGTGTGTATGGGCAAATGTTTGATAGATTGTGTGTGTGTGAGCGTACTCGTAATTAGGTAATGAAAATTTCTTAAAGTTAAAAATAGCTAACAATTTAATAAGTAATGAAATGAAGCAGATACTAAAAAGTGAAAAAAAAGAGTTGAGTAGCGGGGAAAGAAGGAATTAAGGTTTGATTAAAGGATGCGTATCTTTACTTTACCTCTCTTATTCCCAAGTCTATCACTTTTTTTGTCTTTCTCTATTTTTTTCTTCTACTCTTATTTTATATAAGTACATACTTACAATATTTACTTAAAATTTTCTACTTTCTACAGCAAATAATTTACTGGGTGCAAAATAGTGTAAATATTTGATTAGGTCAATGGCAACACAAATGTTTTCCTCTCACAAAACTCCCACAAATTGTATGCTTTGTTACACTCTCCCCTCACAGAGAGTCTCTTATTCTCGTTCTTTTTCTGCTTTCTGCTTTCTGCTTGGTTTGTTTTTGTTTGTGTGTGCTAAACATTTTGCGTCAGCTTTTAGTTAACGCAAGCAAATATTTTTTAATTGTTTGTTAAATATGAAATTAAATTAAATGAATTAAGAAATCTTTGTTTTGTTTGTATTATCAACGTGTAGAATTAAATTAGCCCCTATTCCTGGAAAATGAGCAGACCAAACAAGTGTTTTGTGTGTTTGTGGTATGTTTCAAATCAAATTAATTCCAAATTCCTGCTTAATTGAATGTAAATAGTTAAGTTATTTTAAATGAATATTTATTTAATTTATTTTATTATATATTTTCTAATTACTTAGTATATATTATCTATGAAACAAAATTTTGTTGAATAAAAAAATTATTACTTATTAACTTATTCCAATTAGTTAAAACTTTCGTTTAAATAAAATTATGACACCAATCAACGCAAACATACCTAGTCCTGCCATAAGTTCCGTTACAATTTGAATATAGTGTAAAAATTAAAGAAACGAGTTTTTTTAATGTGTTGCAATTTTTATTTTGTTATTAAATTATAGTGTTTCTGAAAACCAACATCTTATTCAAAATGGTCGCCTCTCGTTTTAATGCACGCCTTTAGAGGATCAGGCCATAAGAGCTTTCTTAAGGCTCTCCAAATTTCGGTGGCGAACTTTGCAGGCCACATCCTCTAGCTCTGACCACAATTTGTAATCAAGGGGATTCAAATCTGGGCTGGAATATTCTGACGTAGCCAATCTTGAGTTGTTTTGCCTTTGTGTGCCGGTGCAGAGTCTTGTTGAAAGACCCAGTGCTCTCCATTAAAGAGGGTTATTGTCAAGTCTTTCATCACGCCTTCCAAGACATCTTTTTGGTACACTTTTGCTCCAGTTTTAACGCCCTTTTCGCAAAAATGCAAGCAACTGACGCCTTTATGGTATACTCCCCACCAGACCATAACGGATGTTGGATGATGACCTCTCTGAACCCTTGGCACAATAAATTTAGCTTCTTCAGATGTTCTCGCATAGATTTTGTCGTTTTGTTTATTAAAATCTTCCTCCACCGTAAAAATTTTTTCATCCGTAAAAAGGATATTTTCATGACCGTTTCTTGCGTGCCACTGCAAAAGTTTCTTACATCTTTCCAATCATATTTGTTTTAGCCGTGGAGTTAAAAGATGGCCTGTGCACCTGCGAAAGGCCTTCATGTGGAGGTCATCACGGATTAGTCGTGACATGGATCTGGAAGAAATATCCATCATAGCCATGATCTTTTGCTTTCTTAAGGGATTTTGGCGAATCCGCTCCCGCACAGCTTTTATGGCTCCACTCGTACGAACAACGCGAGGTCGACCACTTCTCAGCCTGTCTTCCACTTGAGACGATTCCAAGAAACGATCGATGGTACGATAAACAAACATTTTCGATATTTCGAGTTTTTTTTAGCAACGCGAATATTTGACTTGCGCTATTTCCGCATTTGTGCAATGCAATCACCGCGATGCGATATTCGTTATTGTCCCACTCCGTATTAATTACCAAAAAATGCGAATAACGGGATCATACAATTTAAAATTTCAAAGCCTACTACTTTGAAAAGCTTCTAACTGAACTTATGGCAAGACTAGGTATACGGTTAACTACAAGGTATGGCAGAAGTAATGTCATAATGTAATACTGCTAATGAAAAATTGGGCTCTGTTTTCGCGGAAAGTTTATTTGAATTTGTAAAATTTATGACATTAAGTTGAAAAAATGATATCGATCAAAAGACCAATTCCTGAGTTGATACAAATTTGTGCACGTTTTACGGCATTTTGGCTCTAAATTGGTTATTTGGTGGTGTATAACTGATCATTGGTTCTTGTCAGCTAATTCTCCATTTGTCTACGACACAGTGGCGTAGTCAGGTCGGGTGACACCAGGGGCAGCCCTAAATGATGTCACCCTATAATACCCCTCCCCCATCTTCTTTTGAAATAATTATACTATGTGTAGGTATGTACGATTATTTTTTATTTAAAAGTAAGTAGATAATACAGGAATTCATAAAGACGAGTGATCTTAAATTTATACGTACTTAATTTAAGTCACAAAATAGTTAAAACCTCTACGAGTATGAGACCAATAAGGGAAATTTTTATTTACAGCATGTTCTTCTTAAAGATCTGGGAAGATATTTGTTTACATACAACTTCTTTTTTTTTAATGACTATTTAATTGCTGTTGTAGGAAATTGATGTAACTATGTGAGTACATATTTAAAGTACCAAATTTACATTGCGATAAGTAAAGTTTTAAAAAAATATTTTAAAAATTTTGCATTTTTTTGCATCAAATTCTGAAATAACATTGCCGAAATCTAATTTGCTATTGATAAAATGTCTAGGTCGCATATCCTAGATTGACACATAATTGAGCGTAAATATGATATAATTAGATTTAACGTTGAAAAACTTCTTTCACATGAAGCCACAAAGACACAAATTGTTAAGAATAATTGAAGAGCTAAATATACGTTTAAAACAGACTCTATAAAGTCCCATTCTACAATAAAAGTTAGAATATCAAGCGTAGTCCATTTACTTGCGACTTTCAATTCAATGTTTGCTGCCTTGATTTGTCTACGAAGTCTTTATACTTCTACTTTAAGTTCTTCTTCTACAACTTCATCGTAGTGCGACGCGACCATTTTTCATTTATATTCAGTTCTTCATCCGTGCAAAA
Organism: Palloptera scutellata; assembly: GCA_958295655.1. Taxonomy (NCBI): domain Eukaryota; kingdom Metazoa; phylum Arthropoda; class Insecta; order Diptera; family Pallopteridae; genus Palloptera; species Palloptera scutellata. Next base: position 16,168,604 of record OY282450.1, read on the forward strand.
CAGCAAGTCATTTGTTTTCACAATTTGAAAGATATCGGCTATATCATTGAATGCCATGGCTCGAGACTTTAATTCTGTCGAGAAACGATCGATGCATTCAAGCATCGTCCTCTTGTTTTCTTCTTTAGCAGTTAAACCAATATCTCGTTCCGTTTCATCCGGCATTCTTTTCTTATACCTTATGCGCCAGCTGATGCTAATTTCCGCTTTTCTTGTAAAAAGAGAATCAGGGCATTCGATTTCGCTATTACTTTATCGACAGTTAATCCTGGAAATTGCAAATATTTTTGTGTAGCATCCAATTCCTCCAACACATCGTGCAAAAAACAAATGAAAACAAATGAAAGTATAATTTTAGACATTTACACCTACTTAGGTAATTATAATATTGTAATATAATAATAATATTGATAATATTAATAATTATAATATAACATTGCGGATGTCACCCCAAAAATGGTGACACCCGGGGCGGACCGCCCCCCGCCCCCCTGGCTACGCCACTGCTACAACACACTTATACATATGTAAAAGCAAAATGACATTCAACAGCATTTGGCACATTCACATTATGATATTACTTTTTCCCCACCCTTTACATACTACATACAATATCCTTTTTATAAATTATGAATCTGATTTTTTCTGACTGATGTTCACTCCATATATATATATATTATAGAAATTGGAATAATATTTGTGATTAGATCATAGCTCATCACCAACAACGAAATCGAAACGAATGACGGGAAATCGAGGTCTTCTAGTATTTCAACTCTAGTTATGGTTCAATTATCCAATCGTATCCTGCAAGTAATTACAGAAATAGCAACGCAGCGAAGATTTTCATATTCAGTAGATTTCTACGCAATGCTACGATACGTTCAGATACTTTACGATACGTTTGACTAATTGAATCTTATAAAAAATAATCGTAGCCACTACACTCAAAAATACTAATTCTTGATTACAGAGCCACAGTAAAGAGGTCAAGACGAAATTGTACTAATTCTGCCAAATTTGGAAGTTCTGGGGGAATGCATCCAATACTTGGGGTAATTTCACACTAAAGTTTCCCTCCAAAATTCCGGCTATTCACTCTATTTTATCAATAAATATTTATTTTTTAAAAGTTTTTAAGCTTCGTTCATCTGCCAGATTAGCAAATTAACTGACGATCTCTGATTTTCTTTTTTTATTTATTCTTGAGGTACAGCGCTCACCGCAATCGCCTTCCGGATACATCTCCAACAGGCATCAATTTTCTTTAACTTAGCTTTGAAGATTTTTTGCTTTATCTAAAAATTGAAAAATTATGTTTCTCTTTAAAAAAATTATACATATTAAAAATTAGCTGGAATTTATCAGAAAAAGAAAGTGGGAAATAAGGAAATGAAAAAAAAGAGTTATCAGTGTCGGAGTATCTTCAAATTTTTAACTCTTTAGTGGCCATAGTATAGCCACTTCAGATTTAAATTCTTTAACCAGATAATTCTCTTTCAGTCTTTCATATATCAATCATTTAATTTTCCATTTTCAAATTTTAATGTTTTTAAAGTACAGACTCAAAGCAAAACCGATTAAGATCCTTTAAGTACGATTTAGGATTAATTTAATAAATAATTTCCTAAAATCAAATTTGATTGTGTTAAATAATTTATACAAATAAAGCCAACATAACTTTCTACGTTATCTATTTTCAAGTTCCTCGCCCAATTTTTTTTTCTTAAAAGACAATTATTATCAGTCCCTTATTTTATGTAAACCAACTTTATCAACAAAATCACTTAGGAGAAATATATTAGAGATAAATAGTCGGTATCAGATATTTGTCTAGGGAGTCTTTGGTGTGCGACATATTTTCCTCCTCGACAACATGCTTGTCAAAGGCTCTCTGTTATATGGGTGGCCTGACACCATTAGCCGATGTGCTAGTGACCGAAAGTCTCTCTGAACTAAAGCAATTAGAAACCGAGGTGGTGGTCCAGGTGACTTTGACCACCTGTATTTTTAATTGTAGTGGTTTTGGACTACGTGGTTTGATACACAACAATTTACAAATCTTGTGGTATCAATCATAATAGCCAAAGTCGAGTTAAGATTGAAAATATTTTTCTTTATACATATTGTTGGCTATAAGTATGTAAATAGCTCACTAGTGAGAATTTTTAATTTTCGGAATTATATATAATTTCTAGACCTGAATATATAGTTTTCTGGAATTTTTCTTTAGTTTCTATTCATAGCTATTATTGATTTGTCCATAGAACTTTTCATTTCCATAATTTTGACATTAACATCATCAGCATCGTTTATCATCATATCTTATTTTAAAATTTGTTTGAGACAATAATATTAAATTTTCTTACGATTAATTTATTAATAATAATAATTCCTATAATTAACTGCTGCGTATTTCAATATATTTATGCTTTTTCCTCGCTCATTAAATATTTGATTGATTGGCATTTATTGTATTTAATCTATTTAACATATTATTTACCTTATTTATAGGTATTTATTTTCAGCTTTTATTATTAAACCAACATGCAACATGTGGACTATATTTATTGATTTTATTTATGTTTATTTTTATAATCAAGCAATTTTTATAGTCAAAACAAACAACAACAAATTAAATTATGTACATATATTGTTTTTTTAATTGCTATTTATTTTGTACAATACATAAATGCAAATGAAAAATAATAAACTTTTTATTTCAAAGTAAATAATACATAAAATGGCAATTAATAATTAAATTGAAATAATATTTTTAGCATAAAAATTTAAGCAAATTCTTCACATCGTGCATCGCATGTTTGAGCCAGCATATTCCGCAATATTCTTCTTCTTTCTTAAACATGCAAATTATTTATCACAAGCGTCATCGTTTTTGCGTAATACACAAATTGCACTTGCGATTATGGAGTTTTTTTCGTTCTCATTCGATAATTAGATGATCTGGTAACTCCTATAACATTTGTTATTGTTTTACTTGCCAAATTGAGTATTACTCGGAGAGTGAGTGCGATGAGAGAGGGAGAAACCAGCAACAAATTAAATGCATATTAAAATTACTACAGTCTCTAATTGCTACATAGAAAATGTTGTTGTTTTTTCAGCCATTTTGCTACTTTACTTGGATTAAACACTGCTCTGAGAATGCTTATATTGCAGAGAAAACAAAAACAAATCTTCACGTGCTAGCGTAGCGCTCTTCTCTTTTTAAGTGTTAAGCTTTTTTAAGTCCAGCTGCTTGTTGCATAATTATGGATGCATCTTTGCTTGTCAAAATGGTCAGTTTGTGCAATTTTCAGAAGTTACGCGGAAATATTTAAGAAAATAATAAAATTACCATAAGTTTATGGAAAGATGGGTAAATAAATACTATTGAATTTTCATTTACTTTAAAATTTAGAATCCCATCCTAGACTTCGTAGGCAAATATCTAGTTGTGTATTAGTCACAATTGTGGCTTTTTAACCCACTTTGACACTTTTTTCCTTTTTCTACTTTCAATGGCACAACAGAGTATGGAGCGGCAAGGCCGAGATATAAAAAGTATCCGCGACTTTTCGTTACACGATGATATGGGTACCCACGAATCTTTGCAACACTAGTCCGATTATGTTACATGATTGAAAAGTAGCTACATTTTGTGTGCAACTGGTGAAGCAAGATCAACACAGAAGCTGGCAGGGGATAGCGGAGGCATTAAACATCAACCATATGACAGATTTGTGGGTACCAACCGCAGATACCTTTTATATAAGTCAATATTTTCCCAAATATGTATCTCAATAAATATGGATATTCTGGCCGTCCAAAAAATGTATAATAACCTCAACGCCACATTCATCTTCCTCGATTTTCAATTACTTTGTGGTATATGCAATTTATCGTTTGCATCGGACATAAAATTGAATATGATAATTTCAGGGTTGTAATCGGTTTTGGTCATGTCACCCATGTCCATGGCGAGATATTGAACACACTGGGTTGAAAGATAAGGGCAATTCCCAAACAAATGAAACAATCAGAACATCGTAGTATAAATGAAAGAACAAAACGGCTCCGATTTGGAATCAAATTTATATACTATGTATGTAAAAGAGCAACCTATCAGCTACACAACTACCTAAGTTTCAAAGTAGGTATATTTTTATTTTGGAATTTCGTTCTGGGGGGCAGTGCGTTACTTATTAACTTAAGATCCACGTCTGATGAAAACGAAGCATTACATTAAAATCTATCTCGAAATTTGGGAAGACTCTGGTGGTCTTAGACTAAAACATGATGGATTCGACTCAGGTGCTTATATTTTTATGTGCGAAAACTTAGCAACAACAAATTTCAATATTTTACAAGTTGCTATAGAAGAAAAATCAACTGTGGATAATTTGTAGCCAAGTTCTCATAATGTTGTTACATGTGTTCTAAAGCGGTTTATTCTTGGACTATTACTCTTTGTTCTGTTATTAACGTATTAGTCACTGTAAAATTCACATTTATGATTACGATGTACAATTAATATCTAGCACCAACAAAGAAACAATTCAAAAATGGAAGCTATAAATTTTGACTTGGACTTTATTAACAACTGGACACAAATAAATGGCTTATGCATAAATGCATCTAAGGCACTTAAGAGGGGTGGTACATAACCGGGGTTTACTGTTTATTATTTTTATTATTTTTATTAGAGAGTAAATGAAAAGACTGTAAAAAACAAAAGGTCTTGGACAAGGCGTGCTAGATCTCATAAAATGACCTTTTTTCATAACACTTCAAACAACACTCCAATCTTTTTAAATTTCATTTCGAACCCTTTGATTTTTTTATTTTTATGACACTTTCAAAATGACATCCCTACGCGGCTTTATTTTTTACATCAAATCCAAATTGAACTAAACAAAATGAAATATTAATTATTTACGTTTGCTAAAATCTGAATCTAGTAATTTTTCATACCAATGCTGCAGATTTTTCTTATACTACTGTGGGCAAAAGTTAGTAAGACTTTTTAATTTAAATTTCGCGCGGAAACCGAAACGTTCAGAATGTTGCAAAAGGCCTTCGGTGATAATTGTATGTCGCGAGCAAGTGTTTTTGATTGGTACAAATTGTTTAAAGATGGTCGAGAACGCGTTGACGACGAACCACGTCCAGGACGGCCATCAACATCAACTGATGATCAACACGTCAATAAAATCAAGGAATTGGTGCTCGAGAATGGACGATTAACAGTCAGAGACCTTACTGGCATCGTTGGAATATCGGAAGGATCAGTGAAAACCATTTTAAAACATCATTTGGGCCTAAGAAGAGTGAATGCACGATTGGTTCCAAAATCACTGCATTGGTTTTACGAGACCATTTTGCCAAAAATTCGACTGATATCGTTCCGCAACCACCCTATTCGCCTGACTTAGCACCGTGTGACTTTTGGCTATTTGGTTAAACTAAAAAAACCGCTTCGTGGACACCGTTTTGAGTCAATTGAAGACATTAAACATGAATCGCTAAGCGCATTGAAGGCTATTCCGGAAATTGACTTTAACAACTGTTTCGAGAATTGGAAAAAACGTTGGCACAAGTATATTGGGGCCGGGGAGGATTACTTTGAAGGGGACGAAATAGATTTGGAAGAATGAATAAAAAAAATTGAAATTATGAACAAAGTCTTACTACTTTTTGCCCACAGTAGTATGCTGGTTTAGAGTGAAAAGGCGATATATGACCTTTTTATGATAGCTTAGATATTGATGCAAAAAGAAGGAGATATGAAAAATATATCGTTTGCCAAAACAATTACCTATGCACTTGCTTTGTTCTAAGTGCGTTAAAGCCTACAAATTGTTTATTTAAAAGCGGACCTTACACGGTCAAAATAATGAGATTATTTTCAAATATTGACATTTTAATTAACGTGTAAGGCGAAATATCCCTTCATTACTTGGAATGATGACTGATTGGAAATATTGACGGAATTTAGAAAATTTGATTTTTGCTTTTGCTTGCAGTAATGCCAGTTTTAATAATCGTGTAAGTCTGACATCAATATAATAATGGTAGAAAAAAAGAAACTACTAATATGGTATTGTCAACATTAATGGCCGTGTAAGGGGCGCTCGTACTCGCAATGAATGCGATCTTATATTGTTGAATAATATTAATAGCAGATATTTTGTATTTGACTTAATATTTTTCAAAAACGTCCTTGAAAGGTTTAATTTTTCCAGTATTATTATAAAAAGTGGATTTAAACTTTTTAATTTTTTTTATTTATACATTCAACACACAGGGTGTACCCCTGTGTGAATGCAGAGAATTGTGTTGAATGGAAGGAAGATTGATAGGTTGGAGGAAGAAGGAGGGAGAATGAGATAGGGAATGCAATCACACAGGACACCGATAAAGAGATAGACAGCCATTAAGGCAACTGTTATGCCTTTACCACAAAGAACTTCAGTTTATCACGGTCGCATCCACTCATGTTGTGCGTGTTATATTTGTACATGAATGGAAGGGACCTACAGTTTTATACCGAATCCGAACGGCTAAATGGAAAGCTTTTCATAGTAATTTTTTACTCTTGTAGGTTTGCCATTGCCTGCCAAGAGGTGGTGCCGTGTGCCGAGATTCGAACCCCGGACACTCTGCGTAACAGAGCAACGCACTACCGCTACGCTACAGCGACCACAAGTCCACACTCCAAGTTAGCTTAGCGATTATGTAAATTTCCTTAAATGTCATTGTCATTGCCAATGTAAATTTTCAATTATGTTTTCGCCCACACATTAACAATTGATGCATAAATTTAAATTAAAGTTTCTCCTACACAAAATAAGTAATTACAAAACCTCAGAGCACAAATAATTTACCTATAAGTAGCAATTTTGTTTAATCATTTATACAAATTTGCACAAATTGATAGTCCACAAAATCATTCATCAATCAAAATTTCACAATTAAATTTGGATTAAGTTCGCACCAAAATAATTAATTTGAAATATTTTGTTGCAGTTTGTAAATATTTAGCAAAAATGTTGTACTACTGTGGGCAAAAGTTAGTAAGACTTTGTTCATAATTTCAAATTTTTTTATTCATTCTTCCAAATCTATTTCGTCCCCTTCAAAGTAATCCCCCCCGGCCCCAAACAGTTCTCGAAACAGTTGTTAAAGTCAATTTCCGGAATAGCCTTCAATGCGCTTAGCGATTCATGTTTAATGTCTTCAATTGACTCAAAACGGTGTCCACGAAGCGGTTTTTTTAGTTTAGCCAAATAGCCAAAAGTCACACGGTGCTAATTCAGGCGAATAGGGTGGTTGCGGAACGATATCAGTCGAATTTTTGGCAAAATAGTCTCGTAAAACCAATGCAGTGATTTTGGAACCATTCCGAAACCGTGCATTCACTCTTCTTAGGCCCAAATTATGTTTTAAAATGGTTTTCACTAATCCTTCCGATATTCAAACGATGCCAGTAAGGTCTCTGACTGTTAATCGTCGATTCTCGAGAACCAATTCCTTGATTTTATTGACGTGTTGATCATCAGTTGATGTTGATGGCCGTCCTAGACATGGTTCGTCGTCAACGCGTTCTCGACCATCTTTAAACAATTTGTACCAATCAAAAACACTTGCTCGCGACATACAAATATCACCGAAAGCCATTTGCAACATTCTGAACGTTTCGGCACCAGAAATTTGATTCCGCACACAAAATTTAATGGAACTTCTTTGTTGAATAATTTCACTCATTGTGAAAATCGCCGAATGCACTTTTTGTACTTCAGAAAGACAAGCGTATACTAAACACTAATGATTATTTTGATGTGACATTTGGCACAGATGTCACCGACAGTCATACCAACCTTAAAATAATAATATTTTGATGAATGGCTTTCCGCGCGAAATTTAAATTAAAAAGTCTTACTACTTTTTGCCCACAGTAGTACATCCACATTTCAGACTGTGAAAAATGGAGGCGTTCGCTTATTCCAACTTAATCAAAAACTTCGATGACCTTCTTTATGCGAATATTTTCTTTAATTGCTTTTGGTTGGCATTTCTGTTGATTTATTTTCTTAGAATTAACTTTAGGATACAATACAATTAATTAGCTATACCACAGACATGCAAGGCCGTAACTGGAATTTGTTTTGAAGGGGTTGTAAAAAGGTGAGAATGGAGAAAAAAGGAATACAAAAAAAAAATTATTATTTGTAGAAATTTGAAATTTTTTTTTGCATCTTTGTGTTTTGCATCCAAGTGAATGACTTGACAGGGTTCCTTCCTTGGAAATCGAATATGTATTGTATTAAATCAAAAGACGTAGATAGTAAAACCAAAATTATCGTAGAAAATTTACAATTTTCGTAAATAGAAATATTTCTACTTTAGATTCGTTTTCTTCTTTGCAATATGTAAAGACTTGTTGTTGTTATCCATGGAGGCATCAGAGGCTTGGATTATATTATCTCAAGTATGATTTTCAACGATTATTCAGGAAAAAATTTAAATGACAATGGAAAAAATGAATTTTTAGATACATATTAAAAGTATGGTATTCAAGAGCAACTGAAGCATTTTTAACACACTTCCATTTACTGCCCCAGTACTACTGAGCCGACCGGGGAAAAAAGTGAGAAAATATTTTTGGCGATTCAATAGCTTCCAGTTACTTTTTATCTTACTTTTACTTTTAATAGCACAACAGCCCATGGAGGGCCTAGGCCGAGCTTTTCGCATCCACTCATATTGTGCGTGTTATATTTGTACATGAATGGAAGGGACCTACAGTTTTATGCCGAATCCGAACGGCGAAGTGAAAAGCTTTTCAGAGCAATTTTTACTCTTGTAGGTTTGCCATTGCCTGCCAAGAGGTGCTGCCGTATAGAAAGATTATTTATTTTACTTTTTTTTTTTTATTTTGCCTGTGCCGAGATTCGAACCCCGGATCCTCTGCGTAGCAGCCACTACGCCACAGCGACGAAAAATTATCACTATTGATTATAAAGTATGTTTTTTCTACAAGTGTGGTTTTCAATCTGGCAATACTTTCTTCGGAGTTGGTCTTTTTGACAGCTGTCACTTGATTTATGCTCAGTTTGGTTTGCAATTTCATAATCGATAGACTTACGCCTGAACAATGTTTGCAAATTATTGAAATTTATTATCAAAATTCATGCACTGTGAAAAAAGTGTTTCGCAAGCTACGTCCATTTAGCGATGAGGCTCATTTCTTTTCTCAATGGATACGTGAATAAGCAGAATTGCCGTATTTGAAGCCAATTATTTGGCAATTCAGCAGCTACTAATGCATCCCGAAAAATGCACTATTTGATGCGGCTTATGGGCAGGCGGCATCATTGGGCCGTACTTCTTCAAAGACGATGAAGGCCGCAATGTTACGGTCAATGGAGAAAGGTACCGTTTGATGATAACACGTTTTTTTTTTACGAAAATGCAAGAATTGGACTTGGCCGACATGTGGTTCCAACAGGACGGTGCCACATGCCACATGCCTCACTGCACGTGAAACCATACATCAATTGAGAGGCGAATTTGGTGAGCAGTTAGACTATTTTTTGTGGAGCTATGTTAAGTCTCTTATCGATAGGGAGCAGCCAAGCACGATTACTGCTTTGGAAGCCAACATTGAACGCGCCATTGCGTCATTTGTGAGATTCCGGCCGAAATGTGTTTAAAATGTGCCAAAATTGGACCATGCCAAAATTGGAATGTACCACTTAAAATGTAGTCGCGGGCAACAATTAAGTGAAATTATCTTTAACAAGTAAATGGCAGAATTTGATTTATCGATCCAAATAAAAATTTCATTCACTTTTGTAAAATTTCTGATTTTTTTTTGATTTTCAAAAACCAAGCTTTTAAAAAATCACCCTTTATAATGTAATAACGAGCAAAGAAGCTCTGCCAAGGCCCTCCATGAGTTGTTGTGCCATTAAAAGAAGTACATTATATAATGGATTATTTTTTACCCGGCGATGTCATAGGAAAAGTAATGTCTTGCCAATTTATTACCAACATTATTTGGTAATATAAAAAATAAACAATAACAAATATGCATTACAATATAAGAAACAGAACTGAATACATTTGTTTTGCGGCTATCGTGTAATGGAAAAAATAATGGGTAACCTTTCACCTATAGTTTCAGTATTATTTTATAATCTATTTTAAAACCATTTTTTTGTTAACCGTTTATTTATTCGATTACTGCCGAAATTCATTTCATACTTTTACTTACTTACTTTTCCGCTGGCAATATCAAGCGAAGTCACAATACTGTGCAGCTAATGCGCATCTTCCTAAAGTAATTGAATCAATATGGCCGTTTTAATTGTTTTTAACCGATTTTTATTACTATTTCTTATTGGTGATGAATGTGGTTATTAATCTATTGACTTATGTCGCAATATCTTTGATTTGCCGATGTTACACTAGCAACAGTTGCCGCGGGACAGTGTTGATGCATTAGATACTACTTTAGGCACTAACGAAGAATTTTAGGTACAATTTGAAATCATTCCAATGAAAGTATGTGTTCCTAGTGCTTTTACTTACTTTCTTACGGTCTTGGCCGCCTCTACAAAGCTTCGCCAGGCGTCGCTGCTATGCGCGAGCTGGCGCCAGTTGATAAGGCCAAGTGCAGTCAGGTCGCCATGCACCTGGTCTTTCCAACGGAGATTAGAACGTCCTCCTCTGCGTGTTCCTCCACCGTAACTCGAATAAAACACCCTTCTAACTGGAGCGCTTTCCTTCTGTCACTCAACATGATCCAGCCAGCAAAGCCGCTGGATTTTTATAGGCTTGACTATGTCAATGTCGGCGTACAGCTCAAACAGCTCATCATTACATCTTATTCGATACATGTTTTCCACGCGTATTGAACCGTAGATCTTACCATATATTAGGACGGGAAGGATGAGGTATTTATAGAGCGTTATTTTCGTCGGTCGAGAGAGGGCTCTACTTCTCAATTACCTACTGAGCCCGTAGTAACACCTTTTGGCACGAAACCCTTGACGACTTCAAAAGTATAGTTTTCAACAATGGCATTTTGTTCAAGACGCCGTGGTCCTTTGTTTGTTGACACAAGGTATTTCGTTTTGTCCTCCTTCACCACTAAACCCACTCGACGAGTCTCCCTTTTCAGATTGAAGAATGCTGCACTGATTGCTCGCACGTTGGTGGCAATTATGTCAATATCATCAGCGTATGCTAGCAGCATGACACTCTTGTAGAAAATAGTGCCAGAAATGTCGATGTTCGCAGCTCGGGTACCAAAATCAGACATTGAGGCGTACAAGTGATCCCTAGTCGTACTTAGAAAGCGGCTTTATAATCGACGAATAGAGGGTGAGTGTCGTTCTATTTTTCTCAGGTCTTTTTCAGGATTTGGCGTAGTGTGAATATCTGGTCGATGGTGGAATCCAGGCCTTTTTCTGCCGAGCGATGGTTGTTAAGACCTCCTCATAGTCGAGAGGCGATACTTTAACGCCGTCAGTGATTGGGGTTTCCGAAGTAGATTCCGCAGTGGCGGGATTATTGCCGTCATCACCATTAAGAAGCTGCGAAAAGTGCTCCCTCCATAATCTCATTATGCCCTGGACATCTGTCACCAGATTTCCGTCTTCATCCTTCCAGGAAGAGGCCACGGTCTTCGAACCATCAGTCAGGCACATTAACATGTCAGGTACCGTAACATTTCGACATCATTGAACATTTCTAGTGCTGTACTATTCACACATTGACTCGTTTAACAGCCCAGCGATTTTAACAACAACTCGATAATTGTGAATGCAATTTTAATTGCAATTTTATTGTAAACAGAATTGAATATTTCGTAAAACTGATTTTCTCACTGCAGTCGAACCATAAATTTGTTTACAGAAATAAGTTTGTTCTGTCTGAACTTCTTGAATAATTCCAGTCAAAATCTGCTTAACTCACGAATGCTATTTTCCAAAAATTTTGTATTTTGAACAATTTAATTCCCTTTAATACTTTTCATGAAATTAAATTTGAAGTCTAATTTTTATTCGAATGCTATGGTAAAATCTAAATGTGCCTTTGAAAACAGATTATTTTCACTTGAAAAGAATTTGTTATGCACTTGAAGTAAGTACACAAAAATCGTTGTTGTGTAGCTTATTGTTTTTGGGCTTCGGCACGAGTCCCTTCTGGAAATACATAATTGCGAAGGGCAAGTTAAAGGAAGAACTTAAAACCACTCTTTAATTTATTTTTTAATTACTTAAAGCAAAAAAAATCCATATCCCGATAAATTGAACAGGAACAATTTAAAATCTTAATTTTTAAAGCTGATACTGTTAGTGAAGTTAAGTGTGTAAGGCAAAACAAATTTGCTTTCATGTAACCATTTTACAGTTAAACTAAGTTTTGTGTGAGAAAATTTCTTCATATTCAACTTACGTATTATAATTACAAGCTTCTAATTCGATAGTGCGGTGCCGCTGCTAACACTATGTAATGTCAAAATGTTCTACAAAATTTGTAAGTTTTTTTTTGACACTACTGCTGCATGTAATTCATGTCGACATCTCATGTCACACACACGCACATTCATGTGCGTCAACATTCACCTAGATACAACAGACTTTGAATGATTTTTAGGTGTATGAAGTGGATCAAACTCTGTTTGCTTTATGCATGCAGCAGTAACTACTCATTGCTATTGCTGCATTTGTTATGCAACATGCATTCAACAATGCTTTATATTTTTCAGATATTTTCCAAGCTTTTAAAAGTATGTATCAACAATATTTACAGAAATGGTGAAAATAATTAATGTGCAATAATCAGAACTGAACAAAAAAACGTTAATCCGTTAACGGCGTAAAATTTAAGGTTAACGATTAACTTGTATGCTAATTTCGAAAACGTTAACGTTTTGATTAACTTTCGTTAAATTGCTTCTTCTTACGCTAGCTGCTGCCTTCCAGTTAGAGAAGTACAATATTGCCAAGGTTGGCAAAGCAAAGAAAATTATTGTGTGTACGGTCAAGAAAGCCATAACCTCGATGAGAAACGAGAATGATATTTCGTGCAGCAGAAGCAGCAATAACGAGGATGAGGAAATTTTTTCCATGCTGGCACCCGCTATAAAATTTTAGAATAAAAAAAATTGGCTTAAAAGAGACTCGATTTAGTTGATGACTGGCTGAAGAGAAACTCCACGGAATTGGTGGCAAATGCTGTCTTTTCGCACGAAGTTGTTTCGGGCTTGCTTATCAAATACTTATACAACAAAGCCAACCCCCCTGTGCTGCAGTGTATATTTATAAATGTATGTACACACACATACTCAAACAAAAAGAAAATAATAACGATTAACGTTAACTTCCGTTATTTTTTTTCAGGATATAACGAATTAACATTAACGATTTTGGTTAACGCTTTTCGGGTCAACGATATGAGATAAGGCTACAAGTTAAATCCCCAGAACAGCAACATCTCAATAGCATGTACATATATCCAAATTTTTGATACCCTATCGATATATTATATCGTTACCTTAATTTACAAAATCAAAATCAAGTTCTTGATGGATTATGATTAAGCTTATCCATCTGCATTTCTGCTTAACATTTTGTAGCCATACACCCAAAACCTTACGTCTTTTATTATAATTTAAAACATTTTGAAAACAATACTGAAAATATTATAATTTCAAAGCTTTTAAAGTTGTATGCTTGTCCTGAAAAGTTTGTGTTAGGGTTTTACAAATTAAGCAGCGATTTGTATGACGAGTGAAAGATCAAAGCTATAGCTGAGGAGACGTCGTTTGAAAGCCGACGGTTTGAATTGATATAAAACACAGATTGATAGAGATATGGGATGTAGTACACATGTTACATTTAAGTAAGGAAATCGATAACACTCATATGACAACAGCGAGCACGTTGGCAGCGATCGATTCTTTGAATCCAATTTTATACCGTTCTTCCCGGAACTTTGGCAATTTCGATATTCGATATATTGTTACCAAACTTTTCTAACGTTGTTGGCTTGCAGGAATAAACCAACTACTTTATGTATCCTCTTAAAAACAAATCCGCCGGCGTTAAATCGAATGAGCGAAATGGGTTTTCGACCGGACGAGATTTACGAGATTACACGATTGCCGATTTTCCCTTTCAATAGATCACTTGTTTAATGGCGAATTTTTTGTGTGATTGTTTGTGTGGCATGTGGCACCATCTTGTTGGAACCACATATCACTGATGTCAACTCCAACCAATTCTGACCAAAAATAGTTTTCCAACATGACGCGTTAGCGAACTTCATTGACTGTAACATGGTCATAATTTTTTATTGTTGAAAACATACGGTCCAATGACAACCATAATTGTCAAACGTTGTTAAAAGTTCCTGAAACTTTTTTTTGGAATTTAGCAATTCTAATAGTTTAATATCTCGGCACAGGCAAAATCAAAAAGTAGAAAAAATAATATTTCTACACGGCACCACCTCTTGGCAGGCAATGGTAAACCTACAAGAGTAAAAATTGCTATGAAAAGCTTTTCACTTCGCCGTTCGGATTCGGCTTTAAACTGTAGGTCCCTTACATTCATGTACAAATATAACACGCATAACATGAGTGGATGCGAAAAGCTCGGCCTAGGCCCTCCATGGGCTGTTGTGCCATTAAAAGTAAAAGTAAAGTAATAGTTTAATATTAATTAAACTACAATAAATATTTAAAAACTTTCAATATTTTGGGATTCTTAAGTCAACTTTAGCTGTTATTCCTTGTGGTCACAGATTTGTTGAAACTTCAAAGCAAATGCTTCTTTATATTATTTCGCCATCACTGTATAAATGTGCTCTCTTGATGTGAGATGTGCAGGCAAAGAAAGTTCATTCTCTTCAACTTCATATCAACAAAACACAGACCCAAAAGCTTAACACGCAAGCAACAATTATGTGTGTGTGTGTATATTTACGTGTTAGCCATTGTATTTATTAATTTAAAAACCAACTAAACCAAAATTGAAAACTGGAAAATAAAATAATAACAAATTAACCATAACCTAAAAAACCAGATGTAACCAGCAAATAAGTAAGTGAGTAATGTGAGTGGGTGGTGTTGTAATAATAATGAGTGTATGATGCAGACAGAAACAGTGCTGCCATATTGGCACAAAACGTGTCAGTTTTTGCCTTATCTTGCTTCAAATGGAACGTAAATTTTTCAGTTTTTGAAGAATTTTAATATTCCTTGGCAAACATATTAAGTCAGTCGTATTGTTCTATAAATATAATAAGTAGAATTAGTAATGTCAATGTCTTTTTGGTAATTAATTTGGTTTATTTGGCACCGAAATGGCACTTTATGCAATACCTAAGAAAAAATGAATAAAGCACAAGAGCAACCAATATTATCGTTTCGGTAGAATTCTACCGAATTTGATAGATTTCTTTAAATTTAAATATAAATTTTACCTTTTCGTTCTACCAAATTTGATAGATTTTAAGTAAAATTCGTTTGTTTGTACTCTCTTATTTGAGAAAACTCTCAGGTAAGTGAATGAAGAAATGGCACGTTTGCATAAATGCTCCTATATGTTTTTGAGGGGAACCATGATCGGGTTAGGAAAATCGGATGGATTTTTTTTTTTTTTTTATATAAGAAACTTTCATCTCAAATGAAGTCGGCCATGTGACTAATGGCTCTAATGTAATAGACGAATCAATATTTTAAATAATTTCCGGAGTACTGTTGTGTGCTTGGCTTATCACAAACAATGTTATATGATTCTTTAGAGACTATACCAAACAGGAAACTTTAGCAGTGGGAAAGCTTAAGTTTGTACATCATATCATGTCTATATAGGTGTTGGCGGAATTGGTAACAAAAAGACATAATTTTTATTTCTTTTACTTTTTTACTTTTTAATGGCACAACAGCCCATGGAGGGCCCAGGCTGAGCTTTTCGCATCCCCTCACGTTGTGCGTGTTGTACATGAATGGAAGGGACCTACAATTTAATGCCGAATCCGAACGGCGAAGTGAAAAGCTTTTCGTAGCAACTTTTACTCTTGTAGGTTTGCCATTGCCTGCCAAGAGGTGATGCCGTGTAGAAAAATTTGTTTTTCTACATTTTTGATTTCTTTTTCTTTTGATTTTGCCTTTGCCGAGTTTTGAACCCCGGACACACTGCGTATTTATTCCCCAATTTTCCCAATGCAGTTAATAATTTAAACGCAGAAATCCAATCCACTGCCATATTTATATTCCCATGTTGAAATAAATTTCAGTTTAATCTTAAGCCATTTTATGAAAAAATATAAATAGTAAAAATATTAATGGCTTATCTAAAGTAACTCTTGATGGTAAAAATAATTTGGTAGGAAAATATTTATGAGCCCCCAAATTTCAATTCTACAAAATTTTAAATAAAATCTTACATTTTAGAATTTTGCCTTGAGTTGCTGCAGCAGACTCGAGTTTTGAGTTTGACAACAACGATATCAAGTTGTTGTCAATAATCACTTCGCATAAGGTACTATCTTTCTACCGCTTTAATAATGTTGCAAAGAAACAACAACAACAACAACAAAAAACCCAAATAAATTATGTACAATTTACAGCTTTGGCAGAATTTTAGTAGATTGTTCAGCTTCGTTTAGCAGAAGCAGAAACAATTTTCGGTTGTGGCAGCACTGGAGGCAACTCATCATCAATGAACACAGAGGAAAAGATCAATTAACGGAAACTAACAACAGGTAATAAGGAAAGACACAAGTGATTGAAAATGGCTTATGGCAACAGCATACGAAAGTAAACCAGATTTAAATTTTACCTGCAAACAAAATGAAAGGCCAAGATGCTGTAATAACAATTGTTAATACTTAAAGCAACCAGTTAAAATATGTAAGAGTGTAGGAACGAGTGTGTGTGAATAATTTGTATTTGTAAAAACTATTGCATAATTTTTTCGTTCATTGATGTTGTTGTTAATTCACTTATTTCACATTTATGTATGTATTTATGTGTGTGCAACATTTCCCACTAGGCGCTGATGACTCACACGCTCTCAGATATTAATCAGCGATTAAAATTTCATTTACACTCACATTTCATTTGCTATCAAGGCTTCAAACGACGTCGGAGGTGAAGTTGGTTTTTTCTGGGGTTTTCTCAAGGCGCTCTCAGGCAGTGTCGTTGTATCACGAACAAACTCGCACACGTACACTCCACACTCCACACACCAGCCACCAGCAACACGCGTCATCGAAGCTTTTCGGCTTAACGCCATCATATTCGAGACCTACATAAAATGTACATCAGACACAACAAAACAGCAAACAGCAGCGGCGGAGACAGCATGAGCGCAACAACCTACCGCAATAATAAACTTATTAACTTGGCCATCGTTATGGCCACGTTAATGCGAGTTTGCGTTAAATGCTTACATGTATGTATGTGTGCGTATGTTTTGTTTGTGTACTCTTCTCTAGGTTTGCAGTGATTTTTGATCATAGTGTCTCAATATTATTTTTTTCGTTTTTGTTTACATTACTCGAATTTGTTATTATTGCATTATTTGCGTGCCATTGTTTGCATTTCTTTGAATTATCTTCTCTTCTCAACTTTAAACAACTTTTGGTTTTACCAATAGCAAACTTGTACATTTTTTTTCTGGTTTGGTTGGGATTGTTTGTTTTTTTAATTTTTGATATTCGTTCATTCGTATCTTTTTAACTAAACAAAAAACATTTTTGATTTCCATATAAAATGTTTGCAGTCGGCAATTCGTGCACCAGTTCAGTGGAAACTAACTCTGAAAGTAGTGAAGTTAAGTAAAGTAGTGGAAGAGCTTCTTTTGCCATAAGGATAAGTGCAAAAAATTTACGTTTATATAAGCGATATCAGCAGGTAAAGTTTTGTGAAAAAGTTTATTAATTATGTGTGGTTTTTAATTTATTTTTAAGTGTTGAAAATCTGATGGTTTTTGAAATTCAGCAAAACTGGAATGTATTATCTGTGAAAAGAAAAATTTGTTAAGTAAAATTAGAAACTATAAAGTATGAACTACATAGATTTATTGTTTTTCTTTTGTTTTTTTTTTTTTTAATAAAAAGGAAGCGTAACAGACCATAAAAATGCACTAAATCTAAATTTGCAACACTGTTGCATGCTTTCAACAAGAAACACCAAAGTAAATGAACTAAAGGAAAAACTTTCAGCTTGGCGAATTGCCGACTTCAAGAGAATCTTTCCTGATATTATTAGTAGTGCTATTTATTACTCACTCCTTAGGTAAATATTTAAAGTCATGTACAAATATAACTCCCACAACATGAAAGGGTGTGAAAACCTCGACCTATGGGTTCCATGTGCTGTTGTGCCATTAAAAAATAAGAAGAAGTATACTCCTTAAGCATATAAAGAAGGAATGGACGTAGGAACAAGTTTCAGAAGTAGAAATTTTACCGTTTGCAATGCAAAATTATGGGCTTGTTCGTTAACGCAGTACTAAAGCAATTTGAGCATTTGCTGAAGCAAAAATAATACAAATACAACATTTGCCTGTTGATCACATGTGATCAGCTCTAAAAAGCAACAGTGCAGTGATGATTGATGTTCAGTTAAATGCGTGATCAGCAAACGGATACATATTGCACTTTGAATTGTTTGAATTTAGCAAATGCTGCAGTACTGCATTAACGAACCAGCTCTGCTATTGAATCCCTCACACCATTCTCTCCTATTATATTATGTATATACGTCGATATTTCATTGTAAAAGCCAATTCAACAATTGATAACAGCTTTTGTGACTGAAATTGTGTGATGTTCCCATTGTTATGCTCTTTTCTGTAGTACTACTGTGGGTAAAAGTTAGTAAGACTTTGTTCATAATTTCAAATTTTGTTTTTCATTCTTCCAAATCTATTTCGTCCCCTTCAAAGTAATCCCCCCCGGCCCCAATAAACTTGTGCCAACGTTCTTTCCAATTCTCGAAACAGTTGTTAAAGTCAATTTCCGGAATAGCCTTCAATGCGCTTAGCGATTCATGTTTAATGTCTTCAATTGATTCAAAACGGTGTCCGCGAAGCGGTTTTTTGAGTTAAGAAAATAGCCAAAAGTCACACGGTGCTAAGTCAGGAGGCGAATAGGGTGGTTGCGGAACGATATCAGTCGAATTTTTGGCAAAATGGGCAGTGATTTTGGAACCAATCGTGCATTCACTCTTCTTAGGCCCAAATGATGTTTTAAAATGGTTTTCACTGATCCTTCCGATATTCCAACGATGCCAGTAAGGTCTCTGACTGTTAATCGTCGATTCTCGAGCACCAATTCCTTGATTTTATTGACGTGTTGATCATCAGTTGATGTTGATGGCCGTCCTGGACGTGGTTCGTCGTCAACGCGTTCTCGACCATCTTTGAACAATTTGTACCAATCAAAAACACTTGCCACTTGCTCGCGACATACAATTATCACCGAAGGCCTTTTGCAACATTCTGAACGTTTCGGCACCAGAAATTTGATGCCGCACACAAAACTTAATGGAACTTCTTTGTTGAATAATTTCACTCATTGTGAAAATCGCCGAATGCACTTTTTGTACTTCAGAAAGACAAGCGTATACTAAACACTAATGATTATTTTGATGTGACATTTGGCACAGATGTCACCGACAGTCATACCAACCTTAAAAAAAATAATATTTTGATGAATGGGTATCCGCGTGAAATTTAAATTAAAAAGTCTTACTACTTTTTGCCCACAGTAGTATAATATAAATTGAGAGCTGGAACATTTCTCACTGGTGCATTGTATCGTCTTAATCTTACCACATTGTTGTTGGGAAACTCAAATGGAATAGTGTGATTCTCCGATCGTTATATTCTTCATTAAAGAGAATTAAGAGCGTATATCTCATTGGTACCTCATAACGTAAAAGTTATTCAAGTTCCCCTTTTAAGGCGGCTTCACTGACTGGATGTCGTAATCTCTCGTTTTTTTTTAATGAAGTTTTTCTGAACTCTCAGAATGAGAAAAATATCATATAAAAAAACCAGAAGAGAGGGTGAAACTCGGTGGGTGAATCCGCCTTCCGCCTTCCGCCTTAAATTGATATTTATTATGGAGTTCTAGGAAAATATGTGTCATTTAAAAAAATTAGTGCATACTTTTAGGATGCTATGGAAAAAGCACAACAGCGATGAACAAATGAATTAAATTAAAATTAAACGAAATGACTTGTGCATACCATAAGGATTGAATGAAAGAAATTACAAAGTAACCTTTAACTTCAAAATTGATAGCTCACATGAAGAAATTAGTTTATTTTATGTTGTAATCATATTCAGTTGTCACACTGTATTTATAAATGATTACTAACCAAAATGTTTTGCAAATAATAACCAAAATTTCAAGTGTGGTAAATCTTTCACTCTTTTTTTTTTTTTTTGGCAACAACGACGAAAGTTTTAAAATATTGTGCAACATAACCGAAAAATAAAACTAAAAAAAGAAAAAATAAAACTAAAAATACAAATAGAGGTACGTATTAACCAAAAAAAAAAACAAAAAAAAAAAGAGTATAACAACCTCAAATTTTAACCACACACAGTTCGAGTTATGTAAATATTGCTTTCCTGGAGTATGCGCTCTTAAATGTAAATTTTCTTTAAATATCTCATTCAACTTTAACACACCTAGCCAAAATATACATAAGTCATTATTACTGTGGTTTCATGAAATTGTTTATAAAAAGTTATAAAATATTGTAAAATCATGTCATCATTACAAAATCTGTTGACACCGAAAAGAAGAGATTAAATTAAAGAAAAAAATTTTATGAAAAAATATTGAAAATGTATGCAATAAAAACGTGAGAGTAGCAATACAAATACCAAAATATGAGCTACTACTACCGCAACAACAATATCCCCTATCAGATTCATTCAGGTTTACGTGTCTGGCTGTTAAAAGGCTTAAAAAGACGAAAAAAAACAAACTATATATATAAATTTAAATATCGAGCAGTCATTAAATGTGTGCGCCAATTATGCAATACACGTAAAAATAAATACTCGTACGTGTATCTACATAAATGATTTTTAATGAAATGCAAACATTTCATTGACCTTCAATATAAAGTGCCACATATTTTTGTTTTTTTTTTCTCATTTGAATTTGATTAACAAACAGATTTTTCAAAAACAAAAAAAAAAAACATATGTCAATAAAAAAAGTGACATCTGAACTGGAAAAAATTCATACATAATATTTAAAACGGATTTTATCGTCGTCATAAGCTCTGTTCACGTACTTTTCCAGTAAAATCTTGCAGGGAGAGAGTGAAAAGAAAATTTTTCTGAAAGTAATTTTCACTAAGCGAAAAATAAGGAGTGAGATCGAAAAAATCGGATAACTTTGAAAGACCACTGCTTTGAAACTATTCATCTGAATGAAAAAATTCAAACATGGGCGATGTCTAAATTTTCTCAATTGCCTGGCCAAGAGTTTTACACCGCAAAGGAACGAGGAGGAGTTGAGGAAAGATTTGGGACAAAACAAAAGTCCAAGTTCAAGAAGAAGTTTCTGGAATGGCAAGCGATTTGTAGTTGTGGGCTAAGGAGTAAAAGTTTCGTAACAAGTGGCACTGTTAATGCCGAAATGTATGTGAAGGAGTGCATCCAGAAGAGATTGCTGCCCTTCATTAGAAAGCACAATTTATCTACTTTCTTTTGGCCTGGTCTAGCCTCCTGCCACTACAGTAAAGTAACCCTTAAATGGTTCGAAGACCAAAACATCAAATTGGTACCGAAAATCGCCAACCCACCGAATTGCCCAAAACTTTGGCCTTTCGAGAGATATTGGGCTCCAGTGAAAAGAACATTAAAGGCAACAAACAAAGGAGCTTAATCCATGGAAGATTTTAGAAATAAATGGAATGCTGCCGCCAAGGGAGTCTCAGAAATGACAGTAAAGGCGCTAATGGCAGGCATACCGGAAAATCTGTCCGAATTCTGTAAAAAACAACAACCAAATTAGGTTGAAATTAAATTTTCTTTTCAAAACTGTTTACATTTTTTTTATTTGCATAAGGGATTTCAATGCTAGGACAATTTAAAGTTATCCGATTTTTTCGACCTCACTTTTACTTACTTTTAATGGCACAACAGCCCATGGAGGGCCTAGGCTGAGCTTTTCGCTTTTCGCATCCACTCATGTTGTGCGTGTTATATTTGTACATGATTGGAAGGGAACTACAGTTTAATGCCGAATCCGAACGGCGAAGTGAAAAGCTTTTCATAGAAATTTTTACTCTTGTAGGTTTGCCATTGCCTGTCAAGAGGTGGTGCCGTGTAGAAAAATTATTTTTTCTACTTTTTGATTTTGCCTGTGCCGAGGTTTGAACCACGGACACTCTGCGTAGCAGTCCAACGCACTACCACTACACCATAGCGACCACACTCCTTCGATCTCACTCCTTAGCAGAAAAAGTGCGTAAACAGAAAACGAGTAGAAAATTGCAAGTAAACAACAAGAATGATACTTAGAATACAAGATTATGCCATACGCAAGTCCGTTATTCGGCTCTCACAAAATTGTGAAACGCTGTGACGTAGGAAACAGTAATCTTCTACTTGCATATATTCTTTGACATATAAAAAGCGCTTGAAAAAAAAAAACAAAAATTGCACAAAATAATTAAATAAAATTACACAAATTAATAAAGAACAAAAACAGAAAATATAAGCAATCTGCGTTTTTACTATTTCATTATATTTCATATAATATTTTAACTTAAAACGAGTGGCAATAATTAACAACATTTTATTTTAGTTTTACATCGCTCAAATAAACAAATTTCACTATTTTACACAAATTAATACAATTGTTTAATATTAATTTACTTGAAAAATTTAGTAAAACATAATCCTAGTTCCAGTTCGATATTTGATAGTTCTATTTTTTTCCAGCACCTAAAAATTGTTGCTAGTAAAAATTTTACTAGCAGTAATTTGCAGTTCTCTCTTGTTCTCTCACCTTTTTTTATGTTTTCACTTTTGCTCCCTCGTTGCAAGTTTTTCAAGTACGTGAAAACTTTATCGGTAAAAAGTGTTGTTTATAACAATTTGTAATAGTTTTTTGTTCGTGAACAAATCTATTGTTGTTTTTGTTTTACTGCTAATTGTGCGAGTTCAATGTGCTTTATATTGTTAAGTTAATAATAATAACAATAAATTAAAGCTAATTGATTTTGAAAATTTAAGATCAGTTAGATAGTGAAAAATGAGTTTAATTCTATTTTTTAAAATTGTACAAGTAAAAATTAGCAAATAACACAACAGAAAATACTGAATGATTTATGCGCTTAATAGATGCGCTTTATACAGGGTGTTTTTTTTTGTTAGAAGTGTGGAAATAAAACGCATATAGTTTAATGTTATGGCCAAGAATTTAGCTTTATTATAAAGATAAGAATTTGCCATTATGTTTTAAAAACGATTTCGGGCAAGTGGCCGCCGCGCCGCGACTGGTTCGAATAAATTACAGCCGAGACGCCCAATTTTCGACCACTTTTTGCAGCAATTGGGGCCGTATGTCAGTAATAACGCCGAATAACGAATATTATCTTCCCAGGCGTCAAGCGTTCGGGCTTATCTGCGTAAACAAGCGACTTCACATAACCCCACAAAAAATAGTCAAGCGGTGTTAAATCGCACGATTTTGGAGGCCACGCCACAGGCCCACGATGCGAGATAATGCGCTCACCAAAAGTTTCCTTCAATAAATGGTTGGCTGTTGTTTCGTTGGCTGTATGGCATGTAGCGCCGTCTTATTGGAACCAAAGGTCGTCCACATCAACATCCTCCAATTCAGGTACGAAAAAGTAGTCATTAATCATGGCTCTATAGCGTTCCCCATTGACTGTAACATTATGACCGGCTTCATCTTTGAAGAAATATGGACCAATGATTCCCTCTGCCCATAGAGCACACCAAACAATGGCTTTTTGAGGATGTAACGGCGTCTCAACAATGGCTTGTGGATTATGATCACTCCAAATGCGACAATTTTGCTTTTTACCGTACCCATTCAACCCAACGTGAGCTTCATCGATGAACAAAATTTTCTTGTGAAAATCGGGATTGGAGGCCATCTCGTTTTGATATTAAAATTTGCACGATTTGTAAAAGTTTTTCACGAGTAAGTCTATTACAAGTATGAAGTGGCAAACCAAACTGAGTATAAATCAAGTGACAGCTGTCAAAAAGACCAACTCCGAAAAATCCATTACCAGATTGAAAATCACACTTCTAAAAAAAACACCCTTTACATATAAAATAGTTCTACTTAATTTGTAAAACTCTTAGCGCAAGGGAGCTCTCTAGTAAAACGGATTTCTTTGTCTGTTGCCTCTCTTGGAATCAGTTTGCAATTAGCGAACATAAAAACTAAAAGAGCTAACTATAATATGTATGCCTACATTGACTTAAGCTAGCTTAAGCAACTGTGCGAACACATATAAATTGTACTTATGTAACAAAAAGTTTCTTTAAATGCCATTTACATAAGTAATGAGCGAAACTGATCGCACATTTCGTTTGAAAACAAATGTTTGCTCGCGAATTGTATACATAAAAAATATATTTGTTATGGAGAAGGATTACATTTAATAGGAAATGCTGAAAAAATATAATGTTTACATGATAAAACGAACTCCTTACAATGGCAATTTGCATGAAAGGGCTTGGCAAGCAGTCGCAGAAAATGCAGTAAAAATCATTTACTTTTAATGGCACAACAGCCCATGGAGATCGTCGTAGGCCGAGCTTTTCGCATCCACTCATGTTGTGCGTGTTATATTTGTACATGAATGGAAGATACCTACACTTTAATGCCGAATCCGAACGGCGAAGTGAAAAGCTTTCCATAAGCAATTTTTACTCTTGTAGGTTTGCCATTGCCTGCCAAGAGGTGGTGCCGTGTAGAAAATTATTTTTTCTACTTTTTGATTTTGCCTGTGCCGAGATTCGAATCCAGAGACTCTGCTTAGCAGCCCAACGCACTACCGCTACGACACAGCGACCACAGTAAAAATGAACCACAAAAAATTTTGTTTTCTTTCGGTTTCTCTAACTGAACATGAAAGTATTCTCTTTGGTTTTAGGTCGCTTATTTTCTTTTTAATATGTAGATACCTTCATCCATTTTTTAAATACACTCCAATCAAGACAAATATCATATATTATTAATTCATTCGATGAATTAGCGGCTTTTCGAAACAAACCATTTTTGAACCGAATCAGAAGTGCGGAAAATCCGGTTAATGAACCACCAAATCAGTGGTTTAAAGAAATCTTGAACCAGTGCGCCGAATCACACTGAACCAGAACCAAGGATGTTGGTTTATCCTTGGTTCTAAGAATCTAAATTGCTGTTAGTCGACAACTTTTTGTAATTGAATATCATTTATTTAGGAAATATATGTAAGAAGAAATATGATTTTTGGAATAGTGCGAATTTTACATACTTAGGTGTGCAACTGAGGCTGGAAAAATTCTTAAGTTCATTTAATTACAATATCGCCACCAAATAGTCTGAGATCCTTAACCATTTGATAGGTTTTTCACTCAAATTGGCAGTGGCAGTTTGTGCACATTAAAGTTACCCTAAAGTGATTACGATAAACCGTAGGTTTTCCATCGGTGTGATTGCATGCATTTCATTTCCAATTTTTTTGAAATTCTTTTGGCCAAAGTTTAAAATTTCTGAAAAATTTTCAAACTTCATGGTTTTCTGCTTTTACTTTAAAAATTAATAGCAGCAGAAGACTTTTTTGTGTAACAAATATTTTCATGACCATTCCAAGTTACAACTTGTCGCTTCACAATAAATTTCTATTGTTTTTGCTTTCATTTTCTACATTAGAAGCAGCAGAAGCAGAGCAAGGGCATACGGATTTTGCGTTTTTTACAGATGTCAACAACGCTAAGCAAGAAATAAATAGTAGAAGCAGAAGTGTGTTATGCATCTGCAACTTCTGCAACATATTTTAAAAATTTAAGCAAAAACCATAAAATTTTTTTGTGAAGCAACGTGATGCAATGCCCGGGACAATGTTCGTTGTCCGAAAAAATGATTGAGCTGCTGTTGTTGCTATGATTCGTTTTTTTTATGTAACTAGAAGCAGAAGCAAAATCATGTTTTTGAAACATGGCAACCACAGAAGCGCAACAACAGCCTTTTTTTTCGTTGATTTTGCTAATTTAACTTCAGCGGTTTTAACTCTGCTTTTATCACATATCAAGCTTTTGTATATAGATTATTTTTGGTATATTTAGAAATGAGAGAGAGAGAGAGAGAGAGAGAGAGAGAGAGAGAGAGAGAGAGAGAGAGAGAGAGAGAGAGAGAGAGAGAGAGAGAGAGAGTGAGAGAGTGAGAGAGAGAGAGAGAGAGAGAGAGAGAGAGAGAGAGAGAGAGAGAGAGACAGGAGATAGGCATACCACATACTTCTGTTGGATCAGATCGCATATGCTTTTGTTGTTGCATTGATTTTGTAAATTATTCGTTGCAATTGACCAAAGAAAAAGTGAAGTGAAAATAGATAAATTTCAAAATGGTACACAGAGAAACTGTTCAAAAGATTAAGAATATTAATATTTGTCTATAAAAACTGTTAATTAATCTTGAACATAAAAAATATAGCACTCTTCGTGGAATTATTCGCAACTAAAAACATATGCTCGTACTCTCGTAGTCATATGATTGAGATGAGACTTCCCCGAATTGAAAGCTACATAGCTGTCGCACGCATAATATCTCCCCAATAAATAGCATATGTTTTTTATTGGACATATTTTAATATGAAACAACACAATTCAATGACCAAAGCTAATTCAAAGATATAAAAGGAAAAGAAGCCACCGCTGAACTCAGCATTGCAATATGGTATAATGGAATAAGTATAAATTTAAATTTGAGTAAATCTTACAACCTACATTAAACCATAACAGCGCATATTCACTGCTCTTAGTTAGTCTCACAAATTCCCTAGTATAAGTATATTACCTAGCTAAAAACCAACTCAAAACAAACAAAGATACCAACTCGAAACTGATGCAGGATGAGTCACTTCGAAGACTGACTGAAGTGAAAGAGTGATAGTGAAAATATTGTCTTTGATTCCCATTTACTTTACAATATTTTTCGCTTCTACGGATTTTCAAAATAAGGGATCTCTGAAAAATATAGAAGAAGAAACAAAGTGGTTGTCTGTTATTTTAAATTTTTGTTCTATTAATTTGCCTATATCGAGTGACTAATATTCGAATTTATCCACTAAAGAACGTTGTTGTACTATTTGATCTGACACTGAGAAAATGTAGCCAACAACTAGTTAATTTTAAAATACTTAGTTGGACATTGTATAAAACCAATATGAGTAAATGAGATCGAGGTGTAAACTAGTTGTAGTTTTTTTGAGCTAGTTAATTAACTAGCTTTTAAGCTATTTGGTTGCCCTGCAGGATTTGTGTAAATCTTATACCCACATAAAACCACATTTGCATGAGTATATTTTTGTGTGTGCCCATATTTGCCAATTATTGTAAAAATGTTTGGCATACTTTTAGGCAGTAATTTAATCTATATACTTGCGCAATTTTTACTTTCATTCCTTGCATACTAAATGTGTGGCGCAGCCATGGTGAAAATAAATTCAAATGGCATACACAATTATTATTTTGCTCGATTCCCAAAGTATACTTTTATGCGCAATGTTTATATAAGTGTGGTGGAAAGTTAATAATTATCAATATTTCTTCTGTATTGCTGGTGTTTACTGCTTTATTGATAATTTCAACGAATTTTTCTTCAATTTTTCAAGCACACACAAAATTAATTATAGGTAATAATTCATCATGCGTGTGTGTGTGGGCTCTAGATACAGAAACAGAAATGTTTTATTGCACAATAAAGTTTGAAACTGCAAATACTTACTAGAAATTTTGGTTGTTTTGCCACTCATATCACATTACATATTACATAAGCACAAGTGAGCTTTACTTGGAATGAAAGTACTCATCTCAACAAGTTGACGATATAAATTTTTAAATCTCTGTTGGCTTAAAAGTTTCTGTATATTTTTCTATAATTTATGTATCCCATTTACACTCATTTAAAAAAAAAATTAAATAACAACAACTTGTTTTGTCAAGAGCGAATAGCTCCTTTTTATTTTACAGGTGCTCACTAAAGTACACAAGCTCTTATTTGAGTTCTTTAATTATAAAGGGTGATTTTTATAAGAGTTTATTTTTTGAAAATGACTAAGAAAAAACACCGAAATTTTACATAAGTGAATGAAATTTTTATTTGGTTCTATTAATCAATTCCTGCCATTTACTTTTTAAAGATAATTTCACTTAAATGTTGCCCGCGGCTACGCTTCAAGTGGTCCAATTGAAGGTCCAACTTTGGCACATTTTTCACGCATTTCGGCAGGAATCTCAACAATGACGCAATGATGGGTTCAATGTTGGCTTCCAAAGCAGCAATCGTGTTTGGCTGGTCCCTATAGACAAAAGACTTAACATAGCTCCCCAAAAAATAGTCTAACGAGGTCAAATCACACAATCTTGGTTGCCAATTGACTACACCAAAACGTGAGATTAACTGCTCACCAAATTCGCCTCTCAATTGATGCATGGTTTCGCGTGCAGTGTGAAGTTGGAACCACATGTCGGCCGAGTCCAATTCTTGCATTCTCGGCAAAAAAAAGTCTGTTTTCATCGAACGGTACCTTTCTCCATTGACCGTAACATTGCGGCATTCATCGCCTTTGAAGAAGTTCAGCCCAATGATGCCGCCTGCCCATAAGCCGCACCGCCGGGATGCATTGGTAGCTGCTGAATTGCCTCTGGCTGGTCTTCACTCCAAATAAGGCAATTCTGCTTATTCACGAATCCATTGAGCCAAAAATTAACATCGTCGCTGAGGACAATTTTGCGATAACACACATTTTTCACAGAGCACGAATTTTGATAATAAATTTCAATAATTTGCAAGCCTATTCATTATGAAATGGCAAACCAAACTGAGCATAAATCAAGTGACAGCTGTCAAAAAGACCAACTCCGAAGAAAGTATTGTCAGATTACAAACCACACTTCTAGAAAAAACACCCTTTATTTCAACAACAAGAAAGTATATCTTCTTATACCTATGCAGTCTAGTGTAGCTAAAGATCCAACTTCAAAATGACCTTCTCTTCTACAAAACGTCTTTTTATTCCTTTTTAAAAAAACAAAAAATTCCGGAAAAAATTCCTTTCGCAAATATAATATAATATTTAAAAAATGTTCTTTAAAAACAATTCACAGAAATAAATATGGTTTTTATTAAATATAAAGAAAACAAAAATATTAAGTACCTAATTTATCACAAAGACTAATAAAATTATTACAAGTTCTGATGATTAACATTTTTTAATAACATGGTATGATTTTCATTACATGGAAAATTTAAAAGAAGTGCACTTTAAGCATAACTTTTATTTGAAAATAAATTAAATTGAAAGAAATAGTGTAGACTGCAATATCCCATTTCTTGACAAAAAATCTAGCGCGCCCTTTTAAGATACGAAAATTCAAAAATATGAGCGAAATCCCGGGTGCTGGCAGCACTGATGCAGTCCCGGCCTTGTCATGGGCACGAGTGGTTGTTGCTTCCATGTAAAGTGGACAATTGAAAGTCAGAGGTAGACAGTAAAATTAGATGCATTAGTCTCAAAAACCAAATTGCATTCATCTTTCCAAGATCAAAGTAATGATAGTTTGTACAACTTTTCACTAAATCTTACTGTTAGAATCGCTAATATATGCGATATTTATTTGCTTGTAAGAAAATCAAACATACTACTGTGGGCAAAAGTTACTAAGACTTTGTTCATAATTTCAAATTTTTTTATTCATTCTTCCAAATCTATTTCGTCCCCTTCAAAGTAATCCCCCCCGGCCCCAATACACTTGTGCCAACGTTTTTTCCAATTCTCGAAACAGTTGTTAAAGTCAATTTCCGGAATAGGCTTCAATGCGCTTAGCGATTCATGTTTAATGTCTTCAAAAAACGGTGTCCACGAAGCGGTTTTTTTAGTTTAGAAAATAGCCAAAAGTCACACGGTGCTAAGTCAGGCGAATAGGGTGGTTGCGGAACGATATCAGTCGAATTTTTGGCAAATTGTCTCGTAAAACCAATGCAGTGATTTTGGAACCATTCCGGAACCGTGCATTCACTCTTCTTAGGCCCAAATGATGTTTTAAAATGGTTTTCACTGATCCTTCCGATATTCCAACGATGCCAGTAAGGTCTTTGACTGTTAATCGTCGATTCTCGAGCACCAATTCCTTGATTTTATTGACGTGTTGATCATCAGTTGATGTTGATGGCCGTCCTGGACGTGGTTCGTCGTCAACACGTTCTCGACCATCTTTGAACAATTTGTACCAATCAAAAACACTTGCCACTTGCTCGCGACATACAATTATCACCGAAGGCCTTTTGCAACATTCTGAACGTTTCGGCACCAGAAATTTGATTCCGCACACAAAATTTAATGGAACTTCTTTGTTGAATAATTTCACTCATTGTGAAAATCGCCGAATGCACTTTTTGTACTTCAGAAAGACAAGCGTATACTAAACACTAATGATTATTTTGATGTGACATTTGGCACAGATGTCACCGACAGTCATACCAACCTTAAAAAAGTAATATTTTGATGAATGGGTTTCCGCGCGAAATTTCAATTAAAAAGTCTTACTACTTTTTGCCCACAGTATGTAAAAATAGACTTAAAAAGGTACTAAAAAGTGAGCCAAAGTTACTAATCAGGTATCAGAGATTATAAAATGTGTTGGCTAGAGAGTTCATTGGGCAAACAAATTACCTTAAAATAGACATGACCGAGGGTCACATGACTTCCAGCAAAATAACCACCATAAATTAAAGAGCCAGCGGAAGACTTAAACTAAAATGATAATACTAACAAATCACATGGACAAGAGAAGCGAGTATTAAATGCGTCAATCTAAGTATACGTAACTATTTCAAAGGGCATACCACGTTCGTAACCATGCTTATCTTCGCGTCAGTATAAGTATGCTCTAATTCGGGGATGTATTATTAAAAAGAAATGAAGGGTGCATTAGGATAACTTAAACAATATGTTTATCTTCCTATAATAATATAATATGAACTGAGCATGTTGGATAAACTTTTATTTTCTTAAAAATATGGTTACAACTCTTTGTTCAATCAAAGCTTATGAACTGTGTAAAATTTATAAGATATCGTAAAATAAATACATTTTCCACACTCTTAAATACATATGTATAGGTATATATGTATGTGTGTTTACTCACGAACAGAAAATATGTAGCTTGATTTATTTGGCGCACGTTCACAAAAAGTCTATTGTAGATAAATGTTTTCCAAAAGCATTGGCAATATGAGTTTTCAAGGTGAATAACTGGGGGAGAAACTTTTTTTAAATGCATTTAAATTTACATATATTATATTTATACCCATATATTTGCATACATACTTCCATACACGTCTATACAAAAAGTATAAGAGCAAATACTTATCGTACCGCAGTTAAGCCTTTTGCTTTCAAGCACCACACAAAAGAAGAAAGTGCACGCTTGTCTTCAATGTGTACGAAACAAAAGCGAAGATGCTCAAGAGAAATAGCAACAGCAACAGCAACAACAGAAATCTCAACGGTTTTAAGCGTTTTAATAACATATATAAGTAAATACCGAAGAAACGCGAAAAGGAAAAGCAAAAAACTACATTAAGTATGAGCAACAGCAATCAGTGATATTGGTTGATGTTGTGTTGGTGGTGGTTGAAAATTAAAAAGTTTATGTTGTTGCTGTTTATTTAGGTTGGTTCCTATCGCTATTGCTGATGTTGATGATGTTAATGATGATCGAAAAAATGAAAGTAAAAGTTGGCACATTCACACACGCAAGCGATTCACAACTACGCAAGAAAAAATTAGCATCTTGTGAATAGTAAATACAAATAAAGAGAAAGAAAAAAATGCGATGATGAATGGTTAGCTAGCAATTTGCCATGAAATGTTGTTGATACGAGTACATGCAAGTGAATGAACAAATAATCAGCAAGTAATCAAGTTATGTTGTTGATGTTTAGACCTTTCACAAAACAATATCTACCAAGCAATTAAAAAATTAAAAACAAAAAATTTAAGGCAATTTGTTGGAATTGTAGCCCACTGCGAATACGGCGATAAAAATCCGACGACTCGCAGAACTCCGACGACTTCCGACTTGGCCTTAGAATAAATACAGGCTTTAGAACAAAATACTTGGAATTAATGCAACGACTAACAATCGCTTTGACATTAATGGCACGCCAATCGAAGATTTCAGCTCCTTCTGCTAGTTAGGTAGCATCATTACCACCGATGGCGGAACTGGAGCCAAAGTCTACCAATCGTAGACTTTAGTTAGAAAGTCAGGCATTTGGGCGACTACAGTCTGTGTGGAGGTCCACGTCGCTATCTACTCGCTTTAAGCTCAAAATATTTAATTCCAGCGTCATATTTGTGCTTCTATAGGTATAGTGATATGAATCGTGGTATATGGCCACTGTTGACATTAAGTTAATTCTGGCTGCAAGTCGCCAAGAGCAAACTTTGGGACTTAACGCCACAGACTGTAGTGTAAGAGGAGATTTAGCAAAGAAACTGGAACTGGAACTGGATCGGCACACTATGCGTAGGCGAGCAGGCGAGGAGACAGCTGGGAGGAAACCAAATCAGATAGGATTAGTTGGAATATCTTTGTTACGGCCCTATGCTTCTTATAGCAACAACGAGAAAATATATACTACATCTATAAGTATATATTGTAGCCACTGACATTTTTTTACTGAAAATTCAAAATTACATTTCTAATGCAAGAATTCGGTGCTATTTGCTTTTATTTGTGGAACGAAAGAGAAAGTACATAAATATTTCGTGTTTAAAATTTCTGACTGTTATTGTTGGTTCTCATTAAGGAAGGGACAAACAGAGCAAACATCCAATGCCTTGAAACATATAGATGGTCATACGAAGACCTCTCTTAACCTACGTTGAAAGAAAATGAGTTACATATAGAAATTCTTGGAACTACTGCCCCGATTTAAAAATTTCTGTCGGCATTATAATGGTGTATATAAATGGCTGTAGTTTATTTAAATTCAAGAAGTGGGCTCGCCAAAGCCGCATGCAAATTAAAATAAAAAGTATTAGATCGGAGATTGCTTCACTCAAATTGTCATCACCATGGAGCGGATTATGAGGAATTCTCCTCTTTTCTGATTAATCCTACATGATGATTGATCAAATATAAATGCGTTTCGGGGCCCCATAATTCCAAATAAAGGAATTTTATTTAAAAAAAAATCACATAAAATTAGAATCACTTATCGATTACTTAAAAACGAACCTCAAATTTTAAGAAAATTTAAATGTATAAAAATTGATAAAAGAATGCGAATACGAATAATAAAAACCTAAATTTGAGAATGCAAAAAAAAAAAGACATAAAACTTAAAAAGAACCGACCTAATTTTTATTTTTATCATGTTTTTTTTTCGAACATGGAAAAAATTATTTTAACAATTTTATTACACAAAAAATTTCGATGCGAATTTTACAAGGGAGGAATTTTTCAAAATATTTTTAATTTTCTGTTATTACTCAGTTTATAAGGTTCCATTAAAGTAACGAAAAGGGCGCTGATATGTAGTACTTGGTGCCGCACCTTTTCCATTTGCATTTAGGAAATTCTAGCGGTGGTACATTAATATTTTTTTTATCAAAAATCTGAATACTTTCAACGTACTTTAATAATATATTTTAAAATGAGCTTTATAAAGCATAACGTTACCATTTTTCAACCATGTATCTTTATTTTGGACGAAGTTGAATTTTTTTTTTACTTACGTTTTATAAAATCACTTAAGTATCCAGATAGAAATATGTTCTCAGCGAATCAGTTCTACAACCTCGTTTTTCCACGTGACCCATAAACTTTATTTTGAAACTTTTAGTTTGTTCCTTTTTTTTTGCAAAATGGTACTTTTGGTACTCCCATATTTTCGACCGTCGAAAATAACGCTCTATAAGTTCCTCATCCTTCCCGTCCTAATGTATGGCGCAGAGACGTGGACATTGACCATCAATGATGAGAGGCTGTTAGGAGCGTTCGAGAGGAAGATACTGCGTAAGCAAGTACGGTCCAGTATGCGTGGACGACGTGCATCGAATGAGAAGGAACGATGAGCTGTATGAGCTGTACGCCGACTCTGACATAGTCAAGCGTATAAAAATCAAGCGGCTTCGCTGGTTGGTTCATGTTGAGCGAATGGAAGAACGCGCTCCGGCTAGAAGCTTGTTTTATTCGAACCACGGTGGAGGAACACGCAGAAGGGCACGTCCTAATCTCCGTTGGAAAGACCAGGTGCAGGGCAACCTGACTGCACTTGGCCTTATCAACTGGCGCCAGCGCGCGCATAGCTGAGACGACTGGCGAAGCTTTATAGAGGCGGCCAAGACCGATCATCGGTTGTAGTGCCAGTTAAGTAAGTAGGTAAGTACTTTTGGGAGATATGTGGTTGAAGAATTTCCATTGTAACTTTAACCAATAACATGTTATTATTGTCGGTGGCTACAAAATTAAAAATAATATAAATTCATAAGATAATTTTTAATATAAAGTGATGTGCAAATCATTTGCAACTGAGAACACATAGAGCTGAATCATCGATTTTCGGTCACAAAAAAGATGCAAATAAAGAACTTGATATGAGGTTTCAAGTCATACATATAAATTCATTAGACAATTTTTTTATATAAGTATAAAAAATATTCTAACTGGATTGTACTAAAATCTGTTTTCTGATAGTAAGTGTCAAAAATTGGATACATTATACACAAAAACCACGAATTTTGGAATTTAGAGATAAAACAAATCTAAAAATTACAGAAAATGGAAAGATTTTTTCCAATTGGGAATGAAAAGCGGATTGAGAATCAAGCGGAATACGAATACTCCGATCAGTGGTATCTCGTTATGTGAGTACATAACAGCTTTCGAGTATCCCGTATGCAATACATTGAAAGAGAGAAGACCGATACACTCTCTGCACAACACTCACCTAGAGAAAAAACAATTCCATTAATAGCACATTTTCCATACCAATTATCAATATCCATCACTAGTTTTCATATGTATGTACATATATAATTAATTTAAATTTAAAACTCGATGATACCTTAAAAATGAAGGAAAAACACAAAAAGTATTTCTTGATCTACAAAGTGTATATTTACTCGAATTTCTTTAAAATTAAAGTCCCAGATCGATTTGTCATCATATAATGTGTATAGTATATACATAAATGCATGCAATTTGACCAGAACAGAGTTGGTTAAAAGCAACAACAGCACAACTGCAATATATGATTTTAGTGCTGTTTTCACCAAATATAAAAAGAAATGGTTTAGTTTTCCATATAAATTTTTTTTTCCACTTCAAATTACATGTAATTGATTATTTCTTTTTGCATTTACGTTGCACCTTTAAGCATTTTTTTCTTTCTTTCGTTTTATGTTTTGGTATTTTTTGATGCTCTTAATTGCTTATTTGTTTGATTTTCTTTATAAGTATTACTTAGTTTTTTTGTTTGTTATTATTAATACAACTTTTTTCTCATATTGTATATGGTTGTTTTTTGCTTTTATGTATGTTCGAGTTTATTTAATGTGCCCATTTGCTCGTTTTTTAGTTTTAGTTATGTGCGCATGCGCCACAGAACGCCACAACGACACAGTATATCAAACGTTGTCCACAATAGAGGGACTGTCTGCCTTTGTGAGTGTTCAGTACAAAAGTGTCTGTCATAGTTTGTTGTTGTTGTTTAAAATCGTATTCGTTAACAATTTGTATGAAGTTCCTTAAGTGTAGGAAATTTGGAGAAAATATTGCATTGAAACTGTAAGCAATTACATATATTTTATATAAAACTTCTGTATTTACGTGCTACCCAGTGAAATGTTGCTCGAAAAAGTGAACATTTTTGAAATTCAATGGGAATATAAACTTGTTGGCGAATTCTCTTGTTACTAAGCAATTTCTGGTAATGATCTTGGATAGAAGCAATTATTCAGAGATTTATTCCATTCAGGTTTTCGGTGGTGGTAAGCTTTTACCTTCTATTTTTCGTCAATTGTTGTAGTATAGGGCAAAAGTCGAAACTGCTGATACTGTTGGTCCAAAAAGTTTTATATTCAGTATTCAGACATGGTCTAGGAAGAAAAAATACTCCTCCCTATTCCGGAATTCGAGATAATATTTACGTATTCATTGCTATATTTACAAATTGAATATAATTGTATTCTGCAAGGCAATCGAAATCATTTCAAATATTGTCTCATTATCGATTGCAGCATGCGTTTCTATTTTGGGATTAATAAAACCGTTACGAATTCGTAGGTGTTACAACTGATTCAGGATTAGGTTTGGCTATATGCAATTATGTGCAATAGGCAAGAGACGCCAAAACTAACCCTGGTGCAATAATTTACCTATTTCGACAATTACTTTACTTTACTTTTAATGGCACAACAACCCATGGAGGGCCTAGGCCGAGCTTTTCGCATCCACTCATGTTGTGCGTGTTATATTTGTACATGAATGGAAGGAATCTACAGTTTAATGCCGAATCCGAACGGCGAAGTGAAAAGCTTTTCATAGCAATTTTTACTCTTGTAGGTTTGCCATTGCCTGCCAAGAGGTGGTGCCGTGTCGAAAAATTATTTTTTCTACTTTTTGATTTTGGCTGTGCCGAGATTCGAACCCCGGACACTCTGTGTAGCAGTCCAACGCACTACCACTACACCACAGCGACCTCACTCAATTACATTTATGTTTTACTTGATAAATACACAAAACTGTAGAAAAATCAAGGTCCAGGATAATTTATTTTTATTTTGAGTTTCTATTTAAAAAATTCACTTTCGGTCACAATGAAAATAGTAACCCAGAAAATGTTACTCTAAGCTCAGCTCTCTTTAAGCAATTAGTTAAATGATTTGCATAATTAAATTATAGTTTACACATTAAAATATTAAAAATATTTCAAATTCATGAACCATTACGAAAAATCCCACGAATTGGTTCCACATGAAAGTGTCTTCATGTTGCAAGTACATGTTCGGGCTCCATTAATGGTTAATGCAGCAGCTGCACATGCGCACAAGATCATTTGCACTCACGTAAAGAATGAATGGGACTTTATAGCCAGGCCCGCATTTAAGCCAGCCATAACTTAAAACAATGTGTGTGAGTAAGCGGCAACAACAATAACTGGAAAGTATTTTCTCGCTAGCAATACCATGGGTAAAGTGAAACTCATTGTTGTTGGTGCTTGTTGTTGTTATTTATTTATTAACCTACGGTTGCGGTCAAGTTGAATACTTTCGCGTTCAGTGTAAAATCATTTTGTGGTAATTTTGTTGTTTTCTTAACCTGGACTTGAAAATGCAATTCTGCTACAATTGTTGTTATTACTCTAAGTATGTACATGCGTGTGTGTGCCTATGTGTGTGAGTGTATGCCTGAGTGCAAGTACAAGTTCAACCGACTGCACTACCATAAGAGAAGCAACAACATTTGTGGATGCATGCTTACATATAGTTGCGGTCGCAACAATGAACGCAACGTGGACTGTGAACGTGCGTATATTTATGTAATTATGTATGTATGTATGTGTGTGTGTGTGTGTGAGTGTGAGCTGCTTGTGCGTTTTCGTCTCGATATACATTGTTATTGTTGTTGTTGTTGTTGCATTTGGAAAGAAAGTGTGTCACTACTGCGATCTTTGGAGGGGAAAAAATAAAATACAACATACATACATAAAAATGATTGAGTGAAAAAAGGCATTTTAGAAGCCTATCAACAACAACTACACTACTAGAAAACAATATCGCAAAAATAACAAACCTAAAAGCACGGAGTAAACAACAACAACAAAAACAAAAACAAAAAGGCAACCACGTTTTGATTGTATGTTTCAGCTTTTAAATTAAATGTGACCAGATATATTCAAGCATTCCAATACCTCAGAAAATGGATGGGAGAGCGTAAGAATAAGAGAGCGATTGCCTCTGTAAGAGTGAATGTGTGCGTGCGAGTGAGTAAGCACATATTAAGGCGCACAAATGACAATGACAATGACAAAGAATGGATGGAGCCCAAAACTGCAAAGTGAAAACGATGTCGACAAATGCACGACCACACAAGCGAAGTTCGTTGTCGTTAGTAACTTGCCAGCAGCTAAAGGCGACAACGCAAATACCAACCAACACAAATAACATCAAATTGCTCGTATTGCAGTTTCTTTAGCAGTTGTTGATGTTGCTGCAGCTGCCTGCTGATGAGCTGAGCTTGTAAAAAATCAATTATAATATTTGTTATATATTAAACTTTAATGCATATAGGATGTATGTAGTTATGGACATATGTATCTATGTTGTAGTTAAAAATACATAAAAAAAACAAAATACATTTTCAATTTGTCTTAATTTTCTGTTAATTTACAAATTAATTTTAATTTTTGTTTCTACCTTTTATTACAGAGATGGAATTGAGAATAAATCAACGCCTCATTACGACCGTATTCATAGTCACAGCTTTATCGGTTAAGCTAATTGCAGGTGAAGGCTTACGTTTACCAGATCAGCAACCACAGCAAACACAGCAACAACAGCAACCGCCTATACAATTACAACAGCAACAAAATGTACAACAAATTTATCAGCAACAACAGCAACCACAGCTCCAACAACAACAACAACAGCAACCCCAATTTCAACAACAGCAGCAACAGAGTTTCGGCGAAGAGCGCGGCCACTCGTCCATCTTGAGCCTTTTCGGATTAGGCAATCAAGATAATGATCCATATTTGGCACGCTCCAACTCGAATTGCTTGAGCGGCGATTTGTCAGAATGTTTCAAGACGCAGGCATTGAACAGCTTCGATGAAATCTTCTTCAGAGATAGTTATCGGTAAATTTTGAAATAACTATTTATGCTCCTGATATGCAAATTGATTTATTTTTGTTTTTTGTATTTTTAGTTTGTCCGATTTGGCGCGTATTGTTCGTCTGCCCGAGTCACAGCAGCGTTCTCTGTTGCAAGAACCTTTTGAGTATTCACAGGAACCGCTCAATGAGGACACCGATTGGGATCACATGTTGAAATATGCTTTGAGACGTGCTGAAAGGTGAGAAAGTTATAAGATTATTATTTGTTGTTGTGACTACGGCAAAAACCAAGCTATGTTAATAAGTGTATGCCTGAGGAGAGGAGGGCCAAGAAAATTCCCTACGCCGGGTCTGAATTTTTTTAGAAGAAGAACATTTAGAACATTTGGAAATTCACTGAAAAACATCTTCTACTGAAATTGCTTTCTTTTCCACAAGTGTTCTTCAAAAGTTTACTCAGTCTCTGAAAAATATATGGGGGCCTACAAAAATATTAAATTTACTAATTTGCAAATGCTAAATAATAAAATGTACTATTTTTTTTTATTGATTTTCAAAACTATGGTATTTATCTTCCATAAGACCATATCTGTTTACCTGACCTTTTACCCTGATCTTTTAGCAAAGTGAGAACTAAAATTGTTAAATTATTTAAATGCAGTTTTGAAGCTCGTACGTGTAGAAATATTAAGCAGTAATTATTTTTGGGAAACATTTTTAGCTGTGTTTTTAATGAATTTAAAAAATTTATGTTCCGAAACTAGTACAAATTTTAAAAAAGGTTCAAAATGTGCATACTTTAAAAATAAGGAGTCCCTAAAATAAGAATCGTATTTAACCCCGGCCTGCAATTTCTCTCTACGACCATAAATTTGTATCAGAATAATTGCTGCTTAATGTATTGAAAGTGAATCTTACTGTCAGTTTTCAATTGGAAAGCCTCATCAGCGAAGAAGCAAAATAATGTAAATCTTACTTTCCTCATAGTTTCCTCATAGTTCGATAGTTACTAAGTAATAAATTCTTTATAAGAGTATCAGGAGCGACATAAAAATCGTTTTCCTAATATCCTTCCATTCCAACAATAAATCAGAAGCTAACAATTCTCGTCTCTCTTTTGATTTTTTCATTCTCAGATTTATAAAATCTACCGCTTTGGAAGTTGAAGTACCCGAAGAGCTCACCGAGGCTGGACGTTATCAGGCCCGTTTCATTGGCAATGACATTGACAGCGAACTAGATGTCATTGAAGATAAAGGTGCTCCAATATTCAGTAAGTAAACGATAAAAAAATAATGAACTTGAAAAAATATACCTTTCATACTTATCTTAGACATATGCTATAATTTCAAACTTTTTGTATTTTCTCTTTTACCTCATAAACAACAGAACGAAAGAAGTTGAAGAAAATGATTATTCCATTGCTGTTGGTGTTGAAAATCTTCAAGCTGAAATTGTTGCTTTTCTTGCCTTTCATTTTGGGTATTGTTGGCCTGAAGAAAATACTTGGTTTGGCTGCGATTATTTTGCCTGGCGTATTCGCCTACTTCAAATTATGTCGACCACCTGGCGGCGTTGGTCCTTATGGTTCTGGCGGTAGCGGTATTTTCTCAGGGCTTTTCGGCAGTAAAAGCACATTCCCCGAATATTCACCACAAGGTGTTGGCGCTGCCACATACTATCATCATCACGATCATTACGATCATGCAGGTGGCACAATTGGAGGTGGTCCATTCTATCGTCAGGATCCCTCATTCTCGAAACCATACACCGATTACTATAGCAAAAACTATCAGACAACTGCTGCTGGCGGTAGCAGCAACGCTGTAAGTTTCGGTGACTCACATGATGCTGCTTATTCCGGTTATTATGGCAGAAATACCGGCAAGGATATTCAGAGTGCACAGAAGAGTTGAGTGTGCTCTCCAGTGGCACTTATTATGTAAACTGCTGCCATTTTACTACATACATACATACAAAACTACTATTGTTCATCGTTGTTTTTAATCTGTTATTTAATTGATATTTTATTTTCACACTATTTATTTTTTGAATAAATTTTATAAACAAATAAATAAATTATTTTTAGAACAAACTCAAAATACATTTGTATATTTCCTTTTATGTATGTCGTGCTCATAAACATTCCGCAACATTGATAACATCTAAGTTCTTCAGAGCCTAGGGAAATAATTTGCAAACTATTTAATTCAATTAATCTTGCTGTTAATCCAATGCTTCTGCTGCTGTCATTTGCGTGTACAAAAAACTTAAGAGGTGGTAACTCAACACTTATCACAATTATGCACGACTTCCTTATTACATTATATACTATCAAATTCTACAGTTTTACTAACTTCCAATGTTGCTTCCTAATCAACAACTGTCGCTTCTATATTCGTCTTTCCTTCACTAATTTCTCCCTACGGACATTGAAAGTTCCGTAACTCCGGTCGTTTTATTTGATTAACAAGTTTAGTTCTGTTAACAAGTATCTGATCCCATCCGCTACCACTTGCTGCCGTTATTGGGACTATGCTGCCACTTTTGCCGCCTCCCTTTGATGAACAACTTTTTGATAACTTTATTGATTATGTAATTGAGTTTTGTGATATTGTGTCAGTCAGTTGTATGATGGGTTAATTCATTAGAAATAGTAAAGTTTTTTCGTTAAATTCTTGTCTATTGGTTATATCTTAAATTTATTGAATACCTATTCTACTTACTTATACTGTATAATAGCCGTGAATATAAAAATGTAAGTATGTAGTTAATACAAAGAGATTACTGCCTGAAAGCAGAAATTAGTACAGCAACTAAGGGAATTTCATGATTTTCTATCGATAACAAAACCAAACATATAACACTTAAGGTTCGTAAACTTCTCTATGTTCGGACACTTAACTTTTGCTATTTGAAATGAAAATGAATTAATAAAAATACACCATAACGTTATTTATTTACTTTCCAAAAAGCTCAGCGGTTTGATATGGATTCAAGACTCAAAATTCCATAGGAAACTGTTCAAACTCAATGCTGGTGCCTTAAAGCCTTTGAGCTGAAAATAAACAGTATTAATTAAGAGTGTCGGTTACAACTTACATAAGATACTAAAAATTAAATAGGTTGCCTAGGGGTGTGATACCACCCACACACCTAAACTGTGTCACGGGTCACACTCACTCTTGGTGGCGTCCCTTGCAAAGTGGAGATACCAGGAAGAGCTGCTGATGAATGTGTGCGGCAGGTTTAACCGTGACCCTGAATCGATTGTTGTGCATTGAGTTTGGAATCGACATTTACGAGTAGTAATCAGCATCATGGCATCGAATGATTAGTAATCAGCATAGTCATTGGCATTTCGCAAGCGGTGATATAAATGATATTTTTTAATTCTAATTAAAAGTAGTTGGCGACTGCACAAATCGATATAATATAACCATTAACTGTAGAAAATTGAAAAAAAAATTTAAACAAAACAAAAAAAAGGGAAATAATAATTTTTACAAAATTTTGACAAATTTCAAAATAGTTGTTCAAAAGACTATTTGAATGATGTGTATCGACTTTTGTTAAAATTTCACTTGTATGGTTGATATCACGTCCAGTATACTTAACAAATCGTGGAAAAGTCTTGGGAAAGACAGAACGATGATATAATCAACCTTCGCTACCACCTTCGATATAGTACGATTAGAGATCATTGCGAAGTGAAAATAGGAATTGACCACTTCGTATAGCTTTTTTTTTTTATTGATACATTCAACACACTGGGTGCACTCCTATGAATGCAGAGCATTGTATTGAATGGAAGGAAGATTGATAGGCTGGAGGAAGAAGGAGGGAGAATGAGAGAGGGAATGCAATCACACAGGACACCGATAAACACATAGGCAGCCATTGTGGCAAAGTGTTATGCCTTTACCACAATGAACTTCAGTCTTATCAGTGTCGACTATGACCGCATGTAGCGGCAAAGGCCAAGCTTTTCGCAGCCACTCAAGTTGTGCGTGTTATATTTGAACATGAATGTAAGGGACCTACAGTTTTATGCCGAATCATCCGAATCGAGCAGTCACTAATACATTCTCTACCCGGGGAATGAGTCTTGTCGAATCGGTCTAGTGGTGAACGTCGACAAAACGCAGGTCTTTGTGTTAAGCATAAAGTATTTCTGCTAACTAAGTTCCAGCATTATGTATAACCCAACAACCTTCAGACCAAGCGAAAATTAACTTTTGTTAATACGTGTTACTCAGGGGCTCAGCAGGTAATTAAGTGTGTGATTGCATTCCCTCTCTAATTCTCCATCCTTCTTCCTCCAACCTATCAATCTTCCTTCCATTCAACACAATGCTCTGCATTCATAGGGGTACACCCAGTGTGTTGAATGTATCAATAAAAAGAAAAAGTATCAGAGCCTTCTTGCGACGTACATACGTAAATAATGCTCTATGATTAGTGATGGGTTTACAACCGAGTATTTACCAAGTGGCGGGTAAATACCCATTTTTCTGTACCTATTTAGATATTTACCCGCGGGTAAAAGCGTTAGCCAGAAGATTAACGTCGTTAACGTTTATTCTTTAGTTCCTAAACAAAATAAACGGTAATCGTTAATCGTTAACGATAATTTTTTGTAAGGAGTAAAACTAAAACAAATGTTTTACGATTATGTACTTATGTAGATAAAAGACGTTCAACTGCAGCACTGTAGGGGATGGTGGTATTGTATTTGATAAACAAGTTCAACAATACTTTCCCGCCTAAAAAGGCAGCATCTGCCAACAAATTCCGTGGAGTTTCTCTTCATCCAGCCATCAACTAAATCGTGGATGACGACCTTTTGTTCGTCTTGATTTCTTTGGCTTGACCGTTCGCACCATAATTTTCTTTACCTTACCGACCATAGCAATATTGTAGTTCTTCAACCACATGAGCTGAAATTTAAAGTGGAAGGCAGCAGCTAACGGATTTTCTTAGTTATATACGGATTAGAGTTAACG
This sequence comes from Palloptera scutellata, assembly GCA_958295655.1. Lineage (NCBI taxonomy): Eukaryota > Metazoa > Arthropoda > Insecta > Diptera > Pallopteridae > Palloptera > Palloptera scutellata. The sequence goes on from OY282450.1 coordinate 16,212,764, forward strand.
GAAAAAATGTAACGAAAATTAATCACAATGCTAATGGTTCCCGAATTTAACGTAAAAGTTAATCGTTTATCAAAAATTTAACGCCGTTAATTAACGATTAACGGAATAACGATTTTCTGCTCAGCTCTGCTAATGATGAAATGCTGAGACGATATATTTTCATATTGTATGGTGTCATGCCTTAAAATCATTAACTTTCGCTGAAATACGATACTTACTTATCCCCGATATAACAGTTTTGATGTAAAAAGTCAGCTAGTAAGTATGTGTACTATATACAATACCAAAAAGTAACATCTGCACATTTAACATTTCTGCATTTTTCTTTTACATACATACTGTAAGATATTTTCTATTTTTTATTTGTGCAGCTCCATAATGCATTTGTGGTGTTGAGTCTCGACTCTCTCTCCGTAAATATGTGCTACTTTTAATTAATGTTCAGGTAGATTTTATCAAAGTAATAAATCGCAACTAGTGAAGTCATATACACAAATTGCACGTAGAGGAAAGGTGAGCGGGGAAGAGCGCTATGTTGTTGCTGCTGTTTGCTACATAAAAACGTTCGTTGGCAACACAGGAAATGCAATCTAGCGCTAAAGTGTTGCTTTACATTTTGCCAATTAACTGCATTCGGAAGATTTTCGGGGTACACTCGAAATTCCAGCCGTAATGATCGGGGTCCTCAAATTTGAAAATGTCTTAAAACATTCGAGATGAAACATACATACGTAAGCTAAACCCTCTATATAGATATTTAGATATCAAGAAAAGTCGGTTCACAATCTAAGTGCTTATTGTTGCATATGATCGTATCTACAATCGTATTTTACGAAACAATGAACAATGTAAGAGACGTTAAACCACATTTTCTAAGTTTTCGAAAGTTAACGAACATCACCAAATAAAGATAAGTTGATATAAAACGCCGTTGTCTTCGCGGGACGCAGACATTTCCGACCACCTTCAGTTCCAAGATTGTCGCGCTGCCAAAAAAAATTACCGCTGTATTCGTTGCGTGGTTTCAAACATGCTGCCGTATACATCGCCCAATTTGTCTTATCTCGATGAGAGGGAAAACTAAGAAATAAGTTTTCTATTTGTATCGTGTACTTTCGTAAACGATTTCGAATGATTATAATTTATCCTTCATTTGGAAATAAAACTATAAATAAAATTAAATCATGTACATATTTCTTAGGGTGTATTGGAAAAACAAGTTTGGCCTCCTTGCTCCAAGCCATTAAAGCATGAAAAATAGCAAGTTTGTGATGCGATGAGTAAAGTAGTCGATCTCTTTTTCCAAATCAAATTCACGAAACAGGTCGTTGAATGATTGTAGCTGTATGTGAACGGTCTTGGTGGAATTGTTGGTCTATAATCCTTGCAACTGCTAGAAATAAGATAGTTTGAACCAAAAGTTATCAGGTCTGTATGGCTTAGTCTTGAAATGGCCAAAGAATCGGATAACTAGGACTTTGTGCCAAATGCCCTTTGGGTGGCCCTTTTTGGCCTCCACCCGACATAATGTGATACAACACAGAATCTTGACGTTGATGGCACACAAATAAAGCGCAGACAATGAGTTTTTCACTCAAGAGAACGGGAATACTGATTGCATATAAAAATGGAATAATAATTACACATACTTATCTTCAAATTTGTTATCAAAATCATTGACAAATCTTTCCAATTGTATATTAAAATCAAGCATTATGGCAATTTCACTTGCAGTTCAACTGCTTAATAAATTCCTTGCAATATTCAACATTCAAGCAATTCAACAAAAGTAAAACATTTACAATAAACAAGCGATGAAAATGCCTTGAAATTTCAATGAAATTCAACGTAAATAATAAATAATTAGTGGGGTAAATAAGTGGAGCCAACTAACCAAAAATAAATAAGCAACATTTTCAACTACATAAAACCATCTACATCACATTTCACCACACACCATCAAACTTAGTTATTTTATTACATAGACTTGGAATATTTTTTTTTTCTTCTTTCATTAATAAAAAACTGTGTAGAAAATAACAGCAATTGAATTCGCTTAGTGGCTTATTGCATTTATTTCATAAATGAATGAACATTTAATTAAAGCTGTACATAAAGCCAACTGGAAATGCGAAAATACCATAAGCGCAGCAGAGGCGGTAAGGAAAGTGCTTGCGCCATAAATGCAGCACACACACACCACACACACCACACACTCAGTCACACTGCGTCGATATGTTGGCAATACATATAAAGAGCTGTTAAAAGAGGCTGTTAACTGCTTGAGAGCATAGAAATCAACTCAACACTGCATCAGGCATTGCCATTGGTAGCATGTTGGTGGTTCGAGTGGTTAAATATGGCTGCTGGTATACTGACTGGCTGCTGGGGACTTGTAGATTAGCTGGACTAAACCACATTTTCCAAAAGAAAGCAGTCACGCAAATGCGAAATGTAGTCTAGCGTAAAGTGCCACACACACACAAACACACACAGTTACGTATTTTATGTACATCTTTCATCAACATCAACGAATATATATATTATACATACGATAAGGTGCAGCTACCCAGCGGTAATAAAACAATTAAGATGCACGTATTTCCCAAAACTGGGAATCGCATCTTGGGACGGATGTTTTCGTTTAGATAATGAATGGCTGCTGAAGTTTTTGGAGCTCCTTTTTAGCGGAATGAAAACTTGGCTGCAACCTATATGGTTTGGTAGATTGGGTTTGAATAGGGTGATTTGATTTTTGATCTGATTTTTGGCCTTCTGTTTTTTTAGTTTCTGTTTTTTAACCTGAATTTTGAACTATTTTCGATTATCGTCTGAATTTCCGTCTCTTATTTATAGAAATTCTAAAGCCAATGAGAATTAGTGAGCACAAATTGATACACATCATTCAAAAAAAATTGGCAAGCTATTAAAATTGGAGAAACATCGTGCAATATTCACAACATGTGAGTTGAAGCTAGTAGAAAAGGAAGTAAGTATTTCTCGCGGGAAATGTCTGAGTAAAATTTTGTTTCTTGTTCTGGATTAAAGTATGGATTTTGACCCTTGGATTTTGTTTTGATTTTGTCTAATTAATGGAATTATTGTTTTGCCTTAGAACTTTAGATCTGTTTTTGATTTTTGGGCTGAATTTTGGTCGGATATATAATATTTGGTCTAGATTGTAACTGATTCTTTTCTTATTTTTGTCTTTAGATTTTTGTCTAGCTATTGGTCCGAAATTTGTTCGGGTTTTGGTTTGTACTTTTTATATGATGTATTTAATTCTCGAATTTTGATTTTATTTTGCTGGAGAATCTTAGATTTTGCTGATGTTATTCAGTAAAAACTTAATTTCACTGATTTAAATTTTTTTTCTAATTTTCTTTCAAATTTTCCTATCGATTTTGGTTTAATGTCTGGTTTTAGTTTTACGGAATTGGTATTTTTGTACGAAATTGGTATGTTGTTTTCTGATCTGAACTCTGGTTTGGTTTTTGATGTAGTTTTTAGTCAAGTTTATTGTTAAGACTTTGTGTGTATTGGTCTGGATTTTAGTCTGGAATTTGATCTGTTTTTTGGTCTAGATATTGATATAATTTTTCGTATGAGTTTTGAACTGGTATGAATTTTTTTATGGCTTTGGTTTAATTTTTGGACCAGGTTCTAGAGTAGTTTTTAGCTCTAATTTCGGTTTGGATACTATTTTGGATTTTGATTTGGATCTGGTCTAAGATTTTTGTTTGATTTTTAGTTTGGATTTAGTGCTAAAATTAAAAAGTAGAAAAAATCGTTTTTCTACACGGCAGCACCTCTTGGCAGGCAATGGCAAACCTACAAGAGTAAAAATTGCCTATTAAAAGCTTTTCACTTTGCCGTTCCTATTCGGCATTAAACTGTAGCTCCCGTCCATCCATGTACAAATGTAACACGCACAACATGAGTGGATTCGAAAAGCTCGGCCTAGGGCCTCCATGGGCTATTGTGGCATTAAAAGTAAAGTAAGTAAAGTAAGTATTTAGTGCTAATGTTTGTTTTCGATATACTTAGATCTGGAATTCTGATAAATAAAACAAATCCTGGTTTGGCAAAATCTTGCTGTTTTATTACCCTTAACATTTTTATGATGTACCAGAGAGCAATAAGGCATTTGTTTATATAGTACCCAAGCTCTTGACTTGAATTGATCCCATAAAACAGTCTGCTGTTTCGACCAATATTTGTTAGCAGTTTTTACGAACTTTTAATTTTTTGTACTACATATATAGAAACATTCTGCTTTTAATTTGTTGAAATCGTTGGGTATTTTTTAAGAGATAATGTCTTTTATGAGTTCATCATAAGTAGAAGAAACACTTCTCTTTGGAGCGCTTCAATTTCCTTCCGCTGAGTGCATACATTCAACGCTTGTTCACTTAATATGTTGCAGAAAACTTTGAATGGCAATTAAAAGAAACTTTTTTGCGTTTGCGAGCGATTGTGATTTTTTTTTTTTATGATTTGTCTGCACCAATTTCCACACATTGCAGAGAATCTATACAGCATGCAGTAATTCCCCGATTTTAAGTGTTGGCGTATATTTTTTTGATGCTGTTGTTGTTGCAGGCGGCAGCAGAAGCTTTTCACTTGCCACTTTTTTGTTTTGTTTTTCTAAGTTAGCCTAGTTTTTATACATTTTTATATGGTATTTCGTAGAGTATAATTTTTTAGTGTTGTAAATATACGCTGTGCAGCCTGCCATTTGCGCCTGCGCGAGACATGCATGATTGCCGCACATTTAGGCGCGGGGTATGAGCTTCGGTTCGTGTGTTGCATACTGATTGCATGCCCAGAATTGCAACTTTGATGATCATGACCAATGAAGTGGAAGGCTGGTGGTAATGTGTGTGTACAATGTTGCTGCTGCTATGTTTCTACACGTGTACATATGTCTGCTGTAGTTGTTGTGTTGAGGCTATTGCCTGCTACTGACATTTCTGTTGTAAACGCCAAAGCTGGGCAGGAAATGAATAATCTTCTTGTCTTTTTTTAACGGCACCACAGCCCATGGAGGGTCTAGGCTGAGCTTTTCGCATCCACTCATGTTGTGCGTGTTATATTTGAACATGAGTGAAACCTTTAATTTTTAGTTAACGACGCTTAATTATTGGTTAACGATTATCTTTCAGTTACGTTAAATCCGAAAAGAATTTACATTTTGATTGAATTGAATTTCCTAAATTAACAAAAATGTCAAACTATAATTAGGAATGTCAGCCTACCAACCCAAATTTCTGTTGATGTGGTTAGAGTAGGACAATATTGCCAAGGTAGCTAAGGTAAAGGAAATTATGGCTAGGGTCAAGGAAGTCATGGTCTCAATGAACAAGACCGATATTTTCTATGCAGTACAAATAGCAATAACGAGAATATTTTTCCAGTGCTGCCACCCAGCCTAAAAAAGCAAGAAGAGTAACAGGTCGCTTAAAAGCGTCATCAATGATTTAGTTGATGACTAGCTGAACAACACCTCCACGAAGTTTGTGACAGATGTCGCCTTTTCGGGCGAGAACTATGGTTTTAAATGTTTTTTTGCCATACAAAAAGTTAACGATGACGAAGTTAAGTTTTTGGTTAACCGTTTTGAGATTAACGAAGTTAATTTTTTGATTCACGATACCCAGCTCTGGTAAATGCATATGCACTAAAATCATGTAAATAATTGCTGACTATAATTTTTAAAAATAATCTACGTGATTTTTTATCCAAGCATCATACGAAGTTAAGTTTTTGAATGAATAATCGCACTGTTTCAATTGCACAACTTTTCAGAAATATTAAAACAAACACAACATTTAGGTGGTCTAATCGGCTTAAATGCAGACGATGACAAAAAACTATAAGTCGCACATTGCAAATTCTTATTATGTGTTTTTTCTGTATATCAAATATTTTCCAGCTTTTTTAAGCATTGCCAAGCGGCTTTATTTGGGGTTGAATGCGGTCTATAGCTCAAAACTAATGCAATAATTGCGTTTTTGTTGTGGGAAGCTTTTAGATGTTTGTGAACACATCTGGAAAGAAGAGGTCGATCGCATATTTCTAGGACCAATCATACAAAGGTGCGACGGAAGCATTTTGATGTGATTTTTACTAAGCTTAAATTTGGTGGAGGGTAAGGGTATAGGTGGTAATAGAACGGATGAATTTTATATGAATTATATGTGGTCGCTGTGGCGTAGTGGTAGTGCGTTGGACTGCTACGCAGAGTGTCCGGGTTTCGAATCTCGGCACAGGCAAAATCAAAAAGTAGAAAATAATTTTTCTACACGGCACCACCTCTTGGCAGGCAATGGCAAACCTACAAGAGTAAAAATTGCTATGAAAAGCTTTTCACTTCGCCGTTCGGATTGGGCATTAAACTGTAGGTCCCTTCCATTCATGTACAAATATAACACGCACAACATGAGTGGATCCGAAAAGCGAAAAGCTCGGCCTAGGCCCTCCAAGGGTTGTTATGCCATTAAAAGTCAAATTAAAGTAAGAATTTTATATCGGTATCTACGTTTACCGGTTGGAAATTGTGGCGAAGCTAGATGTCGGTAGGTTATGTTAGGTAAGAGAGACTGTCCTAATTAGGCCAGTTATATCATGTGTAATACCACGTGGGCTGTTCCCACAGTTTATTAGAATCTATGTGGTTTATTAAGGTCGTCATGGCGTAGTTTGGAGTGCTTTGGCCTGCTACGAAGAGTGTCTGGAGTTAAAATGTCGGCCCAGGTAGAATCAAAAAGTGGAAAACAAGTCTTATACACGGCACCACCTCTAAGCAGGCAATGGCAAACCTACAAGGGTAAAAATTTATTAAGGAAAGCTTTTCACCGTTCACGCCATTTGGATTTGGCATAAAACTGTGGGCGAAGCTAAATGTCCATTCAAGTAAAAATACATCACGCATGAGTAGATGCGAGAAGTTTGGCCTAGGTCCTCCATGAAATTTTGTGCCATTAAAAGAAGTAGATGTTGTTACATTGAAAAAGAGTTGAACCATATTATAGTTTTGATAAACTTTTCTAGATCCCTTATGTCAGCAGATTCGAAGTCAGCTAGATTGCTGAAGAATAGTTGACCCGAGAACATGGTTGGCAAAAGACATGCCATTAGCGAGCAGTGCTATCCGGTTTGAACCATCAATTTACAATGGCTCTTTTGGGGGAATCAAGTGCTACTGAGGTAGTGATGGGAGTGGAGTACAATCGATTAAACCAAAAAAAATTGTAATCGATTAAAAATGTTTCTAATTTTATTTTCACCCTGCCTTGTATGTTTTGTTTCCAGTTTAGTTTCCTGTCTAGTATGGGGCATAAGTATTTGAGAGAACCTTATGCTTTCTTGTAAAGAGAATTAAATGAGTTTTATTCGGATTTAGATGTCGGTAACGGACCAAATTAGAACGGAGAAGTCAATACGGTCTAGCGTTCATGGTTGATTGTCAACGGTCGAATGCAAGCTTAGAAGCTTTTAAAATTAAGATTTTTAAGATTTCTTGTTCTATCAGAGATTTAATTATTTCAGTAACAATAATATTACTCATAACTTAAAAACTAAGAAGAAAATAAAAATTACCACTGCAAATTTTAAATTTATTTCGGTCCAAATATTCTGTTTCCACCTTCAAATCGAGGCACTCACCGATAATCTTCCTGAAATTTAGTAACAATTTATTTACAAAGCTTTTCACTTCGCCGTTCGGATTCGGCATTAAACTGTAGGTCCCTTCCATTCATTTACAAATATAACACGCACAACATGAGTGGATGCGAAAAGCGAAAAGCTCGGCCTAGGCCCTCCATTGGCTGTTGTGCCATTAAAAGTAAAGTAAGTTATTTACAAAGCTACTACCGAAAATCAAAATTACAACTTAATATTTTCAACTTATTACGGTTCAAATATGTTATGAAATGTATATAATGATGCAAAATATTGATCTTTGAATTCAGCAGCCAGTTTGTTGGTAGAATGTTAAAGTAGCGACCGCTAGAGAAAATGTCACCAAGTACTCAGGAAAGCGCAGAGTTTTCTGCAACTATAAGGCCAGGAAAGTAAAAAAAGTGGTTGCTTCAAATCACTGTTTTATAGAGAATACCAGAATATGCGATTTCGTCTTCACTGCTTCATAAAACCACGCCCATCAACTTACTTAAGTTATTTAGAACGGGTTTGTGCTTTTTACACCGATATTAATCTTATCGGGATGGAGGGTTTAACAAACTGAACTCGTATCTTTCAGTTCGCCTCAGACCACTTTTTTAGCAAGGCGACATTCTTAACATCGTAACGAGCTTTCAAAAGAAAACTGTTACTGTTTGCGAAGCTCTTTAGAACCTGCGTGCAGAAGGACTCATTCCCGCCCTTAAAACCGATAAAGGTTAGTGCCTCTGCTGAAGTGAGGGAAACCGTTTGAGAGTCGAAAGTTTGTCAAACAAATTGTGCTAAAATCCATGAAGTCACTTTTATCTTAGTACATGCTCATAAGTAGCATTGAATACATAGTTTTCTATATAGGTACTCGTACATAAGAAAGAGGTGCTTATATATAAGTATCTATTGTTGTAATTTTCACAGCGCTCATATTTATTTAATCAAATTCAATTAAATTTTCACAGTTTTACTAAATTATAAATGCAACAGGCAATCAAACACATGTGATAAAATATGCACATTAAAAAATAATGCTGTGAAAAAAATGTGAATAATAATTTATATTGTTGGGGAAAAGCATTCATGACATGCCAATTTTTTTCTTCTTTTAATGGCGCAACATCCCATGCTAGACGTAGGCCAAGCTTTTCGCATCCACCCATGTTGTGCGTGTGTTATAATTTTACATGAATGTAAGGGACCTATGCCGAAATCGAACGGCGTGAACGGTGAAAAGCTTTTTTAGTCAATTTTGACTGTTGTAGGTTTGCCATTGCGCCTGCCAAGAGTTGGAGCCGTATATAAAATTTATTTTTTTTTACTTTCTTTAATTTTGCCTATGCCAATAGTTTAAGCCCGGACACTCAGTGTAGCAGGCCAGCGCACTACCAAATACGCCATGGCAATCACATGACATGCCAGAGGCGATAATAATAATAATAAACAACAAGAACAGCAACATGAGTAGCATCAGCAACAGTTTTCACTATTGAAATGGGCTTTTGGGAATTAGGTTTCCTGATTACTTTCTGCTATAATAAAGCTAGATACACACACAGTCGCACACGTATTCGTACAATGAATTCGTTGACGTCGTCTTAACTTGGTTCAATTTACTGCAATGGCTACACTACTTCTATACATAGTTGCAATTTAACCTTCTTTGATAGCAACATGCAATGATGGAAATACCGAAAAATATACTCACAATGGCAGTGAACATTAATGCGGTTACAACAACAACAGTTAGGCGACAGTTAACAGCTCCTTGAACTTGAAAAACAAGTCCACACTGGCATTGAGTTGTTGTCGTTGTCATTGTTGTTGCTGTTATTGTAGTCGTTATAGTCTTAGCCAACAACATCATCATCATCACAATCATTATTATCATCATCTTTATCGAGTTAGTGAAGTTTATTTGTGTGATTGTTGTTGCTTGTATTTTGGATTTTGGAGTTGCCGATGCTGACGTTGCTGATAGTAAATATATACATATTGGCAATGGTAACCTAACTGGGACTCTCATCCATACAAACGTATTCGTACGAGCGCCAGTTTGCCATCGAGTATAATAACTATGTATGTAGTAAGTAGCGACATAGTTAAAGTGGCAGCAATTGTTGGATTCCCAGTTTGGCAATGTTGTTGTTGTGGCTGAAATGCTGCATTCTGCCAGTGGATGTCAGTAGAGTGGTTTCATATAAAATCTTAATCACTGGCGGAAAATTCGCATTAGGTTTTCTAATATCACACCGACGATGTCATCATATTCTGCTTCTGCAAGTGTTACAGTGACTTAGCCAAAAATAAAATTTGGTAGCTAATAAACACGAAACAATAAACGAAAATATAAAACTGCGCAAAAAAGGAAATAATAAAAACAACAAGAACAAGCAAAAAGGAGAAAAAGATTTGATTATTGTGTTTTTCGAAAGAAAAATTTGTTGTGTTGTTTGCGTGTACATGTAGGATATAGCCATTGTTGTTGTTGCTGCGCAGAAGTAGTTTTCATCCTGTTCCAAGTGCATATTACGCATACACGTAAACGTGTCGAAATAAAGAACCTTTGTGTTTAATAAACCAAGTTTGTGTGGGTGTGTGTGTGTGTGCATGTGTGTGTGTGTGTGTGAGTAATACGCACAAGGATTAATTAAAAATCAAGGCATTTTTGTATAACAAAAACGAAACGCATAAAAACTCAATCTCATCGTGACCTGTTAACATTTCAAAGTCAATACCAAATACGCTGGAAGCCAATTTTTAAATAATTTTTTCTTTTTCCGTTCACATTTATTACATAAGTTTTCTTCTGTATAAAGTTTTAACGAAAAATTACAATCCAGAACAATGAAAATGTTAATGTTTTATGTTGCATTTACCTTTACCACTGTTATAGCGGTGCTCGCAACGCCCGCCATCAGTTCCAGTGAAAATGCGGTAAATAATTAAATTGGTTTTTCATAGTTGTACATTATTATGTGTGGACATAAAAGAAAATAAATAAAATTGTGTGAAAGAAAATCGCGAAAATCGAAGAATCGATTTCGAGAAATATTTTTGGCACCGACTGCATGTGTGCTGCTGGTGGTAGTCGTAAGGCGATATTGAAATTAATTGATTATTTTCATTTACAAAAGGTTTCCCATATATCAATGACCTTTAGGGTAGAACTCTTTCTCGAATAGAAATATTTTAAAGCAATATCTGTATGTACATATTATTATTATTGGCTGGCTTTTATTTTTGAAAAGTTTAAGCTATTTCGTAGCTTTGGAAGTCTTTTTAACCCTCTACTGCATACAAAGCCATATATGATTTTTCATATGATACCTTTTTTAATTGTTTTTTGATGATATCGACTTTCGTGTAAAGATCTGAAGGTAATAATATTTTAAGTATAAATAAGTTATTTTCTAAAAAAAAAAAAAAAAAAATCAGTGAGACTCGTCGGTATGTACTCAGGAAAAAGTTGCAAGTAAAAAATCTGGCAATAATTAACCCTGGAATACTAAACTTATTGTACCATACTTTCTTACTAACCATGAGCGAACTTTACTCACCTTCATTTTATTTGAAAATAAACCATTCTTTCATATAGAAAGTTTAGTTTTCTCTTTTATTTGAGTTATACAAAGAATACAAATAAAAGAGCGTATTTAAAAACAAAAATATAAAAATCATTTATTTTATAAATTTATTATATTTTCCACTTCATCTTGTGTTTCCCTATCGTTGGGTTTTTGATTTTAACGATGAGTGAGTATATGAATGAGCATTAAACTGAAGGTCCAACCATGTGATGATGTGGTATCACATTGGGGTACATTCTGGCGTAAGTGGCCGCCACTCAACCTAATGTAATGTGTTGCCCTCGATTTACGTCTTATAATTCAGCTAAAATAGTTTAGAGTGTTGTATATCTGGGTATTATTCCTTGACGTCAAGGAATAATATTAAATAAAGGTACCGATGGTCTTTCAAAACAAGTTCGAAGGGTAGCCTCTAAACACTTAACACTTTTAATCGGAAATACGTCAATTTATCAGGATACGTAAATCTATTCATTTTGATTCGATCGTTTGTTTAAAAAAAACGGTATTTCAAATATGAGGTAATTTTGTTACTCTAAAATGTAACGTGCTAAAAATGGTTTTATTTGAATTTATAAAATCTACTTTGCCACTGATTTTATTAAAAGGACTGATCTCATAAATTTTAAGATTTTACACTTTTAAATTAAAATTTGTCCAGTTTGTAATGTAATTGTAATATATGGTAAATAATGTATAAAGAAGCTCCAATACATGTCTGTATATTAAATTGTAATGATATTGCGTGTAAAAAGGCCCGAAGAATTCCTGTAATTATCGTATCTGCAGTATATTTGATATCTGACAGTTGAATAGCGACTGACAGCGATTAACATATTAATTCTGTATTTTTCCTTCGTTAATAACAGACATTTTTTCTTTTCCAAAAAAAATTTATTTACGTACTTAAAGCATTCCTAATTTTTTTTTTTTATAATAATGTGCTTTTCAAATTCTAATGATTTGAAGAGTCAAAGTGAGTTTCATCAGAAAAGATGATTTTTCGGTAATGCAAAATTCGCATTTTATGCAAAATTCGCGACAACGAAGTGTGTTCAATTCCTGAGAACGATGGCGAGTTGATGTTGTTGGCACATTCTGAGTAACACAAATTTTTTTGTTGGTTGTCACGCTGTATGATTTTGAGAACGTGTTGTTTTATCCAATAAAGATCCATTTTCACGCACACGTTTCACAAATTGATCCACAAATTGCATGGAAGGGCTTCTCTTCTACCGGTTCTCTTCTAATTTTTAAAATAAATTTATTACACATTCTTTACTAGTAAACTCGTAGTATTTGCTAACGTTGTTTCAAGGCTATATCGCCCATTTCCTTAACCGCAAATATAAAATTAATTTTCCGTCATAATACGAATAACATTAGAGTTGCCACACTCAAAGTAACCAGTAGTTATAATTCCAAATGGTAGATGGACCACCAACTTAAGCTTTTCATCTAAAATTGTGTAATTAAAAAGACAACATAGTTTGTTTTCCATTTTATTTTTTGAAATTAAAATGGTTTTCATATAGCTTTACACCAAATAAGTAATATAATTTAAATTTCAAGTTATATACCATATTTAATTTTAGTTTAACTGAAGAAAAATTAACTTTTTAAAAACAAATACTGACACATATTTAATTATAAATAATAAAAAAGGAATAATTGAATTTATAAATTCTACAATTATACATTTTACAATTTCATTTATTAGTAGTAGTAGTAGTGGTAGTATTAGTAGTAGCAGTATTAGTAGTAGTAGTAGTAGTAGTAGTAGTAGTAGTAGTAGTAGTAGTAGTAGTATTAGTAGTAGTAGTGGTAGTAGTAGTAGTAGTAGTAGTAGAAGTAGTAGTAGTAGTATTAGTAGTAGTAGTAGTAGTAGTAGTAGTAGTAGTAGTAGTAGTAGTAGTAAAGTAGTAGTAGTAGTAGTATTACTACTCCTTCCTTCATTCCAAAAATCATTTCGGCATTCAACAAGAATTACATGAAAATGGACAAAAACGTAACATTTATTTGCGCTAGGTGCGAGGTATGCGCAAAAAACACATTTTTGTCCTTAATTTTATCACAAAATTTTTTCTTAGGGGAGTCCGTAGTAAAGGAAAATAGTAAAAGATGCGAAAATTCAAACTTTTTCTTATACTGGAACGTCATATATGGCCTGGCCGATTTGGTTGTAATTTTGTGTACCAGAATTTCTGAAGCCAAGGAATTAATTTTTAAGTTTTGATTTGAGCTTAAATTTATTCCTGAGCAAGCTATGTAGCAAAAATTAGCAATTATTTTATAAAAAAAAGTACTCCCAGCACGTCAATCATCTGCTCAAAAAGCGATATCATGATAGTGGTTACAAAAGTATACTGTATGTCGATTCATTCTAATATACATTCGTTAATCTTTTCTATATTGAATTTGGCACTGTTCCGATGTTGGCACAAACTTTTAAGTGTTTCTCACGCTAACAATTTATTAGAGTTTCCAATCAAGGAAATATACAGTCTTTTCAACAAAAAACGTTATTCTCCAACAGACTGTATGTTACATTTATTTGAAAAAGTGTTTTATTTTTGAGAAATTTATATTATTATGGTTTTCGACAGGAAGTTTAATATGCGGTCCAATCTCCTGCATTGTCAATAATTGCTTGGCATCTTTGGCGACAACTGGCAGCTTGAATTTCAGCATATTCCACGGAATGGAACCTCCACGTACTTTTGAGCAATCGAATAAAATGTTTTGATGATTTTATTTTCTTTTTGGATATCTTAGCTTTCATTAGAGCCCACACATTATCTATGGGATTTGCATCTGGTGACTGAGAGGGCCAATGCAAAGTTGTAATATTGTGATCCTCTTTCCACTTAGTGCATAGTTTGCTTCTGTGTTTCGGGTCGTTATCTTCTTGTAATATCCAATCGATAATTCAGCTGACTTTAATAGACAATCCTTATACAACTTCAGCATTCTAACGGCATTTAAATTTTTCGTGAAGCACTTAAGAAAGCCAAATGCTTTGGCAGAGAAGCATTCATAGACACGAAGCTTCTGCGGATGTTTTACACTTCGTTGAATAAATTTTTCGCCATTTTTCAACCAAACATGTTTAATTGGATTTAACAACACAAAAGTGGATTCATCTGTAAATATTACTTTGGTCCAATCTCGGTCGATGTTTGTGTAAGCCCACGGAAGACGCTTGCCAACATGCTTTTGTGAAACCAATGGTTTTGACAAAGTACTGCTACGTTTTATGCCTGATTGCTGAAGTCTGTCGCGAATCGTGTTTAAGGATATATAGTATCCAACCCCTTCTCCGATACAATTGTTTTTGCTTCCCTTAAACTTATCATTGAATTTTTTTCAAAAGTTAACTGAGTAAGAGAGTAACGTTTTTTGTTGAACAGACTGTAGTTAAGGTGCAGATACAAAAAAATGTTCAAAGCAAATGTAAAAAGTTTTTAAACCTTATTTCAAATGATGTCAGTGCAAAACCAATATAACCAGGCTTAATGAACTTTTGGTTTGCCATAGAGAGAATAACAACAATGTACGAGTATGTAGAACAGGCTGATCAGACAATCGTTTCGTAAACAGCTATAGTTCCTCATCAGTGAGCTTAAAAAATTTTAGTCCAAGAGCTCTTTCTACACTCAATCCTTTCTTGTACATTTTGGAGGTTTCTCAACTACGTATCTGTGCTTTTGAGGTTTTTCATTTACATAAAACTCTATTGGCAAAGAGCATCATACCCGAACTCTTCAACAACCCTATTGCGCGTTCGAGATCAGACAAAATAGGTGCATGTACATGTACAGGTTCAGGATTAGGTTTTGTTTCGAATTTCTTTCTGTTTTTATTTAAATATATGCAGATATGTAGGTGAAAGTAGATGGCTGGGATGACATGGGGGTATGTAGAGTTTTCTGTGCTATTGTATGTAGGCATGTGTTACTAGGGGATTCATATTTGTTTGATTTTGTAATACTAGTAGATTACTTATCTTTAATTAAATCGTCCTGTCAGTGTGGATAGAGTATTGATACTTTATAAAAGGGATATACTTAGTTGTTGACGACAAGACAAGGGTAACTTCAATTGCTACTTATGCGCCAAACCGCGTACGATTTACATAATTAAATTTCTAAAATATACAAGTTCCAATCTTTTATACAGATTCCTGCAGTAAATCGTAACCAACTGGAAGAAGGATTCCTGCGTAAGCTCAATACCAAATGTAGCCAAAGGGATAATCACTCGTGTATGATGCTCAAATTGATTGTGTACATGAATCGAATATTTAAAAAGTCATCAATCGAAATCAATGAGAATGTTAAAGTCACACAAAATCGGTGAGTGAAAATAAAAGTTCGTACCACACACTTTTTAACCATTCTTTCTTTATATCACTGTCTCTCTCCTTATCCTATTCAGTGACATTGATGAAATTCCCGATGATCCAGAGGATGACATGCTGCTCGCACGCTCTATCGATTCAGACGATGAAACTTTAGGGCTGCTAGTGGCTGGTAAAATATGGAAATTTATACGTTCACGGATGCTTCGCTATAAATTCTCCGACAATGCTGACTTCGTACTTTCCACTGAACCGAAAGGTAATCTCAATTTCGGTGTATCCATTAGTCCGGCGGAGGCTTTCGAGGAGGGACGAGGCAAAATGAAAAATATGGCACCGCTCATGATGATAATGATGGCAAAAGCTGGCATGGTTGGCGCTATTCTACTCAAAGGTTTGTTCTTGTTGGCGGGCAAGGCGTTGATCGTATCAAAGATAGCCCTATTGCTATCAGTGATTATTGCGCTAAAGAAGCTGCTATCGCAAAAGAAACATGTCGTTGAGATACCACATCATGATTCATATAGTTCGGGATGGGCGCGTGCGTTAGATGGTTTCATTGAGGGTATGGCCGAAGTACCAGCGAATCTAATGGCACAAGAGTTGGCATATGCGGCGCAACAACCAAACGTACAAACTACACAATAGATAATTTATTTTATTGTTTCGTATTAGATAACATAGGTTGTTTTCACTCCACTTCCTTTAATCGTTTTGTACTTTCTTTTTTCAAATGCCATAGTGTCATGGTGGTGGCTTCAGTTTTAGCGGTGCTGTGTGTGCTCCTCTTTCTCTACATCGCATCTGCTGAGGACTTTAGTTTACTGTCAGAATAAAACGTTCTCTCAATGGTCTCTGTCTCTTATTAACATAACATTTTCCTGTTGACATTATTTATTGACAAATTTTAATACCATAGCAAAAACTAATAGCTCAAGATGAAAATTCTATTATTTTTAATTTTTCTCTGAGCTGAAAATATGCATTTAGCTCTCAGCTTCCTCCACATGTTTTGCTGTTCTTATTATATGCTATCAGCTTTCACACTCTTGTAACCTATGCTATACTCTCTCATGATCTCCCTACTCATCTTCCACTATGAGAAAGTGGAAAGGTCTGTTCTGTATTTTCTACTATTTCCCACCCATATTAAATTATCATTCCATTTTCCGCATAATGCTTTCACTATTGCTTCTATTTTGTTAGTATGTACTAGTTTTCGTTATTTATTATTATGCATAAAGAAAAAATTAATTATTGTTATTGTTGTTGGTGTAGTATTTGTTGCAAATTAAATATTTATTACTTTAATGGCTTGGTCTACTTTTTTAGTTAATTTTTTTACGTTCGTTTTTCACTTTCATCATATATTGTATTTACTTTTACTCAGTTAAATTTTTTACAGAATTGTTTTTGTATAGCTCTCTTAAAAAAAAACTTTATTAAATTTCCTTTTTTATGCAAATAATAAAATTACAAAAAAAAAAAAAAAATAATATATAAACAAAATAAAACAAAAAACTTAGCGTAGTAAAATATTTATTTTTATTAAATATTTATTTTCATATTAGTTTCTGATTTGTTTTTATTATAGCATTTAGTTTTATTTTTATAATTATAAATAATAATAACAAATAATAACAATAAATTAATGAATAAATCTTTAACAAATATTTCTCGTTTTTTATTGGCTAGATAATGTATGTAAGTACTTAAATACATATTTTTTTTGATTATTTTGTAGCAATTTTTTGCTGTTTATGTAATTTTACTATATGTTTGAATATGTCATCTATGAATAAGTACGTAATAATAAATGTGTGTGTTTTAAGGCTTTCTTTTATCTGCCTACATAATTAAAAATAAATAATTAATTTTTTTTTTTTTGTATTTTTGCATAAAATATTTTATGTTTTGATTGCTCTATATAGAATAAAAATAAATAAATTAAACAGCTAAGTAATATAATATTTTTAATATGCTTCGATATTCGGCGATATTATGCTAAAGGATTGAGTAAAATTATTTGCTATTTGTAACCAATTGACTTCTTATGCCTTAAAATTATTTATGTTATGTATGTATTCTTAATTATTATTATTATTCATATTTATAATTATTCTTTAAATGAGTTTACTTTAAATCTGTAATTGCGTTTAATCCATTTTATGTACGATAATAAGGATGATGCTGCTGCAGGTAATTGTACATGAGCGGGCGCCTCATCGAGGACGATGCAACTGATGCTGGAATTTGTGGAAAAAACATATTTTATTCAATGAACCGGTAGATTTTGGTGAAAAATATAGAAAACATAGAGAGCACGCATCTCGTGTTAAGAACAATTTTTGTATGGAAGTCGCAATGTTGCAACCCGTTATAATTTTTCTTCTCCTTTTCACTCGCGCTGGCTTATTTCTTACTCTCGTCGTTTCTCTCGATCTTGCTATAAACGTTAAGAATCATTGTAAATCAAGTTTTAACTCAACATTGTTCCAGGTCGCTTATATTTTTACGGATGATGGAATGGCCTCCAAGAGATATCCACTTTCAAGATCTTATGACACGGCACAGAGTTACGATATAGATGATTTTTTCATCGACGGCTTTCCGTTGACAAAAATACATCGGATCGAGATTCTCTAAGTCTAGCATATGCTTTTACACGGTGCAACATTTTTAGTAGAGTCTTCTTTGTAGGGATGCCAAAGTTTTGCAATTCTGCTACTCTTGCACCGTTGCAAGTGCATATGCTAGACTTAGGGAATCCCCCTATTGTTCATACCAAACTATTGTTGAACCAAATGGATATAAAATTTCTAATTGAATAAAGTTAGTTGAAGAAGGGTTCAACATTTAGTGATTTTATAAATCGGGTGGAAATCGCATGGAGATTATACATTTTATAAGCAAAACATTTAAATTTCCGCTTAACCGCCGCCAATTAATATTTATATTTATAAAAAGACTGGTAGGTAAGAATGTACTTTCGAAAAAGTTAGAGAACTAAGAATCCTTGCTCCCTTTTCCTTCGTGCAGATACCTTTACTTCAATTCTTCTTTATTTGGTCATCACGATATTGATCTCAGCAATTTGTAAATTTTTGAACCAAGATGCTTATTCTTTATGTTTTATGTTTCCTAATTTTGATTAATGTTTAATTTGTTTTTTCTTAATCCGAAACTAATATAGACCCTAAAGAGATAGTGGGTTGGATTTATAAAATGCAAATAAATAATATATAGGTATAATACCAAATGCTGAGTGAAATTTTAATTTCGTAATAAAAGCACCAGGGGCGTACCGAAGTGGGTACGCGGGTTTACCACCCACCCTTCCTAACCTTTCTGTACACAAATTTGGCGTCGCTGGAATTTTCGATTTTTACATATTTGATGAGAATTAATTTATGTATTCGAAATTAAAAGTCAACCCAAGTAAGTGCGAATAAAAAAACGGCGTAAATGGAGATACATAACTACTTTTACTTTTACATATATACTCTTACTTTACTTTACTTTTAATGGCACAACAGCCCATGGAGTGCCTAGGCCGAGCTTTTCGCATCCACTCATGTTGTACGTGTTATATTTGAACATGAATGGAAGGGACCTACAGTTTAATGCCGAATCCGAACGGCCAAGTGAAAAGCTTTTCATAGCAATTTGTACTCTTGTAGGTTTGCCATTGCCTGCCAAGAGATGGTACAAAAATTATTTTTTTTATTTTTTGATTTTGCCTGTGTCATGATTCGAACCCCGGACACTCTGCGTAGCAGTCCAGCGCACTACCACTACACCACATATATACTCGTATTTCTAAAATGCACAAAAAATTTTCGATTGTTTCACCCTTTCACAATCTCTAATCCAAAGGTGAATATTCTCCATATCGATTAAAGATTGTCAATTCACGATTTGTTGCTCTCTTGGTTGCTCTCTATCGAGGGAAGTTTTGGAAAAAAGATTTCTTGATTTCCATACGAGAACACGGTGTAAAGCAGACAATTTGTTCAAGACAATGTAGAATGTTGATTTTTTTTGCTCTCTATAAATAACCGAAAAAATTCTGTTCAAATTGAAGAATTTAACAGAATTCTTGGAGGTGCATGATCTCAACATTATTGCTGCAGTGTAACTCATTCGAAGCATAATAATATATTTTAAGCAAATTAACGACATTGCGATGTCTCATAATAAAATATTGTTTAAATATTAACTTTTACTGTCGAAAAGTTTGTTCATTTCACCATTCAAAAAAATTTAAACTCAGTACGCAACTAAAAAAAAATACATTAATTTATTTTAATAATTTAAAAGGTTGATGTTACAAAATATATCGTTAGTTACATAATTACTACATAAGAGCATTAATAGTTTGCAACTGAGTTATACATATAGATGCCGCGATTCCCAGTTAAACGAATCATGGATAATCTATTAACCGTGATTATACACGATGAAAGGCAAAAATAATAGAAAAAAAACCATGATGCCAGCCTGACTATTTTTGTAGGCAAGAGAGATGAACAAGGAGAATAGACAAACACAGACAGTACGTGATCCGTCTTTCACACCATATCTCTGAGATTCGTACTTTTTATGTGAAAATGTTGTTGTTTCATTTGTATGTTATGTCGAAAATATCGCAAAAGCTTGCCTGAAATCAAGTATCGACTAAAAGTGAGCCACCATAACAAAAGCGAATTACCAATAATTCTGAGTATAGGCATCGTATAAAAGCAGTCCAAGCTTAAATTTTTTATAAGTTGAACTACGATGAATCGTGATCCCGGTTAATTGAATAATTTTTATTTACTTATTTATTGTATTTTATTATTATTGCAGCTCAGTTGACTACTTGACATTGCGAATAGAGTTCATCACATCAATTTAGTTAATGGAAGCAAATCGAATGTGGTCGCTGTGGCGTAGTGGTAATGCGTTGGACTGCTACGCAGAGTGTCCGGGGTTCGAATCTCGGCACAGGCAAAATCATAAAGTAGAAAAATAATTTTTCTACACGGCACCACCTCTTGGCAGGCAATGGCAAACCTACAAGAGTAAAAATTGCTATGAAAAGCTTTTCACTTCGCCGTTCGGATTCGGCATTAAACTGTAGGGCCCTTCCATTCATTTACAAATATAACACGCACAACTCGAGTGGATGCGAAAAGCTCGGCCTAGGCCCTCCTTAGGCTGTTGTGCCATTAAAAGTAAAGTAAAGTAAAGTAAATCGAAAAAAAACCAAAAAATTTTAAAATTTTTCAAGCACGGTTAATAGAAGTAAAAAAATACACACAAATTTGAAATATTCCAGCTTATAGATGTTGACGAGAGCCACGAGTTGACCTAAGTGTAAGGACTTTACTTTAAAAGAGATAACGGATAACTGAAGTTCAACTATAGTTATATGTATAAATTTACAGTTTTTTAATTTTATAATATATTTTTCTGATATTTTCATAAAAAATAGACCCACAGGAAAGAAACGTAAAAGTAAAGTGACCAGGTCAATTTTTTTAATTTTAATTTTTTTATCCCTTTCAGATCTAATTCCAACAAATGGAATTTCTCTTTTAAAGTAAAGTCCTTACACTTAGGTCAAAATAAAGCGTACACAAATGCTTCCTTTCTTCATCGTGTATCAACTGAAAAGATTGTGTACATTCTGTGTAGAGGAATCTGGCTCTCAAAAGTTGAAAACATAGCGACTAATGTATTGGGATTACCAGAAATATTCGAATTCTTTCTCTAAAAGCTAATGACAACCGATACTGTTGAAACCCAATGAGCACAAATGTAAAAGAATTTCATTTCATTTGGACAGGTTTTCGGATTGGCCTGAGTTCCTAATTATATGTGGGCGTTGCACTGCACATACAAACGATATCCTTTTTTGGGGGTACCTACAGAAATTTCACATAAGGATGTTGTTTGACAATGCCATGGTACAGAAAAAAATTTAATTGGCATTGAAAAAGAAGGTGCAGTATCTCCCATATAACCTGAATATAAAATACGGGCTATGTCAGATACTTTTTGTGGATCGTTACTAAGATTTGCTATAATATGTATTATTCATCAAGCAAGTATATAATCAAATTAACGCAGAAATGTGGTAAAAGAACTATGCCTCTGCTCACAGAAGCTAGGAGATAATACTAAATAAGTAGTATGTTTTTTAATAATATCACTGAGCGGGAAAGAGTTAAAATATTGCAGATACTCAAATTCAGGTTTTGGGGGAAAAAATTTGGTTCATTCAGGCACTAAAACCGTATTTTCGTTTGGTTACTTCAAAGTTTGAGTTTTTGTCATTGTAATTGTTGTACTTACTTGAAAACCAAATTTCTACTCTCTGGACTTAAGTGTTACCTTTAATAGGTTGCGGCATAAGTTTGTTTACTGACTGACACATATACCTATGGTTCGTATGTATGCACAAAATTTGTATTTCTTTTTAAGTCTTTCCTTTGGAATCCAATGGTAAAAGGCTGATATGTAAATTATCTATAACGACCCTATAACGGGTCCTTTGGAAAAAATAATCTTTACACAATCAAAGATTTCCAACAATACAAATTATTAGTTTCTGACGTCCCGATGTCTGGTAACTTCATCTTTACCCTTGTACTGGCAACATACTCAATTAGTGGTGAGTTTTATAATTTTAAATGCGTTGCCTAAAAGTATGCCTCATCATGTATTCTATATACTTGAAAGCTGCATCACAGTTAACAAACATATTTCTTGGTTTTTTTTTTATCATTTACCATTTTTTTTTTATTTTTTCTTTCTTAGTAATTTCATGCCAAAAAATTCTAATGTCTCCTTAATGTTCTCCTCTTCATTAAAAATATCATCATGTTCTTCCATCAAATCATTTTCTTCTTCATTAGAGCTGATCCCCTCAGCAACGGCAGCAGCTGCTGCCAATACAAAAGGTTCACCATCATTTTCATATTTATGTCGATTAAAATTTAAGGAAGGGACAAATT
This sequence comes from Palloptera scutellata, assembly GCA_958295655.1. NCBI lineage: Eukaryota > Metazoa > Arthropoda > Insecta > Diptera > Pallopteridae > Palloptera > Palloptera scutellata. The sequence goes on from OY282450.1 coordinate 16,235,392, forward strand.
TTTTCAAACGTCTGCGCTTGCGAGTTATCATAAAACGTTGAAATGGATTTTTCCATACTATGAGCATATCAATTAAGAAGCTTAGAATTATTTAACTGAATGTCTTGAAAACACTTACGTTTGCCAATCCAAGAGTCTTCACGTTTCACCTTCTGGCCCAAACCGACTGCATTCAATGCTGCAAGCACTTGTGTATTATTATGAACATCGGCAATATTATGATGTAAATTACTTTCGGCAGTTATGCTTTCCAAACCCGGATGTCCTCCTCCCTGATGACCCATGGGACCAGCAGCAGCGGCCAATTGCAATGCAGCAGGATACATTTCACCACCAGCCATTTCGGGATGCATTGGATAATCCATGCCGTAGGGCATCATATATGGTGTGTGCTCGGGGAATTGATACATCATTCTATCATAAATTAAATTGAATGACGTGTGATGGAAAATTCACGCGTTAAGAAAGTTAAGTGAAAAAGTGAAAGATTGATGTAATCAGGTTTACAAAAAGACCTATGTGAAACAAACTCAACAACAACAGAAACAACTTACTTATCATTCGCATTATCCATCATCTTTTTCACAATAACCATAGCAGCAACAATGAAAGCTAATTTGGAGATAGCTAATGCTTTTAGCGTTAGCAAACCCACCGCCTTCGCAGCGACCATAGTCCAGCCGAAAGTCGTGGCTGCCAGGTAAATGGGAATATACATTTGAAATTGCTTTTTATCCTGATGTTGTTTGCGACGTCCACGTAAACCGCCACCACCTCCACCGCTGCCACCACCGCCACCATTGCCACCACCACCACCGCCACCTAGAAAGCCACCGCCACCACTGTCACCACCTAGAAGGCCGCCGCCGCCACCACCAAGCAGTCCACCGCCACCCCCTCCTCCACCCCCATCTCCAAGTCTGCCATCATTTAGGCGCCCTGCGGAGGAGAAGAAATTGAAATGAAAATCATTCTGAGAAAGCTTAAAGTTATACTATGCATATACTTGAATGTTTTTGTGTGTATAAAAGAATGTCAGTACTACTTAGTATTATACTTGACTGCAGAGGACCGCAACTGGATACTTGCCTAGTCCAAATATATGCGAACAGTCTACTTAGTTTTATACAGGCTTGTCATTGGACACACCAGTACTGGTCCTATACCTTCTTTATATACTAGTCAAAAAATTTGTTGCATTTCGTGGCACAAGAAACAATAATTTTTTTAATAAATAAATAACTTAACTTAACTTAAATTTTATGAAGTTTGCTGAGCTCGACCAGTGACTGTATATTATGGAGCAAAGGTCTTATTAGGTGATCTACATGAGCATTGTATGCACGATCGTTTTAATAGCAATATGTAGTGTAAAGTAGCGTGCAAAAAAACTGCTGTTCGATGCTTTGCCGCTGCTTCAACGAGTCAGTGTATATCTGAGATGACTAACACGTACCGATATGTCAATCATATCATATGCTTACTTTTTTCTGGAGATGTTATTATTTTATTCCAAAAAGAATACACAATATTCGACGTATAAACTAAACGGCAGCTATTTGTGATCCCAAAGTACAATAGAGATAGTTTGGTGTCAACAAGAACGACGTTTATTACATTAAGATCATATCAAGCATTACATTCTACTAGTCTTTGTACTACTTAGTATGCATAGACTAGAAATATTTCCAATCTGTTTGATTAGAAACATGCCCGAAGTTGTCTGCCGTTGGTTGCAGGGTGGTATTTGTGTATGTGATATTTGGAGTGTGTGTATTTATATGTGAAGATTGATAGTTGATGGGTGTCATAAATTTGACACTGAAATTGAATTGAAAATTCTCACATACTTACACTAATACATGCATATATATCACAAAATTCGATATATTTAATAGCATGGGACATTTACTGCCTCCCAAATGTCTAATTTTAGAGCAAGATACTGAAATTAAATAGAAATGGGCATTGAATTTCTGCATGAAGTATGTGACGAATTTTCTTCTCTTGAGCTTAATTTTCACTTAACACACACACACGTACATATGTATATAGAATTGCAGCACAAATTTTACGCATTACTGATGAAGGTAATAAGAAAATATTTTACCATACATATACAGAAATGGTCAAAACTTTTCACAACGAACAGTTTACAATAATATTGAAAATTAGCAAAGTAATAGCGTTTAAAAGTTGTACTAGTGTAGACGAATATTACTTGTATGTATAAGTGAGATTGAAAAAATCTGAACACACTTTTTACCTAATAATTTTTTTTGGTCTAGTTATCTTTGAAAAATATATCAGTTATTATTTTATCTTGACAAACATTTTGATTTATTGTGAGTTTGATCAAAATGAGTGAAGAAAAAGAAGTACGTCTTAAAAATTTTCAAAAAAATCCAAATTTGTTCTACACAAAATTGGCCAAAGAATTGAAGGTCTGCCGTCAAACTGTTTCCAATGTTATTAAACAGTTTCAGGAGAATTTGACCATAGATAAGAAACCTGGTTCGGGAAGAAAACAAGGACCACATGATATTGGGAAAGCCAAGAAAATAGAAAGCATATTGAAAAGATCTCCAAACACATCTGCTAGAAAAGCTGCCCGGTTCGCCCAGTGCTCCGACTATTTGGTGCGAAAAGTTAAAGCCAATGCAGGTTCGAAAACATACAAAGTCCAAAAAGTTCCAGACAGGAATGCTGCAAGAAATTTAGACGCCAAAAGTAGGGCTCGGAAATTAAAAGCGAATTTCATGCAAAAATAATCATGTTGCATAATGGACGACGAAACGTATGTACTGGCAGTTTTTACGCAACTTCCGGGTCAAAATTTTTATGTTGCTGATGCTCGAGGAAATGTCGAAGAACAATTTAAAATCTAAAAGCAGACAAAATTTTCGAAAAAATTCCTGGTATGGCAAGCTATATGCAGTTGCGGCAAAAGAAGCAAGTCATTTGTTGCAGTGGGCTCTATAAATACCGAAATATACATCAAAGAATGTTTGAAAAAAAGGCTTCTTCCTTTCATAAGAGAGCACAATGTGCCCACATATTTTTGGCCCGATTTGGCAACATGTCACTACGGCAAGAAAGCTCTGGAGTGGTACCAAAGTAATAACATAGTTTTTGTACCAAGAGAGGCCAATCCTCCAAATTGTCCGGAGCTAAGACCAGTGGAGAGATATTGGGCTCTTGTGAAAATAAACTTAAAGAGCACAAAAAAGGTGTCCTAAAATGTCGAAGATTTTAAAAGGAGATGGGCAAACTGCTCCAAAAGAGTGTCTGAAACAACTATCATATTTCTAATGGAAGGCATACCAAAAAAGGTCCACGAGTTCATAAATAGTGGTTAGAACTATAAAAGTTATATTTTTCTGTAATTTGTAAAATATTATCAATTGAATAAAAAAAAAAAATCCAAACTTTAAGATTAACCGTTTAAAAATTATTGAGTTTTATTTATGTATGTTAAGATTTTTTCGATCTCACTCCTTAATAGAAAATAATATTTTTTGAAATCGGATTACCTTGAAGATAAGATCTTAGCTAAGATTTTATGAATTAATTGCTGAATGCATCGACAAAAGGCGCTGAATCCAGGGCCAATTGAAGTGTGATTTTATTTGTATGCATTATTCTACATACTTACAAATTTTGACTTGTTGACTTTGACATAAGGTTTGACATCGGATTCTAAAAGAGAATTTGTTTTCTTTTTTTTACTATGAGAGCCACAAAACATCACCCATAAAAATTCTCAAACTCAAAATCTTTAGCCTTAAGAAAAATACCCAAACTCATAATCCCCAAATGCAAAATCCACAAATTCGTAGTCCCCAAGCTTAAAATCACCGTTTCAAGTAAATACACGCTGCCGATAATTTCTTATTCGAAAAGTTTGTAACCTTTTATTGGAAAGCGAATTATTATGCGACATAGATAGAAAATAACATTTTTGCCTGTACCCAAAGGGGTTGTCTGGACTTTCAAATTTAATTTTTTTTTTTTTTCATTTATTTCCACAGCTCTTTAATAATTCCGTGCAGACTAGAGTAATACTTTTTTCGGAGTTGGTCTTTTTCACAGCTGTTACTTGAATTATGCTCAGTTTGGTTTGCCATTTCATAATGAATAGACTTACTACTGAACAACGTTTGCAAATGTTTCGGTTCGCACGACGCATTTTGTTCAGTGATGAAGCACACTTTTGGTTGAATGGGTACGTTAATAAGCAAAATTTTCACATTTGGAGTGATCATAATCCACAAGCCATTGTTGAGACGTCGTTAAATGCTCAAAAAGTCAATGTTTGGTGTGCTCTATGGACAGAGGGAATCATTGGTCCATATTTCTTCAAAGATGAAGCCGGTCATAATGTTACACTCAATGGGTAACGCTATAGAGCCATGATTAAAGACTTTTTCGTACCTGAATTGTGAATTGGAGGATGGCGATGTGGACGACCTTTGGTTCCAACAAGACGCTACAAGGCGCTACATGCCATACAGCCAACGAAACAATCAATTTATTGAAGAAAACTTTTGGTGAGCGTATTATCTTGCGTCGTGGGCCTATGGCGTGGCCTCCTAGATCGTACGATTAAACATCGCTGGTTTATTTTTTGTGGGGTTATGTGAAGTCGCTTGTGTACGCAGATAAGCCCGAGAAGATTCACGCCTTGGAAGAGAATATTCGGCGCGTTATTACTAACATACTGCCCCAATTGCTGCAAAAAGTGGTCGAAAATTGGGCCTCCCGGCTGGAATTTATTCGAACCAGCCGCCTCTTGCCCGAAATCGTTTTTAAAACATAATGGCAAATCCTTATCTTTATAATAAAGCTAAATTCTTGGCCATGACATTAAATTATATTCGTGACCGAATATAGCTACGCATAGTGACCGTGGTTCAAATCTCGGCACAGGCAAAATCAAAAATTATAAAAAATAATTTTTCTACACGGCACCACCTCTTGGTAAGCAACATACAAAAGTGAAAATTGCCTATGAAAAGCTTTTCACTTCGCCTTTCCGATTCGGCATAAAAACTGTAGGTCGTTTCCATTCATATACCAATATAAAACGTACAACATTAGTGGATGCGGGAAGCTAGGCCTAGGCCCTCCATGGGCTGTTCTGATACTAAAAAAAAGAAGACTTTAAGTTTGCGTCACGATTTTAAACTTGATCTACAGTAAACGTACATATTTCACAGAAAAAATTGGGGATTTTGTATTTATTTGGGAGTTTTGACTATGGGGATATTGATTTTGATTTTGTGGATTTTTGTTCGCTTGTGATTTTTTACCCAAATCCTTTCTACTGCTATGGGGCGCTTAGGGATTATACAAAATGTTCTGTGCCTGTTTCGTCCATTTTTGCTTTTAGCAACTGAGCAGGTGATTGATCTACGGCAAAAAAGAGACCGTACTCCTAAGGAGTACCTCAATTGGTAACGTTCATTCTGAGTTATATAGGGTTAAAATAATCGAACTAGAGGAAATCGTGTAATTCAATTTAAAATTGAAATGATGCCCTTTTAAGACAACATTTCAGTCTTGTTTTTAATATTATGGAAATTTTCTAGGAAAATCACTTGTCACCGTCTGTGTAGATGAGTATTAACTTTCCGAGCTGTTTTCTTTCAGTTTTCTATCATTTAGTATTTAATGCTTTCGCCAATTTCTTCTACTGTAAACAGTTTTGACAGCCACTGTATGTTGCTATGTAGTCAATTATTTCCATTTAATTGGAATTCAATTCTCTGGGTAAGTATTCGCATAACTACCATATTTCTGGGAAATATTTCAAACCTTTAAATATAATTGATTACGTATGATATAGAATCGTTTAATATTCAATTATTGTAAATTTAGGTGAATTTGTTTTGAAGCAAATGTTAACACTAATTAATTAACTTTTATTAAATCTCAGGGGAAATAACCTTTTTGATCCATTGCGAAGGCTGATAGAAGGTTGTCTACTTTTATATTTAAAAAACACAAATTTTTTAGATTTGAAGGTAAAATTTTATTCAAAATAGAATAACTCAACAACTTTACTCTTTTCAACCAAAAAGGTTAATTTTAACAAATAGCTAAAATTTTCAAACGGATGGGTTTCCAAAAAACTTTTTGCCTTTTAATTTGAAAAAACTAAACTAAAACTAAATTTGCACAAACTTTGAAAGCACGTAGCACCAATCGAATAACCCTTTTCACATAATTTTTTGCTAGTGATATAGATTTTTATTACCTACATTTTTTTTTAATAATAATAATCTTTTTGCGAATTCTCACTTTCGAAGATTTGTTTAATGAAATGTAGTTTTAAGGGTAGTAAAACGTAATAAGAAGTTGAATTAAACAATTTTTGAAAAAAACAAACTGGTTTGGTATTGCTTTGGTTCAGTCACAAACGTGGTGGTTCATGGTTCGGTTCAAGTAACTCAAACTGCGAATGGTTCGTTTCATAAATGTTTTGGTTCACAACCTGTCTTTATTCCTGTTTTAAACACATAAACATTTCATCTATTTTCTTTATTTAGTATTGAAATCCATTTATAAATTTAGGTATAAATTTTCTGTTTTTAATTTAGAAAATTATTTTTTCGAATCCGGCAAGTTCATCTTGTGAGATTATATCTAGCGTATTAATGAATGTTAGGTTCCGAAACGATCGTCTGAGAAGCTTATGCACATTTATGAAAGGGATTTACAGTTTTATTCCGAATCCGAACGGTGAATTGAGTTTTTTTCTTATGTAACTTTTACTTTAGGAGTAAGATTTGATTTATTCACTTGATTACTAAAAAAGGTCAGCCAAAGAAACATTCTCTTTTGAAAGGCGGTGAAAATCTAATAAGGGAAAAATATCTAAACTTGCCGTTTTTTTTTATATTCGATTTTTAAAACTAAGCTCAAATGCGAGTAAAATAAGCCATAATTAGATTGAATCGACTGTACTTTAACTAAGTTCTTAATGTATCAGTACATTTTATATACTATTATAATTATGACCATGTAAATACTTGGAACTCCCGAAAATGGCTGTTTGGTACCTTTTTCACCACACTTGGTAGACCAAAATCAACTTTTTATTTTGAAAAAATTTGCAATATCACTGGTCTTGGTATCTTTTCACAATGGCTAATCTAATCTAATCTAATCTAATCTAATCTAATCTAATCTAATCTAATCTAATCTAATCTAATCTAATCTAATCTAATCTAATCTAATCTAATCTAATCTAATCTAATCTAATCTAATCTAATCTAATCTAATCTAATCTAATCTAATCTAATCTAATCTAATCTAATCTAATCTAATCTAATCTAATCTAATCTAATCTAATCTAATCTAATCTAATCTAATCTAATCTAATCTAATCTAATCTAATCTAATCTAATCTAATCTAATCTAATCTAATCTAATCTAATCTAATCTAATCTAATCTAATCTAATCTAATCTAATCTAATCTAATCTAATCTAATCAAATCTAATCTAATCTAATCTAATCTAATCTAATCTAATCTAATCTAATCTAATCTAATCTAATCTAATCTAATCTAATCTAATCTAATCTAATCTAATCTAATCTAATCTAATCTAATCTAATCTAATCTAATCTAATCTAATCTAATCTAATCTAATCTAATCTAATCTAATCTAATCTAATCTAATCTAATCTAATCTAATCTAATCTAATCTAATCTAATCTAATCTAATCTAATCTAATCTAATCTAATCTAATCTAATCTAATCTAATCTAATCTAATCTAATCTAATCTAATCTAATCTAATCTAATCTAATCTAATCTAATCTAATCTAATCTAATCTAATCTAATCTAATCTAATCTAATCTAATCTAATCTAATCTAATCTAATCTAATCTAATCTAATCTAATCTAATCTAATCTAATCTAATCTAATCTAATCTAATCTAATCTAATCTAATCTAATCTAATCTAATCTAATCTAATCTAATCTAATCTAATCTAATCTAATCTAATCTAATCTAATCTAATCTAATCTAATCTAATCTAATCTAATCTAATCTAATCTAATCTAATCTAATCTAATCTAATCTAATCTAATCTAATCTAATCTAATCTAATCTAATCTAATCTAATCTAATCTAATCTAATCTAATCTAATCTAATCTAATCTAATCTAATCTAATCTAGTCTAATCTAATCTAATCTAATCTAATCTAATCTAATCTAATCTAATCTAATCTAATCTGATCTAATCTAATCTAATCTAATCTAATCTAATCTAATCTAATCTAATCTAATCTAATCTAATCTAATCTAATCTAATCTAATCTAATCTAATCTAATCTAATCTAATCTAATCTAATCTAATCTAATCTAATCTAATCTAATCTAATCTAATCTAATCTAATCTAATCTAATCTAATCTAATCTAATCTAATCTAATCTAATCTAATCTAATCTAATCTAATCTAATCTAATCTAATCTAATCTAATCTAATCTAATCTAATCTAATCTAATCTAATCTAATCTAATCTAATCTAATCTAATCTAATCTAATCTAATCTAATCTAATCTAATCTAATCTAATCTAATCTAATCTAATCTAATCTAATCTAATCTAATCTAATCTAATCTAATCTAATCTAATCTAATCTAATCTAATCTAATCTAATCTAATCTAATCTAATCTAATCTAATCTAATCTAATCTAATCTAATCTAATCTAATCTAATCTAATCTAATCTAATCTGATCTAATCTAATCTAATCTAATCTAATCTAATCTAATCTAATCTAATCTAATCTAATCTAATCTAATCTAATCTAATCTAATCTAATCTAATCTAATCTAATCTAATCTAATCTAATCTAATCTAATCTAATCTAATCTAATCTAATCTAATCTAATCTAATCTAATCTAATCTAATCTAATCTAATCTAATCTAATCTAATCTAATCTAATCTAATCTAATCTAATCTAATCTAATCTAATCTAATCTAATCTAATCTAATCTAATCTAATCTAATCTAATCTAATCTAATCTAATCTAATCTAATCTAATCTAATCTAATCTAATCTAATCTAATCTAATCTAATCTAATCTAATCTAATCTAATCTAATCTAATCTAATCTAATCTAATCTAATCTAATCTAATCTAATCTTATCTAATCTAATCTAATCTAATCTAATCTAATCTAATCTAATCTAATCTAATCTAATCTAATCTAATCTAATCTAATCTAATCTAATCTAATCTAATCTAATCTAATCTAATCTAATCTAATCTAATCTAATCTAATCTAATCTAATCTAATCTAATCTAATCTAATCTAATCTAATCTAATCTAATCTAATCTAATCTAATCTAATCTAATCTAATCTAATCTAATCTAATCTAATCTAATCTAATCTAATCTAATCTAATCTAATCTAATCTAATCTAATCTAATCTAATCTAATCTAATCTAATCTAATCTAATCTAATCTAATCTAATCTAATCTAATCTAATCTAATCTAATCTAATCTAATCTAATCTAATCTAATCTAATCTAATCTAATCTAATCTAATCTAATCTAATCTAATCTAATCTAATCTAATCTAATCTAATCTAATCTAATCTAATCTTATCTAATCTAATCTAATCTAATCGAGAATAACAAATTTTCGGAAAAGTTGTAATTGGTTTTCTATAAAAGATGCAAAAAGACTTTCTAAAATAACTTTAGTCTTTGTAATCAATCACTAGGTCCTTCTGGGAAATTTAAATTTTACTTCTCGATTCCTTCCAGCTCAAAAATCCTATTCTGCATTGTAAGATAGAGTAGCTCTATGAAATGCACTTGTGCAAATAGTTTAAATCATCCATAAATACACACAACCAAAAATCCTCCGCTAATTTTTTGAAATATTAAATATATCTTAGACCCTAATTTATTTTTAAGACTGTTGCTGTTTACTGAGCCCTGCACCACTTTTGCATATCATAAGAATGAAGCATTTTCCTCTCGTTTCATTTCATTCCTATTACTAAGAAAATGTTAGCCAATGATTTAGATATCGAATTAGAAGCCAATTCGATTTGATTTACTTAAAATTGAACTGCAATGCAGCAAAATGTCATCAATTCATCTGTTAGCTCAACTTTGCAATTCATCTGTTAGCTCAACTTTGCTCATGTCAACGCTAGGTGAGATGTTTATATTTAAGTTGAGTGCGATTGGTACCTTGACTGACAGCCTTCTTCAGCAGCGCAACCTCAATGTAATTGCCATCGTCCTCGGCACGTTGCACACTGAATACCATGGGGCCGATGGGTACGCGTATGGCATTGCCACTGATGAAATCGATAAATGTCGACATGCCGCGACCGCTCGATGTAACATTTAATTTCTTCGATTTCGGATTTGCCGGTGGTAATTTCACTAAATCGAATATGCCGAATTTGACGGTATCGCCGCGTTTATACGATTTCAGCATACCGGATGCGATTGCATACAAGCAACTGGCATTATTCGCACACCCCCATGACATTTTATCCACAAGCAGTGAATTGACAGTGTTGGATGTTGAGAATGCAGATGATGCAGCTGGTGTATCAGCGGCGGCGGCGTAATCATCCATTCCAATTGAGTTGTCAATATCATCAATGATGTTGCTGCTTCTGCTGCTACTGCTGACGGCAGCAGAGCGCGAATGTATTGCTGGTCGCACTTTGGGTATTTGCGAACAAGCCAAAAAAATGCACACAAACGTTAGATGAATTGAGAGGGACATTGTTGCTGGTGTTGCTTTAATATATTGCTCGCAAAAGGATCTCAAATAGGTTGATGTTGTTGTTGTTGCTGTTGCTGTTGCTGAACTCGATGTTGATGGTGTTGTTTGTTAATGATTTGTATCCTTTACATTTGATTTGTTTTATAGCGATCGATGCGATTCGATCGTTTCTCTGGATTATACAAATTTTATAGATATCAAAGTAGTGATGGAATTCGGAACGCGTTGTCCAGAAGAACGCGCGCGCGTTTTGTTGCACAATTCAATGTCGACTAAATGCTTTACGTAGCATGTAACTCAGTTTTATTGCCTTTGCTGCTTACCTCTGTTGCACCTTGGCGTGTGGTGCGTCTGTGTGAGTGTGTGTGTGTATGTAGATTAATTAAATATAATTTTTGTTTCAATTTACTTTTCTTACTATTATTTTATTATATTATTATTTATGTATATTCGCCGCTGCAGTGTTGATTTAGTAGCGATGCAATTTTCTATTAAACTTACACTATTCATTGTTGTTTGTTGCTGATGGCGGGTTGTTGATATTGATGCTGTTGTTTGGTATTGATGCTGCGCTTGTTGCTGTTGTTGCTTTTGCTATTGCTGCCACTGCTGCATCGTTGAAGTATGAAGAATGTACACGCACAGCATTCCTTGGTCTGCTGGCAACATCATTGCCCTGTTTGCATTTAATGCATGCTTCTAATGTGCATTCCATTTCAATTTTGCACTGCTATAGTAATTGCTGATGTTGTTGCTGTTGTTGTTATTACTATTTGAAGCAGATCAGTTTTCTTTTCTTTTGCTGTTTGTTGCTAATAATGTTAAAGCTCATCGATTATTTGATGCAACGAAGCTAAATTGCTGTGAAGCAAACACGTACCAATCTTGCTCGAGATCAGATAGTAATTCACATTAAAAGAGTTCAAGGAATCAGGTTGGAATGAAAGTGGAATAAAAGCGTATGGAGGTTAGCGATATTAATGCCATCGGTAGCACGACAAACTTTCAACTTTAACTGCTACTGCAAAAAGGTGATCAGATTTGAACTTCGGTTTTGCCATAATCACAGTTTGTCTCAGGTTAAAAATGGAGTACATTTATGTATATGGTATGAGTTAACTGTTACTACAGAAAGTGAAAAAAGGATAGTGAGATTCAATTTGAAGTGAGCCTGTTTTTGGTATGGTATGGAAAGCTTCTCTAAGGGTAGGTATTTGATATGGAAGTGAGCTTTATATGAAAGTAGAGCCATTTCTTCAGTCCATTAGCAAACCGAGAAATCAATAGAATGAATAATCTGAAAAAAAACAGATTAGAAGCAAACGAATCCCAAGATCCCAGATAAGTGAGAATTTAAAAAACAGAATCAGAAAAAAAAAAAAAAATAAAAACGATAATTCGAGAAACTATGAGAAACAGTCGGCAAGAAACTAAACGACTCAGGTTCAAAATGGAGTACATTTATGTATATGGTATGAGTTAACTGTTACTACAGAAAGTGAAAAAAGGATAGTGAGATTCAATTTGAAGTGAGCCTGTTTTTGGTATGGAATGGAAAGCTTCTCTAGGGGTAGATATTTGGAAGTGAGCTTTATTTGAAAGTAGAGCCATTTCTTCAGCCCATTAGCAAACCGAGAAATCAATAGAACGAATAATCTGAAAAAAAAACAGATTAGAAGCAAACTAATCCCAAGATGCCAGATAAGTGAGAATTTAAAAAACAGAATCAGAAAAAAAAAAAAAAAAAAACGATAATTCGAGAAACTATGAGAAACAGTCGGCAAGAAACTAAACGAATCGGGATATGAAATAGGGGGGGAAAAGCAATAAGCCCCGAAGTGAACTGACCAAATAACTGAAAAACAAAAACCCGAGAAAAGAACCTCAAATTATGGGGAAAAACACAATTATGACATTAACCAATCAAACCAAGCAATTAACAGACCAAGAAACTAGGAAATCAAGAAACCTAAAATCAAATGTCCAAGAAAGCAATTCCATTTAATAAAAGATCAAACAATCAAAACAATTCACAAAATCAAGTTTTAAAAAAATCTAAAAATTAAAACAAACAAAAAAGGAAAAAAAACCATGAAACCATTTCTAATTAACTAATAGTTAAATTAACTATAAAAATCAAGGACTGAATACACAGAATAGTAAAAACCAAATATTAACAAAACGAAGACTCAAAATATCAGAACGGGAAACAAAAAAAGCGGAAACATATAATAATAATAATAAGCAGAGAAAACACTCAAGAATCAAAACACTCGTAATCTAATTAAGAAACAAAAAACTAACAGACTAGAATCCGGAGAACCAATCAACTTAAAAGCAACGGGACAAATAAAAAAAGCAAGCTTTTCTCTTCTCTATACACGTATCCCGTCTTTTCAGTTCAAGAACTATAAATTAAACCACATTTGAGAAAAATTTGGAGGTAAGGGAAGCAGAAGCTTGTCCAATCAATCTCCAATTAAATCTCGTATGTGGGTACAAGCTGCTTGGTCAAGAGGCCACAGATATGTAAGTGTCCTATATATCACATTAAACTTGAAAGTGCTCAGTTATGTACATAGACCACATCTATCCCTCAATTTACACGGTTGATCATTCCACGATGAATCAAACCTTTTTAAAGAAGATGGAGGATGAGAATAGGATTTACTCGTATTACAAAAATAGTATAGGATCTATTCACAGTAACCGTATCAAAATAGGCTAAGAATTTCGGTAAAATTTTGTCCCCATTTCGTTCCTTATTCTACTGAAAATTGTATTTGAAAGATACGTAAATTTGTATTCAAACGATAAGAGTTATAAAACTATACGACGATAAGCACCAGGCTAACATCCTATTAAATCTGAAACCAAAACTTTTTTACATTTACAAATCGTAGACGGAGGGGCGGTAAACTGTAGGTGCAACCGTGTGGTATCACAATGGTCCGTTCTATCCCCCGTGTATCCCTCACCAGCCACTTAACTTAAAAATCGTATAAAAGCGAAAACCGTGAAAATCAAATGGCGTGTAAACACGGTGGTGGATGTCCGAGTATTTATTTAGCGATTATTTGTAATTGCTAAGATTTTCTTAAAACTAAATAATTTGGTTACCGATGGATCTAAACATTTTCCGACAGACATTTTTATAACCATCAATTTAACTTTTCATAAATTTAAATCACAAGCATAACTAATATTTATGCCAAATAGAAAAACACAAGAAAAACAAGAAACAAACCAATAAAAAAAAAATTTAAGAAAAGTGAAACATTTTTATTAGCTCTCGTTTTTCAAATAAGCATGAACATTTCAGTTACCTACATAAAAGTGCATACATGCAATCCATTAAATATGCATTATGACCAACATTGGCGAATTAATTTTTCATAACTTTTTTGTTTTTATACTGATCTAATCACTGCATTTCATTTCTGCAGCGCAAAGTACGCAAATTAATGGCAATCTACACTGACTCGTAACTACTCTGTGAGAAGCGGCAATAACTCAATAACTTGAGCAAACATTAGCTGTGCATGCTGTTGAAAGTGTGTTTAGTAATAATAAGTGTTGAAAGGCTCATAAAATTAGTGTTTAATATGCCACAACGAAAGGCAATGCCACTGAGACGAGCTGTGGATAAAAGGTTTTCAATCTTGATATACTCGTGTTGCATTCAAAAATGTTCCTATAAGAAATAGAGGATCGTTCAAGAAATGGTATACGAGGTATGATAAAAAAATAACCGTTATTTTTTCAAAAAGTATTTATTTATCCATCAACAACTATCTTGTCCCCTTCAAAGTAATCCCCCTCAGATATAATTCACTTATGCCAGCGTTTTTTCCAATCCTCGAAACACTTCTGAAACGCGCTTTTTGGTATCGCCAACAGCCCCTGTTTCGATTTTTCTTTTATCTCCTCAATCGTAGCGAAACGCTTTCCTTTCATCGCTGTCTTCAGTTTTGGGAAGAGGAAAAAGTCAGCGGGGGCCAAGTCCGGTGAATACGGTGGTTGAGGCATGATAACGGTTTTGTTTTTAGCCACAAACTTACGCACAAGCGACGTTGTTTTTGCTCAAAATTTAGCAACAATTTTGGAACAATCTTCGCTGCCGCACGTTTCATGCCTAAAACATCCGTAAAAATTGCTTGGCAATAACCGACTGATATGCCAACATCATCAGCAACCTCTCCGATAGTGATTCGACGATTATTCAAAATCATTTTCTTCACTGCGTCAATGTTTTCATCGGTTGTTGACGTGCTCCGGCGACCAGTACGAGCATCGTCATTGACATCTTCTCGGACTTCCTTAAACCGGTTATACCACAATTTAACTTGTGTTCTGCTCATAGTAGACTCGCCAAAGGCCACAGTCAACATTTCAAATGTCCTTGCGCATTTAATTTCATTTTTTACACAAAACTGAATACAGTATCTTTGATCCATTTTTTCGAATAGTAAAAAATCGAAGAGCACACCAAAACACGACTAACCTTTTTATCTGTCAAAAACAAACTGACAATCCAAAATGGTTGGTATTGCCAACATATATAGCAGACATGTGTACCAACATAACAGAAAAAAATCAAACATACGTAACTCACGAAATTTGAAAATAACGGTTATTTTTTTTGATCACACCTCGTATGTCAGGGTTGGCAAAAAGCCGGTTTTTTCGGTTTACGCCGCATTAAACCATATTGCAGAATATTAATGGTATTCAAGGTGTTGTAACTCTTGTAAAACAGATACGAACTTTAAGTGTAAAGCAAACTTGTTTAAGACAATGAGGTAAAATTTTGTTGTGATGACACATTCTATCATTCCTTTAGAGAGAAAAATATCCAGTAAAAAAACCAGATTGAAATATCGGTATGAATGGTTGCTGAGAAAAGGAAAACTGAAACAAGGTAAAAACTAATCCTTGAAGATAAACTACATACGTACAACATACATTTTTCATTGGAATAGGAAGATTTGTCTCCTGGAAGAAATTCACATTCTGTGGGAGTTAAATTGATGGGAATATAATTGTAATTGGGTTTCCACATTTTGATCGTTTTAATTCGTTTTGAGATTTAGTTTAGTTTTAAGAAGGCTATCAAAGACTTAAGTAGATATGAATCAATAAATGGATCTTATCTTTCTAAGTTTTCTAAACTTTTTCATTCAATGTTGGAAACTATACCAAGGTGCAGTAGTTAACGCTTAATTGAGTCGGTTAAAATTCAGTGGTTTCGGTGCAATTAACCGAAGAAATTGATTAGCCGGTACTCGGTTAATTGTTCCACTGACTCAATTAAAAGAAACTCCGGCTCAAATAATGCAGAGTAAAATGAAATGCACATGAGTAAGGGCAACTAAAGAACATATTGTATGGCTGGAGAAAGTGATGCCACAGTTATACAATGACTCAATTAACCGGTATTCAAAATGAGTGATTTATAAGGCAGCAATTAATATAGAATGCAATTAAGAGGGTAGCTCAACTATCCGAACTTAACTAATTAAAGGGGCAAATCAGTGGGATAGGACTTTTTAATTGCAATTTATTATGCCCAATTTTACGTGTAACTCAATTAGGTTGCGCACAATTAAGCGGAAACTACTCAATAGAGTTAGTGACACAAGTGTTAAATAAACAAGATTAAAAAGCAACTGTTGAGAGCAATGGTACCACTATGGACCGGCTTTGCCAAATTTCTATAAGTGGCTCGTTTTTTCCGCCAGTGTGAAGCTTAGTTTTATATATAAAGTTTTTTAACAGTGTAAACTTATGCGCTTGAGAAAACAATTTCAATTTGAAAACCACAAAGAAGGCGGTTGTTGTTATTGTAATTTTTTTTTCTTTATTATCTAAACCACAAATAATGAAAATAAAATAAAGGCAGTTAGTGATGCCTTAATGCAAAGTGCTATATTTTTTTATGATATTGTTCCATTGTGCGTCCCTTCAAAAGAAATTTACTCGGTCGTAGTTAGTACACTGCATAAAGTGTAAATTGATATGTCAGTTCCAAAAGTAGATACAATAAACTTTGAAATTCAACTCCTTGTTTCATCAACTGCTTTTGCGTTGCGTGGATACAATAAAAGTGCAATTGCCTTGTTACTGCAGGCATACAATATTACAACATTGCAATTTACTACAACACACACACAGGCGCACACAACACCAACTACACAAGTACCAAAAGAAAAAGATAGAGAAAGAAAGTGCAATTTCTTCTACTTCTTCTTCTTCTTCTTCTTTATACTCGTAGTCTTGGCAACACAATGTATTACAACTCGCTTTAAAGTAAACAAAAAAAAATTGCTAAGCTATTGAAAATGGAATGAGATGCTGTGGTAAGCATCTTCAAGAAAGCATATGTGACACGCACACATATGTACATAAATGTCTTCCATGCATGTACAACAAATTAATGTTCCCAGCGGGCCCGATTGTCAGCAGTTCGCCTAAGAGGTAAACAAACAAACGACGACAAGATCATCGTATTATCTAAACAGAATTGAGTAAAAAAGAATATAATGTGTGTTTTTTTTTTTTAAGAAGTGTGGTTTTTTTATCTGGCAATACTTTTTCCGCAGTTGGTCTTTTTGACAGCTGTCACTAGATTTATGCTCAGTTTGGTTTGCCATTTCATAATGAATAGACATAATCCTGAACAACGTTTGCGAAACTGCAAATTTATTACCATAATAATGGTTCGGTTCGCGCGACTTTCACAAGAAAATTTTGTTCAGCGATGAAGCTCACTTTTGGTTGAATGGGTATGGGTAAGTTAATAAGCAAAATTGTCGTATTTGGAGTGATCATAATCCACAAGCCATTGTTGAGACGCCGTTACATCCTCAAAAAGTCATTGTTTTGTGTGCTCTATGGACAGAGGGAATCATTAGTACATATTTATTCAAAGATAAAGCCGGTCATAATGTTACAGTCAATGGGTAACGCTATAGGGCCATGATTAATGACTTCTTCGTACCTGAATTGTGAATTGGAGGATGTTGATGTGGACGACTTTTGGTTCGAACAAGACGGCGCTACATGCCATACAGCCAACGAAACAATCAATTTATTGAAGGAAACTTTTGGTGAGCGTATTATCTCGCGTCGTGGGCCTATGGCGTGGCCTCCTAGATCGTGCGATTAAACATCGCTGGTTTATTTTTTGTGGGGTTATGTGAAGTCGCTTGTGTACGCAGATAAGCCCGAGAAGATTCACGCCTTGGAAGAGAATATTCGGCGCGTTATTACTAACATACTGCCCCAATTGCTGCAAAAAGTGGTCGAAAATTGGGCCTCCCGGCTGGAATTTATTCGAACCAGCAAAACATAATGAGAAATCCTTATCTTTATAACAAAGCTAAATTCTTGGCCCTAACATTAAACTATATGCGTTTTATTTCGTCTTGAAAACCACATTTCTAAAAACAAACACCGTGTATAATTTATTGACTCCAGTATTTCCTTTGAGGAAATAGAGGGGGAAAAAACAAACTGCTGACATCAAAACTTCGTTGCAGGTCAAATCAAAAGGAGCGTAAACGGAGTGCTTTTTTACCAATGACATCTAATGTTAAGATCGTAATGGTGTGACGTGCATTTCTTCCCGTTGGGTCTATCTGTGAGTTTATTTATTTATGTGTGTCTCTCAATTGTATATGAGTTTAATGATCCTTGACGTCTGTTGTTTACTGAGGTATTGGAGCACAAACTGTAACTTGATCTCATATGTGTGGGTGTCAGTGTGTATGTTTGCGTGAAGGTGAACATGAGTATGTGTGTTTGTGTGCATACTTATTTATATATGCGTATATGCATTTTCATAGATTGTTGATATGCTACCAAAATATTCTTTTGAAATGCCTGAAAAATTTTTCTATGTGTTCGTGTGGATGGAAGAAAAAGATAATGTATTTGTTTTTTGAAGTAAGTAAAATTTCATCTTTGATTTTAGCTTAACATTGTCTATGTGAGTTTATTTATTTATATCTTATACTATGTGAATACTTTGTCTTAGTTTGTTAACATTATTTTTAAGCATTTGTCATGCACATTTTTATTTTGAGTCAATTATTTTCTTCGTAATTGTCTGACAAAATAATTAGACTGGAACATAAATTGTTGTTACATCAGATTATGATGTTGCAGATTTGTTGATATTAACACTTATAGATACTCTTCGAGCCAGAAATTGTTTTTATTCCACACTGTAAGGAGTTACATCAAAATATGATTTTTGAATAAGTACGTTCATTGATGACTTCTCTAGGATAAGGTAAAGACGAAGGCTAGGAGGAAATAATCGATCACAGCCTCTGTTTCTGCCCAGCCTTAGCTATACTTAGCTATACGTAAGAAAAAAACCCTAGGTCCATACTTTTTAAATACAACAAGGGCCCTGATCGTAGGTATCTACTTTACACTCAAAGTACAAGAAATTTTTGCCATCATAGGCGAAGAATCAAATTGATGACTACTATCCAGCTTTTAAAAATATTTGCAGACCGAACTATCAACTACGACTAACTAAAAGAAAATAATGTGCTAAGTTTCATGAACGTTGATCATGTTTTATTAGGATATCGGTTTGGCGGCCACACAGACTGGTTGTCATAAGAACCGCACCCAAACTAAGCTAGAATTTTCACTTATTTATAGAGAATTTTCACTTCATTATTTATATTTTTAAAACGTAAGTAAACTGATGGTACCATTTTTTATTGCAGAATGATTATTTGAATGAGTGTCAGAAATGATTGGAAAGCCTGACCAATATTAAAACTACGGTACTATGTAAAAATCAGAGAGTGCCAAATACTTAGCTGAGAAAATCGGATGTTGGCATTGAACTGCTATTAGCCTGATCCAGATAAGAAAAAGGATAATTTATATCCGATTGAAAGTAAAAAAATGATCAGGAAGGCCACGGAAAGTGCAGTTAGAATAAGGAGTGAGCTTAAGCGCAATCACAACGTCAACGTAAAGCTACAAAAATTAGGCCTATGTGGGAAATGACTACTCAGAAAGCCAATTCAATCGTATATGTGCTTTTCCTTCCATAAGTCCGTCACTGACATGCGACAGTTAAGTTTCCGCAAAGTTAGGGGGTTTGGGGATGTTTCTCCTACTATATGCGGAGTCCATTATCCTATGTAGATTGGACGGCTCATCAACGATTAAAATGGTATGTGCAAATTCTTAAGGAATAAATGCGGCCAGCCATTGAGGATCACTTATCGTACATTAAGGACGATTCTATGTCTTGGTAGATAGGGCTTAATGTTTGGTAACTTAAAAATTAATAAGAAATTTGAATATTTATTCCCATTTTCGCGTATATTCAAGACGTTTTCATTGTTATTACCCAGTTAACTCGCTAGATTTTAATTCGATAGGAAAAATTGGAATATTATGAAACGCAAAATGACTCAAATCAAGCCAGATACTTAGTAAAAAGTCAGTTGTTGGAGTTTTATGTTTATCTCTTTCTGTCTGGGTAACTTCCCTGATTGGGTACTTCCCTGATTATGCTGTCTCCTAATCCACGAAATGGTTCAGGAGCCAAGCCGATAGATCGGCTGCTTGTTCGTTCTCCTTTATTCTTACGTGTCCAGGAGCACAACATAGAGCGAGTTTATTGTCCTTGCCCAGTTGATTGCTCTTGCTCAAACAAACACTAGTTCTCAAAAGAGAGTATAGTGCTTAAATGGCTACTTGACTGTCCGACATGATTGCAATATCTGATCTTTTGTACTTTTTCTATTTGATTGGTGATACAATTTTTATGTGAGTAAGGTGTTTGTTTTCGATTACAAACGTTTAAATCCATAGAAATTTAATTGGGAAAGTGTTCGTTCCCATTTAAAAAATTCTTTTCCATTTTTTGTACCAGCTGTGAGGAATATACCTTATTCCTTTGAGGCATATATTCCGGCCGCTAGCAGCAGTTAAGTATGTCTGTAAGCGTCTCGTAAGTAAAGTATTTGCGCGCCACTTAAAAACTCATTTTTTAACTAATTTAGGTATGGTAATAGAAATTGCCTACACATAAATAAATAAATACATATTTCCTTAGGAAGAAAACAATTTGTCTTTCTTTTCAACAAGACATTATTATTTCAACAATATTTTATGGTTCATGTTCATTAATTATGTATTAAAATTCACAAGAAGTTTTTCTTTTCTTTGCGAAATTAAGTGAAAACAAAAGCTTAAGATAAACGAGCAGCATAATTATTAAGAGCGTTTTCTTTTTCTACCATGCACTCACTGCCTTCTGCTCCTTCTCTTTCTTCGTTAGCTCTAACGTTCTTTAGTGCGTCATTATGCAATTTATTTGTTGTCTTTCCTGCTCGACGAAGTATTGAGTATGCAATTAATAACAGTTTGTATCTTTTAGATGCTTTAGATACTTCTTAAAACTTCACGATACTTTGTTGCGTTTATACTTGAGTTGAAAAACTCTTTACTGCAATTAATTTGCTTGAAAATTGCTTTAATACACTTAGTTTTGTTGTTATTTTATTATTACCCTAATTATAGTAGATTGTTATTATTTTCTTTAATTGTAATTTTCTTAAAGTTTTCTTTTTATTTTCACTGACATAAATTTGACTTTGCGTTTTCAATTTAAACATTCTTTTTTATTATTGGTAGTTGTTAGTTGGTATTGTAGTTGTTGTTATTGTAATTGTAATTGCTGTTATTGTTTTAATTGTTAATTGCATGAACGTTTTAATTCAATTACATACTTTCGAATTAATATTTATTATTTCTACTTTTTATTGCTTATGTTTTTTTTTCACACTTGGATTTTTCTATTTTGCAACATTCCTGCATACATATTTACGCGTAGGCATTTATCTCCAGATGTTTACATACCTTTGTCCTTTTGTAGTTATATGTTATTAAAGAAATCAAGTAATTTTCTCACAATTTCTTCTTAAAAATAAATTAATTTATTATGTAAACTAACACATATACGATTTTTAAAGTCTTTTTTGATTGCTCTGAAATCCCACGTACTTGTGTGGGTACAAGTTTTATTTGAAATTACCTTCTTTGTGTTTTCCACGCATTTCTTTAAGAGAAACCCTTTCGTTTCTTCTGTAAGCAATGTAAGGAGTGAGATCAAAAAATCGGATAACTTTGAAAGACCACTGCTTTGAAACTCTTTATCTAAATGAAAAAATTCAAACAGTAGGCTTTGCGTGGGGGAAATTCTGATGAACTTCTATCACATGTTTTTTGACTTGTGAACTTTCAGTTGAGTCAAGGCATCGGAAGTGGAAAGACGCGATTTAGTTGTTGAATTATTTCGCGAAAATCCGCAGTGGAGCCAGAAAACCATTGCAAATAAGGCGAAAGTTGCACAAAACACTGTCTCGATGATTCTTAAAAAATTTTATACAGACTTAACAGTTGCTAGAATATATGTTTCTGGAAGGAAATGCGGTTTCGTGTCTCCACAAAAGGCGAAGAAAGTTGTTGCTCTCTTAGAGAAGAATCCAGCGTTATCTAATCGAAAATTGGCGGAAAAAGCGAGTTGCAGTGAGTTTTTAGTTCGTAAAATTAAAAAAGATGCGGGCCTTAAAACATACAAAATTCAGTCAGTACCCGACAGGAACGCTACTAAGAACTTGGTAGCCCAGAGCCGAGCTAAAAAGTTGAAAACAGATTTGTTCCACAAATTCGATTGCTGTGTTATGGACGATGAAACATACGTGCTGTCTAAATTTTCTCAATTGGCTGGTCAAGAGTTTTACACCGCAAAGGAACGAGGAGGAGTTGAGGAAAGATTTGGGACAAAACAAAAGTCCAAGTTCCCGAAGAAGTTTCTGGAATAGCAAGCGATTTGTAGTTGTGGGCTAAGGAGTAAAAGTTTCGTAACAAGTAACAAGTGGCACTGTTAACGCCGCAATTTATGCGAAGGAGTGCCTCCAGAAGAGATTGCTGTCCTTCATTAGAAAGCACAATGTATTTACTTTCTCTTGGCCTAATCTAGCCTCCTGCCACTACAGTAAAGTAACCCTGAAATGGTTCGAAGACCAAAACATCAAATTGGTACCAAAAATCGCCAACCCATCCAATTGCCCAGAACTTCGGCCCATCGAGAGATATCGGGCTCTAGTGCAAAGAACATTAAAGACAACAAACAAAGAAGCTAAATCTATGGAAGATTTTAGAAATAAGTGGAATGCTGCCGCCAAGAGAGTCTCAGAAATGACAGTCAAGGCGCGTATGGCAAGCATACCGGAAAAGCTGTCCGAATTCTGTAAAACGCAACAAACAGATTAGTTCTATTGATCATTTTATCAGAAATTAAATTTTCTTTTCATAACTGTTTACATTTTTTTTATTTGCATGAGGGATTTCAATGCTAGGACAATTTAAAGTTATCCGATTTGTTCGATCTCACTCCTTACCACAATTTTTAAGTAAAGGAATAATTTTTTCTGGATTATCACCAGTCTTGTCACTTTCTGTGTTATTATACAATACAAACATATTCTGTATAATTTCAACAGTTCATATCTTTTTTGTTTTAATTTTAATATAAAATAATTTAACTCTAATTGATCCAACTCGATTGTTTCCTCTGTTAAATTTTTCTTATTGATGTACTTTAGAAGAAATAGTTCTTATTATACTACAAAGAATAACACATTATTGTTGCCATAAAACTTCTAATTCGGTATTAGTTTTAAAATTTGTTTATATATTTACCTTTCCTAAATAACATTCTTGAGAGAGTCAGCTGATATTAATTTTTAAACTTTTTGTTCTCTCGACTGGAAAAAGTAACGCTCTATAAGTCCCTCATCCTTCCAGTTCCATGTGGCGCAGACATGGAAATTGACCATCAATGATGAGAGGCTGTAAAGAACGTTCGAGAGGAAAATACTCCGTAAGATCAACGGTCAAATATGCGTGGACTACGTGTTTCGAATAATATGGATCGATGAGTTGTATGAACTGTTCGCCGACCCTGACATAGTCAAGAGTATAAAAATCCATCGGCTTCGCTGTCTGGGTCATGTCGAGTGAATGAATGAAGGAGCTCCGCTCCGGCTAGAATAGTGTTTTATTCGAGCTATGGTGGGAGAACATGCAGGAGAGGACGGCCTAATCTCCGTTGGAAAGATCAGGCTGCACTAGGCTTTATAAACTGGATGAAATCCAAGTTGAATTTTATAGATTTTGAAGAAATATCAGAAGTCAGCAGAAATTGTTGCACCGAAAGGCAATGCAACTGTTATCGAAATGGTATCGGAGGAAAGAAATTCCAATAATGATGTTTGCAGGAACGACGAGGTGTCAGTTAAATGAAAGAAGATTAAATAAATTAATTAAATTATATTTTTTGCTGTAATGAAAAATATCAATTCTAGTAAAATTTCGGTACAATCTGAATAATTGTTTAATAATCTGAATCGAAATTATACAAAGTTCGTATAGTTTTTCGTTAGGCTTTTGGCATCAGCTGAATATGATTTTCTATAGAAACATGCCTTCTAAATCAGAGACAGTTGGACAACAGAAAATCTTACATGCAAAGAGATACTTTAGATTTGATAGATTTCCTTAACGTTTTCAATGTCCTATTAGGCTCTATCCTACAAAAGATATTTCACATGTATGCCTCGTAGTCATACCAAAAAGATATTCCAAATGAATTTTCGCCCAAAATATCAATTTGATTTTGTTTACACAAACTTTTGAAGCGTGAATTTGTTCATGTGAGCGCGTGTTTTCTTTTAGCTAACTCAAGATAATTTTTTGTTTGGTTTTTCACCAGTATTTTTTAAGCAACAATAAAAAAAATTTCACTTGATTCATGTCAAAAATAATAAATTAATTTTAACAATGATTTTATTTTTAATGTAAACAATTAAATTTCCATTACTCTTTATGATTATTGAACATGCAAAGATTGTTTACTTAAAAATATAGTAAAGTAATTTCAACCAAATATAGTACATAGTATAACAATTTACCTATGTACATAAAGTGCCTAA
This sequence comes from Palloptera scutellata, assembly GCA_958295655.1. Classification (NCBI taxonomy): domain Eukaryota; kingdom Metazoa; phylum Arthropoda; class Insecta; order Diptera; family Pallopteridae; genus Palloptera; species Palloptera scutellata. Next base: position 16,260,214 of record OY282450.1, read on the forward strand.
GTAGTACCACACCGACTATGTGAATAATTTTGACATTAAACCTAAATACATTAAGTTCTAAGTTAAAGCTCATATATATTTCTGTAGTTGGGGGAAAAAACGCTTTTAATGCATCGCTATCTATTATTAACCGTAGAATGACCTACTGGGTAATACATCTCCCTAGCTAAAGGTTGAGCAGAGACAAGAGTGACTTTACGGTTTCCAGACAGCAGCTATACAATCGATGAAGACAAAGCTTTTCCAATGCCCAATCATAAGTAAATATACTGCATTAAGATAGTACTACTATTTGGAAGAATGAATTATAATTCAGCCCAACATGTCAACCAGATCTACGGAGACTGCTTTATATCAACTGACAAAATTCACCCAAAAATAGATTTAGTTACTTCACTTAACTTTAATTTAGATAACAAATAAATGGTTAGTTGTGCTTTTCCGGACATTGAAAGGACTCTTGTCATTACCCAGTTGGCATCAACGCTGTCCAGATGGATGAGCATCCCGAACCGTTGTACGCGGTATGCAAAAGCTTATCGGGAAAATTCAGGGGATTTACGTGGTACATCCTGAAACTTTCATATATAAATTCTGATAATCTTGGTAGAATGTATTCAGTCTCGTTCATAAGCTGGGCAATGACAGTGAGAGAGAGTTTCTAAGTCTACCACGTTTTTTGCAACTCCCGATAAGATTGTTGAGAGGTAAACGGACTATGGTGTACCTTTGTTATCCGCAAAGGCCAGTAACAGACAGGATTTTCTGATTGATTCAGCCTGGATGTTGAAATGTTCTAAGTAGTATCGCCTATCGACCACACAACTTTAACCTATAGTTCCCATTCTTCAATCGGCTCATGTTATGAAACCGAACTTTGTAACACCTGTTACTATGCATGACACACACACACCGCTACATTACCGCAGTGCACTGACATAGATGAGAAGATTTGTGCCATTTAACAAACTATTCCTGCGTTGGAAACACATCGTGGATAAAATGCTTATTTTATTAGCAAAATGCTGCCAACAACAAAAACCCAGCAACATTCGAGTGCTCTCCCTCAATTACTTTTGCATAAAAATATTAATCTGTGAACTGAGTTTGGTTTCAATTGAAAGCTCTTCAGAGAAAAGTACACATGATCCTCGTTTTACACGTTTTTTTAAATCAGTTTTTTTGTACGAATAATCAAATTATCTCCTAATGACTATTTTACTTAACACGGTTTCATTTTTTTATACGATTTTGCTAATTAATAATTGGTTTTAATCATTTTTCGAAATAAAAGAGTAACTTGTGAGAAACCTTTAGAAATAAAGAGCATATTTTGGTGTCACCTCAAATTTGTTCACAGCAAAGCTAAATTGCGTTTAAATTTAACTATTAAAAAGCCAGAGAACCAAAAATACCAAAAAAGGAAAACGATTAGTTTTGGCACAAAAATTCAAATTTTAGAACAAATATAAGTATGTTCCAAAAGGCCAAACGAAGCTTTGTGTTACTTTGAGGTTAAATATTGTTGATTATGTTCTGTTTAGTTGCTTTACTGAAAGAAAAAAAACAAACAAATTCATTTGCATGTGCTACATTCGTAAAATAAAATTAAAAAGAAAATGAAAAGAAAAGTGATAAAAAATAAACTATTTCTTTACTTGGAACTCATCACAGGTTTTTATTAAAAATGTATAATAATGGAGAAAGTAAAGTCGATTGTCGCTGTGGCGTAGTGGTAGTGCGTTGGACTGCTACGCACAGTGTCCGGGGTTCGAATCTCGGCACAGGCAAAATCAAAAAGTAGAAAAATTAATTTTTCTACACGGCACCACCTCTTGGCAGGAAATGGCAAACCTACAAGAGTAAAAATTGCTATGAAAAGCTTTTCAATTCGCCGTTCGGATTCGGCATTAAACTGCAGGTCCCTTCCATTCATGTACAAATATAACAAGCACAACATGAATGGATGTGAAAAAGCTCGGCCTAGGTCCTCCATGGGCTATTGTGCCATTAAAAGTAAATAAAGTAAAGTCGATTTTAAATTTAATATTTAAGTTACTTGTATGACACATTTTAACATACATATGTAGAAAATCCATCAAAAAAATCTGCATTAAATTTAAAAACAGTTTTCTTTCCTTTATTATTAAGGTCCCATGTCTTTTTGTACACGATTTCTATTTGCACTGTTTTTTCATGAACCCATCTACCGTGTAAAAACTGATACAGTGTACTCTCTGGTATTATTTGTATTGCAAGGGTTAAGTAAGGACGGTTTATTGGAAAATGTTTTTAAAATTGATATTCGTTCATGCAAACACGAAGTTAATTCCACATTTTGTGGTATTGTCTTTAAGTGAAGTATACTTTTAGGCATAGTAAAAAAACTTATTTACCACAATTTAAAATTGTGAAAGTGGTGAAAAGTTGGAATATTAATAATTATAAAATATGCACGAAATATTTAAAACAAAAGCTTAAGAATGGTACGCTTAATTTTGCTGTTAACATGTAACTGGATACCCAGATTCTACAACTTTGAAAGAGAAAATACATTTTTTTTATTGTGTTTACCTAATGTACTACTGTGGGCAAAAAGTAGTAAGACTTTTTAATTTAAATTCGCGCGGAAACCCATTCATCAAAATATTATTTTTTTAAGGTTGGTATGACTGTCGGTGACATCTGTGCCAAATGTCACATCAAAATAATCATTAGTGTTTAGTTTACGCTTGTCTTTCTGAAGTACAAAAAGTGCATTCGGCGATTTTCACAATGAGTGAAATTATTCAACAAAGAAGTTCCATTAAATTTTGTGTGCGGAATCAAATTTCTGGTGCCGAAACGTTCAGAATGTTGCAAAAGGCCTTCGGTGATAATTGTATGTCGCGAGCAAGTGTTTTTGATTGGTACAAATTGTTCAAAGATGGTCGAGAACGCGTTGACGACGAACCACGTCCAGGACGGCCATCAACTGATGATCAACACGTCAATAAAATCAAGGAATTGGTGCTCGAGAATCGACGATTAACAGTCAGATGCCAGAGACCTTACTGGCATCGTTGGAATATCGGAAGGATCAGTGAAAACCATTTTAAAACATCATTTGGGCCTAAGAAGAGTGAATGCACGATTGGTTCCAAAATCACTGCATTGGTTTTACGAGACCATTTTGCCAAAAATTCGACTGATATCGTTCCGCAACCACCCTATTCGCCTGACTTAGCACCGTGTGACTTTTGGCTATTTGGTTAAACTAAAAAAACCGCTTCGTGGACACCGTTTTGAGTCAATTGAAGACATTAAACATGAATCGCTAAGCGCATTGAAGGCTATTCCGGAAATTGACTTTAACAACTGTTTCGAGAATTGGAAAAAACGTTGGCACAAGAGTATTGGGGCCGGGGGGGATTACTTTGAAGAGGACGAAATAGATTTGGAAGAATGAATACAAAAATTTGAAATTATGAACAAAGTCTTACTACTTTTTGCCCACAGTAGTATGTATCATATAAGCAATGCAAATGGTCCCACATCAAAGTTAAAGTTAAAATATCTACCTGAGAGATCAACAAATTACTACCGCAGCTGGTCAGGAAATGAAAAATAAAGATTATTGACGGAGCTAAGAATGTTCGGGAAAAATGTACGAGAGTAAACTGGAATGGAGAGCGGTCTTACTTTTTAACACTCAACAAGCAACTCCTGACCAGCTGTGGATTAAGTAATTGTGTGAAGTGCGTAATTAGCCGATTTTCATAAGAAAATACTTTAGTTTCTATGGGAGCACTGTCAATGATTGAAAGCAAGGAGTAAGTAAGATCACAGTGTTGAGAGACGAACACCTGAGCTCTCTGACACCGTATCATATACCTACTGAGGTTTGTTAATAAATCTGATAAATTTAATGTATAGCACAATAGACGTAATACCGAGCCAAAAAAAAAATATCGCCACTTCACCACAAATCACTTTCCAAAATTTTGGAAAGTGAAAATTAATGGAAGTCAGTTTTATATTGCAAACCTCTAGAGGTGAATCCTCATGAATGTGGGGTAATTTATCAATTTTTCTAGCAGTTTTCCGAACTTTGATCTCGATACGGGCCATATACCCCCGCCATAGAAAACCTCACGAAATTAAGAATTCCAGTGAATCCAAATTGAAAAGTAGTACAATAATGCATTGCTAATATACGTAAACTTAATTATAAGAAAACAATATCTATTTTGTAAAATAAAACAAAAACTAGAAACAAATACATTAAAATGTTTAAATTGAATGATTACAAATTAGAGAAAATAACACACTCAAAAATAGCAAATATTCAAAACAAGCATGAAAGAAACAAAATCAAAAGTTTAGCATAAAACAAAATAATAAAACAAAAACATGAAAGAATAATAAAAATAAGAAAAGTTTAAAAAATATGTGGAATTCATAGCAAATATAAAAAAAAAATTAAATAAATAAATATTCAAATATTTAACAATTGCTTTCCTTTGACACGTGTGCGCACTAATTTCAGTTTACTACTGCTACTTAATGTAGCATTAAGTTTTCTTTAGTTTACTTTAAAACTTATTTAAAAAACATGAAACATAAAAGCAATAATAATAAAGGGTGCTTTTTTAGAAGTGTCGTTTTCAATCTGGAAATACTTTTTTCGGAGTTGGTCTTTTTGACAGCTGTCACTTGATTTATACTCCGTTTGGTTTGCCATTTCAAGAATTGAAGCCGAACAACCATCAAGCGCGTCGCAAGTTCGGTGAATGGGCCCAAAATGAGATGGCCACCATTCCCGATTATCACAAGAAAATTTTGTTCATCGATGAAGATCACTTTTGGTTGAACTTTGGGTACGTTAATAAGTAAAATTGACGCAATTGGAGTGATCATAATCCACAAGCCATTGTTGAGACGCCGTTACATCCTCAAAAAGTCACTGTTTGGTGTGCTCTATGGGCAGAGGGAATCATTGGTTCATATTTCCTCAAAGATGAAGCCGGTCATAATGTTACAGTCAATGGGGAACGCTATAGAGCCATGATTAATGACAATGACTTTTTCGTGCATGAATCGGAAGATGTTGATGTGGACGACCTTTAGTTCCAACAAGACGCTACAAGGCGCTACATGCCATACAGCCAAACAATCAATTTATTGAAGGAAACTTTTGGTGAGCGCAATATCTCTCGTCGTGGGCCTGTGGCGTGGCCTCCAAGATCATGCGATTTAACACCGCTAGACTATTTTTTGTGGGGGTTATGTGAAGTCGCTTGTCTACGCAGATAAGCCCGAGACGATTGACGCCTTATTGGAAGAGAATATTTATTATATTATTACTGATATACTGCCCCAATTGCTGCAAAAAGTGGTCGAAAGTTAGGCCTCTCGGCTGTCGCGGCGCGGCGGCCACTTGCCCGAAATCGTTTTTAAAACATAATGGCAAATCCTTATCTTTATAATAAAGCTAAATTCTTGGCCATAACATTAAATTATATGCGTTTTATTTCTTCTGGAAAACTACACTTCTAAAAAAACACCCTGTATTAACTTGAAGTGATTACATTATTTTGACGATGACCATCAAAATATATTGAAACTTCATCCATCGTCGCAGAAGGGAAAGTTATTAAAGTAGAGTCACAAAAACAAACAAATTTTTTAATATTTTTACACCTGCACACACACAGATCAAAATGTTGAAAACATAATTGCAATGCAATTAGCTTGTACTACAAAGCAAAAAAAAAAAAACCCAAAATATTTTCAACAAAAACTAAAACTAAAAAAGAAGAAGATACTTATTTTTCAGAGAAAAAAAATATATAAATGAAAAGTGTGAATGACCAGTTTACACACATATTAAAAATGTTGAAAAGTACATGAAAATAAAAGCAAAATCATGATTTTCAAAACGCACAAGCAAATGAAATGCAATTAAATATAATGAAGTGTAATGAAGTTGAAAGATACTCACGTACACAGCCCAGACGAATCTCTATTTGGGGCAAAAGATGCAGAAGGCTTCACACAACCGCCACCAAGATGCATAGTGTATTTCGTATAAGTATGGGAGCACTTTGGCATAATGATGGAAAGGGGCTGTCGCTCTTAGAAGTCAAACTCTGATCAATATGTTTTCCATACGGGCTTTATTGGTCATTAACCAGGGGCAACCAAACCTAATTCGAGTATTTTAGCCATTTTTATAGGTTAGATCTTGTTAGATCTAGTTAAATATCTTAAACTTTCAATATTGTAAAAAATTAACAAATTTTTTTAACTCTTCACATTTGCTCCGGATGGAACACTTTCGTTGCGAAAAAGCTCGGCCTACGCCCTCCATGGGCTGTTGTGCCATTAAAAGTAAGTAAAGTAAGGAACACTTTCGTTTTCCACTTAAGGTTGGTTTTAATTATTTAATGTAAATTGATCAAAGTCTGCTGTATTAAAAATAATATATGAGAAAAAAAAGTCTATAATTTGTTGGATTTGAAAAATTTTAAGTGATTTTTCATAATTTTTAAACGAAAAATCTAAATGGAAAAATCATTATTGAAAAAATTCGAGTAAATGGTTGATGTCTTGCGAATGACATGATAAAATATTCAGGTTGAATATGAATAGGAGTTACTAATGGATTAGCAGGGATAAAATTGTCTGCTTCTCCTAATACTTATATAGGGGTTAATATTTAAGAGTTAATATAATTAGACCTATAATTATAATAATGAATCCAACAATATCTTTGAAAGAAAAGTAGGGATGGAACGGAATTTAGTCAATATTTGAATTTAATCCTATTGGATTATTTGATCCTGTTTGGTGAAGAAATAATAAATGAATTAAAGTTATTGCTATGACAATAAAAGGGAGAATAAAATGAAATGTGAAAAATCGTGTTAGTGTTGCGTCTAAAATTGCTTTAATCAAACAAAATTTTTTCAAATATTTAATTTTCGATGTATTTTTATAAAAATTTATTTAATTCTACTAATTCCTAATAAAAAAAAAACATAAAAAATTTTTGGCTAAAAAATATGACACACTACTTTAATATTAAAAATTTATTTATGTTAATTTGGAAAAAGTTTTGCTAAATTGGGAAGTGTTGTTTGATAATATCAAATAAATTAAAAATATAAATTCTTTATTTACTTTCAAATTTTTTGTTTTTCAAAAGTGTTTTACTCATGTTTTCCAGTCGATAAAAAAAAAATGCAATTTATCTCTGGGAGCCCATATTGAAAATAAAATGTGTTAGAAAATCATGGCTAGCACCATTGGATTAAGCGTACTCGAATTAGGTCTACCACCTGCGCCCTGGTGGTCACGAGTAACCGTTTCGAGAACAGCGTAATTTATTTCAAAATGAGCTAATAAAGCATTTTCTTTCCTTTATACATATGGTAACTTGTACCAAGAACATTTGTTGTTGATTTGTTCATTTTTCATATTTGTAAAATATTAAAAGTTGACTTTGTTTTCTTCTCCTCTCGAGTGTCAAAAATTACATGCACTCTACACAAAGTCAGAAAAATGAAAATCATAAAAACCTTACTCGGAGAAGCGAAAAAATAGTCTCTGACCCAGCAAAAACTTTTGCGAGACATTTGTATCGAATTTTTCGATACATTTGTACCAAATTTTTAGAGTCATTTGAACCCAAATTTGCACGAAATTTGTTTCAAAGAACATTAAGAGGAGGGAGGCCAATTGGAGTAGTATAAGCAACAAATGTTTATCTTTTCGTAACAATATAAGAATAGGTTGTTAATTTTTCATATTTGTAAAACATTAAAAGTTGAATTTTGTTTTCTTCTCCTCTCGAGTGTCAAAAATTACATGAAAACCTTACTCGCAGAAGCGAAAAAATAACCTCTGACCCAGCAAAAACTTTTGCGAGACATTTGTATCGAATTTTTCGTTACATTTGTACCAAATTTTTATCGTCATTTGAACCCAAATTTGCACGAAATTTGTTTCAAAGAACATTAAGAGGAGGGAGGCGAATTGGAATAGTATAAGCAAAAAATGTTTATCTTTTCTTAACAATCAGCTTTGCCTCAAACATGCCGATCTTGACAAAATTGATGCCAGTTTAAAGGTAATAAATAGTCTAGACTAGAGATTATTTATTATGGGGGAAAAAGAAGTTCAAATTTCGGTACAGGTAAAATAAAAAGTAGAAAAAACCAAAATAATGGCAAACCTATAAGAGTAAAAATTACCTATGAACAGCTTTTCACTTCGCCGTTCGCATTCGGCACAAAACTATAGGTCCGTTCCAATCATGTACGAAAATATAACATGCATAACATGAGTGATGCAAAAGTTGGGCGTAGGCCCTCCATGGACATCTTAGCAGGCAATGATAAACCTCTAAGAGTAAAATTTGCCTAAGCAAATGATTTTCACTTCGCCTTTCAAATTCAGTCCGCAACCGGCATAAAACTGTAGGTCCGTTCCAATCATGTACGAAAATATAACATGCATAACATGAGTGATGCAAAAGTTCGGCCTAGGGCCTCCATGTAATGGTTGCGAGAAGCTCAGCCTAGGCCCTCCATTCGCCGTTGTGACGTTAAAATGAGAAGAGGAGAGTGAAGCCAAGCCCTCTCAACTATAAGCAATTCAGAAATATATCACCAAAGTTTTCGTTAAAATCACCCATAGTTGTAGATTTACACTACGCATTCAGGTGCATTAGACCGGATTGATTTGTATGGATTATTTTTTAAGGCGAAATGTCCATTCACTTCCACCACTTTTATCACTTGATTTTGATATTGTTTTGAGATTTGGCGGTTGACGTTTAATCAATCAACTGAAAAAGATTCTTCAAAGTGAAAATCAGGGAATGAATATTGAAATGCGAAACAAATTGGAATTGCATTTCAGTAATGTGTGAGTGTGTGTATGTGTGTACGAGTATTTTCAGAACCAAAACCCAATAATTAAATACAAATTCTAAATCGAAATTTCATATTTTCAAATCTTACTTTGAACTGTAAATCATTAGAAAAAAAAAATTATAATGAAATTATATTTTTCCAAAATCTTTTCAAATCTTAATGACCATTTTTAAAATACAAAAGCTATCCACCCTAATGCGCATATGTATGCTCAAGAATACACACACATGTGTACATACATACCTACATACGACCTAAAGTCTATCGAACCGTTTATGTGATTGTGTGGATGCTTACTTTCTTTTTATTGTTTACAAACAAAGACCGAAACAACAACAACAAAAATATAAATCAGAAATTTTTCACATAAAAAGTGGCAGTACCTACACACTCATATTCATACTGTTTGAGACCGTGTGTGTGTGTGTGATTGATTTTTATGCATAAAAAAATATGTTGCTTAATTTTTTATTTCAAAAAAAAAAAAAAGACAACAAATAACATACAAATTGAAAAAAATACGAATGAATGAACAGCGGAAAAAAATCGAAATTAATTCGATGAGAGTGAAAGTTGCGCGCTGCAAAGATGCTACATATGTAGTACATGTAGTAGTAAAGTATGTATGTAAAAAAGGTATATAAAAGATATTAAAGTATCTTTCCGATGCTTCAATAACTCATTGTTGCCCACACCAATCCATCCGCACACAAGTAGTGCTTACATATTTACATCGCCTTCTTTCTTTTCGGTATATTTAGTTTGTTTTTTTTTTCTGATGTTGCTTATTTTAGCATTTTATTTTTAATTATTTTTTTTTTTTTTGGTAATTTTGCGCGCTCTCGTTAAAAAACAAAAAAACTAAATAAAAGTTTTTCAGTTGTTTCACGCCTAATTACACACCATTGAAAGTAACAAACAGAAATAACGAAAAAAATTTTTAAAAATATACTGTCGTACACGTTGCTAAGGGTTCATTGTTTTTGCATTTAGGGCTTTCTGTTTTACAGTAAGTTTCAGTGTTTTGCATGAGTTAGAGTGTGTAGGTATGTTTACACATACCTACACATTACATATTGCTACCTTAATTTGCTAAAGTCCTAGCATGAAACTATTTAAAGTCGCATTTTTGATGCGGGTTGTGTAATAATCAATAAAATTGTCAATAAAACTCTTAGTGTCTTTTGCTCCGGAATAATTCTAAGTTCAAACTGATGCCCTAAAATGAGTTCTTTGGCTTAAGAAACACTAGTATAGCGAAAACATGTTATTCCTAATGATATAACTGTACGGTCTTTTCAGGCGCAAGAAAAGAGATGCAGAAAGATGCGAGTTCAATGATATCGAAATGTTGCGGGACAGGAACGAGGTTCGAAAATTCTTTGAAAGAATAAGACGCCTCACTGATGGTTTGAAGACCGGGGCCTCTTCCTGCAAGGATGAAGACGGAAATCTGGTGACAGATGTTCAGGGTATAATGAGTTTATGAAGGGAGGACTTTTCGCAGCTGCTTAATGGCGATGACGGCAATAATGCCGCCACTGCGGGATCTACTCCGGAAACCCCAATCACTGTCGGCGTTGAAGTAACGCCGCCCGACTATGAGGAAGTCTTAACAGCCATGGCTCGGCTGAAAAACAATAAGGCTGCAGTTACAGATGGCCTGCCCGCTGAGTTGTTTAAGACTGGAGGCGAAGAGCTCAGAAAACGCATGCAGGATCTTCTATGCAGAATATGGTAGGATGAAAGCATGCCAAGTGATTGGAATCTAAGCGTACTCTGCCCAATCTATAAGAGAGGTGATTCCACGATCTGCGCCAACTACCGTGGGATAAGCCTTCTTAATATTGCATATAAGGGTCTATCGATCGTACTGGGCGAAAGACTGAAGCCCATCGTCAACAAACTGATTGGACCTTATCAGTGTGGCTTCAGGCCTGCTAAATCCACCATCGACCAGATATTCAGACTACGCCAAATCCTGGAAAAGACCCGAGAAAAACAGATCGACACCCATCATCTATTTGTCGATTATAAAGCCGCCTTCGACAGCACGATTAGGGATCACTTGTACGCCGCAATGTCTGATTTTGGTATCCATGCAAAGCTCATTTGTATTTGCAAAATGACACTAACCAACACTACCAGCACAGTGAAAATTGGGACAGACCTCTCCGCACCATTTGATACCTATCGTGCGACTTCTTTAACCTTATGCTGGAGAAAATAATTCGAGCAGCGAACATCTCTGGCACTATCTTCTACAAGAGTGTCATGCTGCTAGCATACGCTGATGATATTGACTTCATTGGCAAAAACGCTCGAGCAGTCAGTGCAGTGCATTCTCCAACCTGGAAAGGGAGTCTCGTCGTGTGGGTCTAGTGGTAAACGAGGACAAGACGAAATACCTTGTGTCTACAAACAAAGAGAAAGAGTCACGGCGTCTTGGACAAAATGTCACTGTTGACAATTATACTTTTCAAGTCGTCAAGGATTTCGTATAACTAGGATCCAGCATAAACATCAACATTAATGTCAGCCTTGACATCAAGCGGAGATTAACTCTTGCCAACAGATGTTACTACGGGCTCAATAGGCAATTGAGAAGTAGAGCCGTCTCTCGACGGACGAAAATAACGCTCTATAAGTCCCTCATCCTTCCCCTAATAATATATGCCGCAGAGACGTGGACATTGACCATCAATGATGAGAGGCTGTTAGGAGCGTTCGAGAGGTAGATACTCCGTAAGATCTATGGTCCAGTATGCGTGGACAACGTGTATCGAATGAGATGGAACGATGAGCTGTATGAGCCGACACTGACTTATTCAAGCGTATAAAAATCCAGCGGCTTCGCTGATCTCTAGTCTTTGCTCTTCCGTTGTGTTTTTTAACTTGTGGTTTTTGATCTATGATTTTTGATTTATGTTCTATGTCCTGTGATTTTGGATCATTGGTCTGTTGTCTTTGGCCTATAGTTTTTGAATTTTTATTTGATCAGTTTTTTCTTCTTTTTATTTTGTAGCCAATGGTTTTTACTTTCTGTTTTATGTTTACTTTCTGTCTATGATTTCTGGTCTGTGGTCTTTGATTTTTGTTTTATTCAATTTTTGGTTTCTGGGGTCTCTTTTCTCTGATCTCTGAGATTTTAGCTTTTTGTTATATGTTTTAAGCTAAGGAACTTGTGGTTTGTCTTAATTGGTGTATGGATTTTTGTTTATTTGTTGCTGCTTATGTCTCGTATTTTTAACGGTTTTGTGATTTGATCGATGTTTTTGTATTTTATTTTTATTATTTAATTTTTGGTTTCTGATTTCATATTTTTAGTCTCAATCTTTGAATTTTTTGCCTGCTGCTTTTCGATTTTGAAATATTGTCCTAAGCCTAGAGTATTTTTGTTTGTTGCCATTGGTTTTTGGTCTATGGTCTTTTTTTTATTTGTTCACTGGTTTAGGATTTCTTATATTCTGCTTCGGATCTGTGCTCTACAGTTGTTCATTTTTATTCTGTGGTTTCTGATTTGTGGTTTACTATGTTCTTTTCTGTTTCTGTCCTTGATTTTCATGTTCGGTTTTTGTTTTTTATTTAACCTGCGATTTTTATTTTTTGTTCTAAGTTCTGTATTCCATATTCTTGTTTGTATGTTATTATGTCTTTTTGATATTCTCGTTCCATTCATGTACAAATATAACACCCACAATATGGGTGGATGCGAAAAGTTCGGCCTAGGCCCTCCATGGGCTGTTGTGGCATTAAAAGTAAAAAAAAGTAAAGATATTCTCGTTCTTTTAGCTGAACTAACATCAAATTTTTGGAAACATTAATAGTTTTGACTTGTTTATCAGTTCTATTTTAAGAAAGTGGAAAATTGCCTGTTAGAGCTTTAGCGAATTAAGCTAACACAATATATTTGATAATAATTCTCTTTCGTTTTGTTTTGCGTATTTTTTCGTTGGTAATTTCAGAAATGTAAAAGTACCAACAATTTGTAAATTTCATGTTTTCATTTCAAGAATTTATGCTTTGATTTATTGCTGCTGTCTTTTAATAGCATAAAAGTGTTACATTTTCGTGTGTTTTGTTTTTTTTTTTCAGTTTTTTTAATATTACGAAATATTCATTCAGCTATGGTCAGCAGCATACCTTATTTATTTTTAGCTCAGTTCTAACTTTTTTTTTTACTTTTACTGACTTGTAGCTTTTTACTTTCTGTCTCAATTGTGTGTGTTTCACCACAGATATTTTTTATTCTTCTTATTTTTTAATTTCTTTATGTTTTTGGTTTTGAATATCAGGTATCCTACATTACCTACGCATCTACCCAGGCTACCCACTTACGTACATAAGTAATAACTTTGTATCTTGTACATTTCGTGGTTATTATCTTATATTTTGTTTCGTTGACCACACAATCTCGCATGACCAACATCAACCAACATCAACTTTATGCGCATCCACTGAGCAATGGTTTATGTTGTTGGGCAGTTCTTTTGTTTCGTATTATTGTTGTTGTTGCTGGTTGGGTATTTGCTTGTATAACTTTAAAACTACGTCCAATGCAAATTGTTGTTAAACGAATTCGTGTTTTGATGATATTTTCAGTTATTAATGTTGTTGATTTTTATTTTTGTTGTTGTTGTTGTTGTTGTTGTTGTTGTTGTTGTTATTCATTCAGTCTTTTTTCCAACAGTTTCTGTTTCAGATATTGTTTTTGTTGTGCTTTAGCATATTTTCGAAGAAAACTTTCGCTTTTCATTTTATTTTGTTTGTACTCGTATGTATGTATATGTAACATTGTATGCCTGAGTGCTTATTTGTATCTGAATATGTCAATGTGTTGGTGTTTGCATGGTTGAAACTTTAGCTGCGTTTTAAGTATAATTCCTTTTTGTCTCTCATCTAAATTTGCATAATTATGGTGTTAATTTTGTTTATGTAGTATCTTTGAAATTTGAATTTCTGTTACTGGAAACAGAATTTTTTCAGTGAAACTAGCTGGCCGCTGGAACTGCTTGCTCACTTGTGAAGCATCAAATAATAAAGGTAGCTCAGTCTTGTGATACTCCCACTATTCGAAAATATTGTGTACTTTCGGACTCTAGCAAATATTTTTTTTTTTTTTTAACTGATTCATTCAACACACAGGGTTTACACCTATGAATGCAGAGCATTGTGTTGAATGGAAGGAAGATTGATAGGTGGGAGGAAGAATGAGAGAGGGAATGCAATCACACAGGACACCGATAAAGAAATATGAATGATATAGGAGTATACTTCAATCTATTTCATGATAATATGTAGGTAAGATCAAAATCGAGCGTAATGATCTTTGGGTATTACAGTTGTTTTTTCGGCCTGAGCTCAAGAGAAAAAATCCAACGCGTCATCGGTGAGATGACGTCATATCTTTCTCAAAATGTCATCGAACATTTCATTCATTCAAAGAGCAAGGTTCTGTGATCAGAGCCGTGAGGGGCCATTTGCTTACTTTTACTTTTAATGGCACAACAGCTCATGGAGGGCCTAGGCCGAACTTTTCGCATCCACTCATGTTGTGCGTGTTATATTTGTACATGAATGGAAGGGAAATACAGTTTAATGCCGAATCCGAACGGCGAAGTGAAAAGCTTTTCATAGCAATTTTTACTCTTGTAGGTTTGCCATTGCCTGCCAAGAGGTGGTGCCGATTAGACAAATTATTTTTTGCTTTTTAATTTTGCCCTTGCCGAGATTGGAACCCAGGACACTCTGCAGCAGTCCAACGCATTACCACTATGCCACAGCGACCACGGGCCATTTGCAGGATATTTTATTTCACACTTAATCGGAGCATGTCTACATTACAATGCAATAAAAATATCACCACTCGTGAATTTTTTTTTTGGGACACCCTTAATACACGTATACTATGAAGCGAACCATTTTTTAAATTGTTTGAGGTAAGTTAATAAACTTTTTTTTGGAATAATCGCTCTTGCTATATTTGGTTATCGTAGTTAAAGTGAAGTGATTGTGGCACCACTTTCTTTTTATTAGTCATGCAGATAGCACTTTCTGTTTTTCCGCAATATGGAAATTTATCTTTGAACCTGTCGAGTTAAAGTTAAATGTTTGTAGTACATATATGTATGTGTATATGTAGCGTGTTTTATTCGGACGGTGGTCGAGGAACGCGCATAAGAGGACGTCCTAATCCCCTTTGGAAAGACCTTATCAACTGGCACCAGCGTGCGTATAGCAGAGGCGACCGGCGAAGCTTTATCGAAGCGGTAAGTAAGTAAGTGAACAGAAAATTCAATATATTTTTTGCCAAGTATTAAATGTGGAGGTAATTTGTGGCAACAGCAACAATATCATCTAAGAACACAAATGATCGAATGTCAATACTATCTAAATATTTACGTAGTTATTTTACTTTTAAAACACGAAATATTTGTCATGTGCTACTTATAGATGAATGGAGATGGAAGGAAATGTGCCATAACTGAAATGGAAACGCATTTGCTGAAGCAGCAAATACTGTCAAAGCCACAAAAAAAAAAACAAAAACTACTTGGTAGCAGCAGCAAATGCTATAGTTGCGGTAGGCAACAGCGGCGGTAGTAGCAGTAGCAGCTAAAGTAAAATTGGCGGGGCGTGCACCGAGACGTCAAATTTAAAAATGGAATTGTAGTAATTGAAGTTAGTAAAGTTGAAAAAAATGCACATACCTAGAAATATTTAAGTTGTACTTCGTTATTTCTCAGGTTGTTGTTGTCGCCGTTGCTTGGCGTGCATTTACAATGTATCATTGACAATGAAGACATTTGTGTTTGTGTTATGAGTATTCAACTGACCGGAAAAATTGAAAATGTTTCTAAAACAAAGAGGAAAATTGTGTTTTTTCTTTTGAGGTTTTTTAATTTTGCTGTTTTGCTATTTTTCTATTTGGATTTGAGAAAGTAAATTAGAGTGTACATATGTACTGGAAGTAGATCGTAAGTTAATACAAAATGTATGCCATTGTGATGGTGCTGCAAATACAAGGTAGTAGCAGTCACTGCAAAAAATGTCTATAAAATCTACAAAAGTACAAAACAACACATTTAGTTGTCAATTGTCAACTGTCAATTGAACTAGAAGAATAACGTCGAATCACGCATCACTGTTGAACCTGGAACTATACGCGAACGAGATTAGTACCCGTGGATTTGTTTTGTCTTTGAAAATGTTAAAATTCTCATTCATTTCCGTTTTACTAACGAGCGCGTGGATTGCAACGCGTGCATCCTTGCCACACAATTTGCCGGCACTCTCCGCCGATACAGGTACACTGAATTCTGACGACTGTCTCACAACCAATTCACTGGAGAGTACAATTTATTGCCGCGGCTCGCGCGCCTTACGCAATGTCATACATAACCTCGATCGCAACGACAAACCGCTTGTCATAGTGCGCGGCCTAGAAATTGTACCGATTCCGACAAAGGACGAGGCGGTGGCGACCACACCGAACTCATCGTCATCCGCCGATGCTGCTGCTGCGGTTGTCGTTGGTGGTGATTCAGATGACTCCTTTCTTGGCCACTTTTCCAAGTATTTACGTACACATGAATTGAATATAAAATTCAGCGATTTGCTAGCGGAAGAAAGCGAACGTTATTTGGCACGCGATGCAGCGTTGAAAAGTGGTGGCGCAGAAGGTGAGTTGCTGTCGATTTGATTTGTTAGTATTGTATTGCTAGCGCCAACGCCGCCGCTGCATGTGGCTTTTTTTTTTAATGGCTTCACTTGGCTTCAGTTCAAATTGACTGTTGATTGCACAGCGTTTTTCTTACATTAATGATTCGATTTGTATGCTTTAATTTTATCTTCTTACTAATGTTTGAGACAAATGATATGCAGTTGTTTGTTGAGATTAGCATAAATTGGTGATTTTCGTGCAGTGAACCTTTGTAAAAATATTGAAAATACCACCGCTTGACAGGCAATGTCAGACCTCTAGGGGTAAAAACTACCTCAGAAAAGCTTTTCCGCCGTTCGGATTCACCATGAAACTGGAGGGCACCTACAGTAAAACTATGCTGTGTATATACTATATATAACATGCACAATATGAATGAATGCGAGCAGCTTGGCCACGAAATTTCTTGCCATACTTATTTAAACATACTTTTTTTTTAATATTGTAAGTTTTTTTTTTTTAGCTCGGCCTAGGCTCTCCATGGGCTGTTGTGCTATTATAAGAAGAAAAGATAGAAATAATGAGCTTGAAAAGTTATCATATGTTCTACGAGAGGCAATTATATAGCATTACTAAATTCGAAAAATATTAAGTACTTAAATCATTTCCATTTATCAAGGCATAAAGTATTAACAGATCCAGGGGGTTAATGTTAAAAAGCAATTTTAAGTTGCTAAACTTAATTGAAATTCCCTCCTTTGGGAAACTTTAGATTTTATTCATCACAACTGCAGATTGTGAATCAATGATTCACTTTGAAAAGCTTCCACACAATTTTCTACACAAGCACACACATAAATTATGCATGCGAAATATTTAATGCGATGAATGTTAACTTAATTCTTCTTTCCGCCTTTCTACTTTCCATGTAATACCATCTCGCAAGAAGGACGCAAAAAGGATAAAGGCCAAGGTATGATATTAGCCATGGCGATGATGTTTGGCAAAATGATGGCAGTAATGGGTCTGGGTGGCATTGGTGCATTGGCTATGAAGGCGCTTGGCGTTGCGATGGCAGCACTGATGATGGCCGGCTTGATTGGTTTGAAATCGCTATCGCAGCAAGGACACGAATCTAGTCATAGTGTGCAATATGTCACCGCAGAGGGTGGACATCATCATAAGCGAAGACGTCGGCGTAGTGTTGTTGGCGTTATGGATGGCAGTGATAGTAACCAGGCAACAGCAACATTGATGAATGGTAACGATGAATTTAATCCTCTGGCGCTCATGTACAGGGGATGGCAAAATAATTATAGTGCAACGAAAGGGATTTAAAGCTGTAAAATTTATTCAGTGCACAATATTATGAATGTATTATGTACTTATTTATTTATTATCTTTTATATTGTAATTGAAATATAAATTTACATCAAAAGTGATTTTTTTCAATTGTTTTAACTTTGGGTTAATTTCCCAATGCAAACTCAAAATCTGATCAAAGGTTTTGAAAACTGATATCCTAATTCCTTATTCGGTCCCAAGGAATTCAATGTTACCAACCGTTTTGTTAGATTGGTTCGATTTTTTTTTTTGTTAATGTTTTCCGTAAAGTGAAATTTAGTTTTCATTGTGAAGAGATCGTACATATATTTCTTAGCTCGAAATCGGTTAATATTTACTATTTTAACCCATAAGACTTTCCACTTAATATGCGTTAAGCTATTTGAAGTTTTATATTTCTGACACTTTACAATAAAATTTTCCCAATTATATTTAAAAAGCAAATCATCATAAACAACAACTGATATCTAAAAAAAAAAAATAATATGTTCATTTGTATGATAAGAATAGTGAAAGTAAATTTTAAATATGTAATTTATGTTCAAATTATTTAGGATACATATTTCCCACTTTTACTAAGGCTAAGAAATTTAATAAATGAAAAGAAAAGTGAATAAAAATTCCATATTTTAATCGAAACAAATGACAAAACGGGGGGAGAAAATGTCAACATTAAAAATGAAAAAATAAACGATGAAAGAAATTCCAAAATATCTTACAAATTAACCTAAAAAAGCGATCAGAAACACAAAAAATGTTAACAAGAAAACTTTCTCCGATTTCATGAAGAAATGCGACAACGAACCGACAGCAACTGTAAATAATAATAAAAATATATAGGTATATGTACCAGCATATATACATATGCACATATATCCAGATAAAATACATACATACATACATACATACAGATGTAAGCTTATAAATAAATCGGTGGACAGACGGAATGAACGACATCTTTGAATGTTGTTGAACGCAATGAAATTCTCGTCAAACCAGAAGATACAAATACTTATGTACTACGAACCACAATGAGCATCTCATTTAAAGATGCTAACAACAACAACAAACCGCGTGACTTACTACTTGCTAGCTTATTGGTAACTACCCAGTAGTAATCCAAAGCGAGCAATAAAACAGATTTCTTCTCTGAGCTATGTAAACACAATAACAAAATAACAATAACACATGCAAGAGCAAAACAACGAAAAGTAACAGTAATTTTCTCTTTGGCTCAACAACTCGTTAAATTGAGAATTCACATAAATATGTATGCACAAGTAGATAAGAAAAATAATTTACTACCACATAGAGGTAAAAGAGAGAGAAACAACAATTGTGTCCTCCTTTATTACTGTTTTTGAAGGTCAAGACGATTACTCTATGCCCTTGGACATCATAAATACAATAGCTTTGAAGCAATAGGGACTAATCTCTTACTTGGTGGTGAGCACTCGATGATTACTCCAGCGATGATCCTAAGTTCTACTGGGTACTTGCTAGTATTGACCGCTGGTGTACGTGAGTGTTGTGTACTCGTACATGTAAAATGTGCAGATAAAAAAATATGAAAAAATAAAAAATAAATAAAGATGCAGATAAAAGATATGCAAAATAACGTGTATTTAGTATGAATGGTATGAGAGAAGGGGGATAGTGGACAGAAGAAACAAGCAGCCACAATTTCCTGCAACATACAAAACTGGTTAAAAGCTAAAATTAATATGGAGCAGTAGTGTCTATGTAATTGCTCCAGAGGCACAAAAAGCACAGCAGGTAGTTAACATGGGCATTCCATTGCATATATATATAAGTAATTCAGGTTTTATGTGCAGCAGTATAAAAATAGCTAAGGATACGATATAAATGAGCTCACTGTTTCATATAGCGGAAAATACAATGAGTTAGAAAATATGAAAAGGTTTCAAACGATTCATATTTACTGGGAAATTAATGATGAATTTAACAGTAGGTAAGCCTATTTCTTGCGTGATTCTTGACATGTGTCAATGTAAAAATGCTCAGTTTGGTTTGCCATTTCATCATGAATAGACTTACATGCCTCAACAATGTTAGGAAATTGAAATATTGTTATGAAAATTCGTGCTCTGTTAAAAATGTTCTTCGCAAGCAATGTCCATTTTATGGTCGTCATAATCGACCCATAGAGCAGGCTGTTCAGGTCATTGTGACCAAATTTCGCAACAGTTTCACTTTATTGGACATCAATCCACCAAATCGTATCCATAGACATGTCCATTTCGGATTAATGCCATACAAAATACAGCTGGTACAAGAACTGAAGCCAGGCGACCTACCACAACATTGACTTTTCGGTGAATGGGCCTTAGAAAAGCTGGATGATTTTTTTTATCACAAAATTGTCTTCATCGACGAGGTTCATTTTTGGATCAATGGATACGTGAATAAGCAGAATCGCCGTATTTGGAGTGAAAACTAGCCAGAGGGAATTCAGTAGCTACCAATGCATCTCGCAAAATGTACTGTTTATGCACTGGTGCAGTTTATGGGCAGGCGGCATCATTAGGCCGTACTTCTTCAAAGACGATGAAGGCCTCAACGTTACGGTCAATGGAGAAAGGTACCAGGGTACAGGGGTTAAATTTGTATGGTTTTTCCCAAAAATTTATAAAAAAAATTTTGTAATGCTTAATAGTGGGCGTTAAAAATAACCGTTAGTCGATCAAAACCCAATGTACCCTGTAAATAAAGTGTGTAAGATATAATAATTGGTAGAAAATAGCAGAAGAAAGTAATATTAAAAAAGTATTTCAATTAATTAGTTAAAAATAGTATAAAAAAAATGTTTTGTAAAAAACTTTGGAAAACAGTACTTAGTATAAGTGAAGTGGAAAATAATGGTAGACGTGGTAAGTAGTCGAAAATCGTAGTAGCAAGTAGAAGTAGGAAATAAATAAAAAAAATACAGCTTATATGGGAGATGTCTTACCCCCATTTTCGATCCCATCAATATTTTTTCTGCAGCATGGTATTGCCCACTAACGTTCTTGTGCCCAATCTCAGTACCGTTTTGTACATGGTTCAGGAGAATTACCCAAGATAAGCATTAGATTGTATGGGAGGAGGTGTCTCCTACCGTAAATAAACCACACTATCCTAAGATCTAGCCACACACATAAAAAAAACATTAAAACCTGTCGAGTGGTTCGTGAGAGCCGATAAAGGGCAAATGAACAATATTGCATTTTCTATGTTTGATGCATTCTCATGAAAATAGCCTGCCTTAAAGTTACTCTGATTAAACTGAGGCATTTCGCTTTACGAGTGATTAATTCTTTATGGCGGCCATGCACAACACAACTTGTCCGATCGACTTAGTCGAATTGCCTAAGAAATCTCTTGTCAATCGACAAAATTCAAGCCGATCAGACGGTTGATCTGCGCCGAAGTCTGCCGAAGCGGTCTCATGGTCGAACAGGCTTGTCGAACGACTTCGTGTCTGCCTTCTTTGTCACTTACTTTCATCTTAGGTATTATTGTTTTTCGTTTTATTTGCTCTATACTTTGCAAAAACCAATACCAAAATTAAATTGTTACAAAAGTCGAATAGGAAATCGCATAGTTTATTCACTACGTGTAACCGTGTCGATCAACATATCGAACCACAAGTCGTATGGTATATGATCGGCTTTACATTAAAATGTACAGGGTGCGGTGCGGTTAAGAAGTTTCATTTACATTGTAAATTCAGAGTAATAAAAGACAAAAAAATTTGTAAAAATATTAAGTTGAGTTCCCACAAACGGAACGAGAGAAGCCGGAAATGAATGTAAATTTGCGGAGGCAAATAAAGGAAAATATAATTATTTTGTAGTATTTGTAGTAGTATTTTTCTTCTTTCAACTAAGTATTATTTATGTATGTATGTATGAGTGTATGTGTTGTGTGGCCCTATTACGTTACCATTAATGGGTGGTAGCAGCAGCAACGGCTAGTAACAACTGGTAACAGCAACAAAACTGGTACCATATAAAAGCGCAAGTCTCATAAATGATTTAATGTTAATTTACTACGAACCAAAAAAAAAAAAAAAGACAGATAATAAAATTTATGAATTTATTGTTGTTATACAATTTGTTGCTCTGGCTGGTTGCTGTTGTTTGTTGATGGCACATTATTACTAGTCCCTGCTTTTGGTTTTTATTTTTTATGTTTTGTTTGATTATTTGCCGAGAAATAACAAAATGAGACACCGGTGCTTTGGCGGCTACTTCTGCCTCAACCACTGCCACTAATTGTTAACGATAACTTTCACTTTCTAAGACATAATACATATTAAATATAACTTGAATTATTCGTTCGTTGGATGCTATTTTTTTTCGGTTGTCATCTCTTTGACTTTGAATTTGTTCTGTCGGTCAGGTAGACAGAGTAGGACAACTAGCCATTCAGACATTTGGTCTGTCTATCTGTCAGTTTGTTAATTTGACGGATATATTTAATGAAAAGTAACAAAAGGCAACATAATTAAATTATAAAATAAAATCATTAAAAATGCCAGTATACATACATACATACTCGTACATACATACATACATACATACATACATACATACATACATACATTCATACATACATACATACATACATACATACATACATACATACATACATACATACATACATACATACATATATACATACATACATACATATATACATACATACATATATACATACATACATACATACATACATACATACATACATACATACATACATACATACATACATACATACATAACATATCATTTTACAATATCAACATTTATTTTCCTGCTAAATATGGATGTATGTATGTAGTTAGTTGTTGCTTTCTGTATGTGTATGTGTGTGAATAAACAGCTGAGGTTAAAATAATGAAACTGAACTAAGGAAAAAGTTTGATGTAGTGCTAAAAAAAATGTTCCTGATATTTCTCTATTATAAATAAGATTTCTTCTTATAAATAAGATGGTCTTTTATTTTTTTATTATTAATTTAGCTTCTATTTTCTACTACTTTTTTAGTACTATTTTCTACTACAATTTCATATTAATATTTTTTTTGTAATAAAGATTTCCACTACTATTTCCTACTATTACTGCTACAGGAGTACTATTGAGTCCTAGACTCAAATGAAAATAAAACACGGAAGACAGGAGAAGAAAGCATGTAATGGTTTAAAGCCTGAAAATTATGATTTATCTTACAAGGATTCTCGAACCGAAGCTAACTTTGTGCTTGTGTAAAGAAGTTGTACGCCCAACACGGAGCCTTGGTATGAGAGGACTACATCGTAACAATTCTTTATTCCTTCTAAGTACTACTCATATTTCAATAAGGCTATACCTCATCCACCTGTTAGAAAAATAGAATATGTACACGAGTATTTCATAATCTTTATCACAAGGCGTTTCATATTTTCTGTTACAAGGCCCCACACAGTGGTGGATCTAAGGGGTGATATGGGGCCTGCAGTCCTCCATCTCATTACAACTTTTTTATATGTAATAAAAAATTATAATATAATTATATAATTTTTTTATATGTAATAAGAAAATTATAAGAGAAAATTCTTACTTACGTAACTTGTTAACTCGGCACTTAATTCAAAAGTGGAAAATGTATTTGTGTATCAACATTTGCATGGTTGCCCTACTATTGTGTTATGATTCTAACAATTTAAAAGAGAATTATCGAAAATACGATTTTCTTATCGTTTTGCATAGGATTTGCTATGAGTTTTTGAACAGTTTCGCTTTTAATCTATTAGGGGTTTTAATAATAATTGCAGCATACACTAAACCAAGGATGCCAGATAGCAAAAATGGAATTTATAAATGAGTTTGCAAAGATATTTATAATTTTTTTTAAAAAGTACCACGAAGGAATATGAGGAATGCATTATAATCGTATTTATCACAAACGATTTCAGTAATGAGAAAAATTAAAAAGTTAAGATGATTTAAAATGTAAGTTAACATGGAATGCATAGGTTTAATTTTTCATAGCTTTGCTTAAATTTGTATACATTAGCCATGCAGGTTGAAATGTATAGGTAACTGTAGGTCCCTTTCGTTCATGTACAAATATAACACGCACAACATGAGTGGATGTGAAAAGCTTGGCCTTTGGCGCTACATGCGGTCATAGTCGACACTGATAAGACTGAAGTTCATTGTGGTAACGGCATAACACTTGCAGCAATGGCTGCCTATGTTTTTATCGGTGTCCTGTGTGATTGCATTCCCTCTCTCATTCTTCCTCCCACCTATCAATCTTCCTTCCATTCAACACAATGCTCTGCATTCATATGGGTACACCCGGTGTGTTGAGTGTATCTATAAAAAAAAAATAAAATAAAAAAGTTTGTTTTTAGAAGCGACCCATTTCGTTAACCGCAAATATAAAACTAATTTTCTATCATAATACAAATGACATTAGAGTTGCTACACTCAAAATAACCGAGAGTAGTGCTACAGCACAATGATAACAGATTATTTGTGACCTCTTTTAGAAGATATGGGATTAGACAACATTTGGTTCCAACAGATTGACGCACCGTGTTACACAAGCCGAGTAACAATCGATATTATGAGTGGGAAGTTTGAAAATAATGTTATTAGCCGCTTTGGTGATGTGCATTGGCCACCATGCAGTTGCGATTTGACTCCGTTGGACTATTATTTGTGGGGAGCCGTTAAAGATAAGTGTTATGCTAACCATCCAGCAACGATTGAGGACGAAGGACGAAATTGGTGCAGTCTTCGGTCAAGTAAAGCTCCATTAAGTCGAAAATGTACTGAAAAATTGGATTGATCGTATGGGCTACTCTACTGCGAGGCCACCCGAGGTAGTTATTTGAATAAAATACCATAGTGTTCCACAGTTAACCGGAAGGTGATTGTTCTTTCGAATAATAAGAACCACATTGCAAAAAATGATTCGTTTCTTATGTACTCCAAAATCAAATTCCAAATTATAAATGGTCTCTATATTTTTGACAAGTTATCAAATTTGATGAAAGAAAAATCGTTCAAATTGTTCGAAAAGTTTTAAAGAGTCGTCTCTTATTCCGCTAACATGGAGCTCAGAGACCCTCAAAGCTATATATATATGATTTTGGAAACAACTTTTCAATATTATTTCTTAGATTCTCAGTAAATTTAATGTCTTTGCATAGAGCAAGCGACTTCAGCGTAATTATGTACGCTGTCTCGTGTATTACAAGAGAACACCAATGCTTACTTATTTACCTTTATGTACTTTGAGGAGAGTTATGCTGGTGCAAGGTTTTCCTTATATCAGTGCTATTATTTCAACCGCTGCTGTAAAAGCGTATTTGCCAGCGCAAATTTTTTGTTTGTTTCTTATTACGGTTGAGTTTTTAATACATATGTGTTGATGTGATGTGATATGATGACGACAAAGAAGTTCGCTTTAGTGTTGCCTAACACACACACTCCATATCTAGTAATAAAAATTAATTTTCTAAATTTTAGTTAATGATTTTATTTCTTAGGTTTTATTGTGCATTTACCAATCGATCTCATTCATCATTATCAGTCAACACGACATTATAATTTTTATGATTTATTGTAAATAAATGAAAGTTAATTAAATGCACACAAATCGATTATTGCAATACTGCACTGTTATAAATTTATAAATACAATCAAATATACGCACGTTTAATTGTTATTCAATGATTAATATATGTATGTAGATATAATTTTATATAATAGGTAAACCTAATGAAAAATTATTAGTGGTATTCACGATCTGGAGCAAATGGTCTTGTATTCTGTATTTTTGATAAATTTGATATTTGTAGTAAATTTTATATGTTTACAAAAACAAAATACTTGTGATTCTCAAATACTACAAATACATACTTATCAAAAATACAATGGCAAGAGCCCATTGTAACTTTTGTATAGTAAGTATTTGTGTATTTGCCAATCAGTTGACAAGAAAATGTATTGCTGCCATATAATTTAATTTCTGATAGATTTTGAAGATTTTTAATAGTTAAATTTTATATATTGGGAAATAGCATTTCTTTTTTATAAAAATTTCTTTGGCAAGAAAATAGTTGAAAAAAAGGTTTTTTTTTAGAAGTGTGGTTTTCAATCTGGCAATACTTTTTTCGGAGTTGGTCTTTTTGACAGCTGTCACTTGATTTATGCTCAGTTTGGTGTGCCATTTCATAGTGAATAGACTTACCCCTGAACAACGTTTGCAAATCGTGCAAATTTATTACCAAAACGAGATGGCCACCAATTCCGATTTTCACAAGAAAATTTTTTTCATCGATGAAGCTCACTTTTGATGGAATGGGTACGTTAATAAGCAAAATTGTCGTATTTGGAGTGATCATAATCCACAAGCCATTTTTGAGTCGCCGTTACATCCTCAAAAAGTCACTGTTTGGTATGCTCTATGGGCAGAGGGAATCATTGGTCCATATTTCTTCAAAGATGAAGCCGGTCATAATGTTACAGTCAATGGGTAACGCTATAGAGCCATGATTAATGACTACTTTTTCGTACCTGAATTGGAGGATGTTGATGTGGACGACCTTTGGTTCCAACAAGACGGCACTACATGCCATACAGCCGTACAGCCAACGAAACAATCACAATCAATTTATTGAAGGAAACTTTTGGTGAGCGCATTATCTTGCGTCGTGGGCCTGTGACGTGGCCTCCAGGATCGTGCGATTTAATACCGCTGGACTATTTTTTGTGGGGTTATGTGAAGTCGCTTGTCTACGCAGATAAGCCCCAGACGATTGACGCCTTGGAAGAGAGTATTCGGCGCGTTATTACTGACATACGGCCCCAATTCCTGCAAAAAGTGGTTGAAAATTGGGCCTCGGCTGGAATTTATTCGAACCAGCCGCGGTGGCCACTTGCCCGAAATCGTTTTTAAAACATAATGGCAAATTCTTATCTTTATAATAAAGCTAAATTCTTGGCCCTAACATTAAATTATATGCGTTTTATTTCTTCTTTAAAACCACACTTCTAAAAAACACACCCTCTAGTTTCAGTTAAAAACAGATATTTAATAAAATTGTATGGATTTAATTTTTTTGCTATGGCATGCAAATATATTGCAAATACATTGCAAACAAAATATAAACATGATGGACTAGAAGGATTCTTTATTTTTTTATTTTTATATTTTTTATGTTCTTCTGCTAAATAATATCACAAATAGAAAAGTTTACAAAAACAGCGTCCACAATCTATAGCAAAAATTGTAAATTTTTTGGAAAAATACTACAAATACTCCAAATTGTGATTACCGCTATTGTATTCACATACTTTACAGCCACTACTAGTGCACCACTCCTTCCACCATTAAGTCTTCTTCTTAATTTCCTCATCATTATCATATTTCACACCTGATTATTCGATTATTCTACGAAATTTCACTTTTCTTTACAATCGCATGCATGCACTCATTCCACAGCTTCAGCGCTCATTCACGCTTTGTTTACTCATTAATTCAAAATAATTCAGTTGTAAATTAATACTTTAACCTAAATTTCGAAATTCCGAACATTTTTGTATGGCAATTTATTTTTGTTTGCATATGGTGGTTGGTTGTTTGTTGTTGTTGTTGTAATTAACTCGAATTTAACGTTAACGCTCGAATAAAACCATAAATTGCCTAAAGAAACAACTGTTAATAATATCAATATCCTACAATTATTTTTGCTTAATGTCCAATAATATGTATTAGAATAAGGTTATGTGGGGGAGAATATTGCTTATAAACGGAAACGAAAATATGGCCACCCGAATAGACAACAGACAGAGAAAGAAACCGACACCTCACAAGACCATAGGACAAAACATTACGGCTTAAAAAAAAACATACGAAGACTCACGGAACAAACCGCATTCGACCAAAAGGTATACATTTCCTAACTAAAAAGCACCCTGCTCGGATGGAATTTAAACCGCGACAAACAACCGTCAACATAACCGTGTCCTGAACGAAAGTCAACTTAGGACTACTAAATGTACCTTGACACAGCCGAGATCCGACTGGAGCTGTTGTCTAAACTGCTACATGGCAAGGATAAACGAGGACTTCGTGGATGTGTGCACGATAGCGCGCACCTTTTCAGTTGCCAACAGAACCCGACTATCTTGAAAACAAGAAATATAACTCTGGACACATCCGACTCATGCTGCCCAACTTTTGGGCCGGAACATAAAAAACGAAAACAAGAACTTGAAAAAAGAAATGAAGTTGGCTTAACTACAACAACTTAAGCAAGGTAGATTTCCTTAGCCTGAGTCGATGGGTAGGAGTTGACGCAACATCTCTAATTGAATGAATTGTCAAATTTCACAATTTACGTATAATTCATAAAAGTGGAAGTTGTTTTCTTAAGCTCCTTTCCAATTAGTTTTGTGTACTACTTTCTCTTTGCATATCCACGCTTTTCAATAATCTTTAAAATCTAAAATGATGTTACCATAACTTTCAATTCAATTCAGATTGTTGAATTGAAATATCATTTCAAACTCAAAAGTTATCGAGGCACAGCAGCCCATTGAGGCCCTAGGCTGAGCTTTTCGAATCCACTCATGTGGTGCGTGTTATATTTGTACATGAATGGAAGGGACCTATAGTTTAATGCCGAATCCGAACGGCGAAGTGAAAAGCTTTCCATAGCAATTTTTACTCTTGTAGGTTTGCCATTGCCTGCCAAGAGGTGGTGCCGTGTAGAAAAATTTTTTTTCTACAAGAGGTAGAAAAAAAATCTTTTTACACGGCACCTACAATAGCAAACCTACAAGAATAAAAATTGCCTTTCACTTCATCGTTCGGATTCGGCTTTAAACTGTAGGTCCCTTCCATTCATGTACAAATATAACACGCACAACATGAGTGTATGCGAAAAGCTCGGCCTAGGCCCTCCATGGGCTGTTGTGCCATTTAATTTAAGTAAGTAAAGTAAGAAATTGTTTGTCAGTGAGGATGAAGCAAATAAAAATTTAATTGAGTGTCGAATATAACAAACGAATTGCTATCTTGACGTACGAGAATAAAATAGTGTATTATGAAGTAATACTTCGAAGTACTGTTGCCTAATCCAAAACGGTTTGGCCACCTTAATCATGCGTCATTAAAATGGTATTCAATCTCTCAATTAAAATTTAAGAAAAGATATTTCGAAATGTGTGTGTAATTAGCACGAGAGTTATGTCGCTTTAAGGTTCGCACATGAGACAGGCAGTGCGTCTGCCTGTTGAGCTGATTGTTGGCGATTACACATTTATATTGATGAACGATTTGTGTCATACCTATACTTATTCATCATATTTACTTTCATTATGCATACGCGTTGTGTACTTTCCAATCCATTTCACTGTGTTGTTAAAAATATCAAACATACTCAGTTTAATTATTGTGTGATTGCATTCCCTCTCTCATTCTTCCTCCCACCTATCAATCTTCCTTCCATTCAACACAATGCTCTGCATTCATATGAGTACACCATGTGTGTTGAATGTATCAATAAAAAAAAAATAAAAAATTTGATATTAAAAGTGAATAGATAATAAAATCGGCGGGGGAAAAAATTAGGCTAATGCTATTTGGTTGTTTATACAATATATTCATGTAATAAGAACATACTACTGTGGGCAAAAGTTAGTAAGACTTTGTTTATTATTTAAAATTTTTGTATTAATCCTTCAAAGTAATCTCCCCCGGCCCCAATACACTTGTGCCAACGTTTTTTCCAATTCTCGAAACAGTTGTTAAAGTCAATTTCCGGAATAGCCTTCAATGCGCTTAGCGATTCATGTTTAATGTCTTCAATTGACTCAAAACGGTGTCCACGAAGCGGTTTCTTGAGTTTAGAAAATAGCCAAAAGTCACACGGTGCTAAGTCAGGCGAATAGGGTGGTTGCGGAACGATATCAATATCGAATATATCGAATTTTTGGCAAAATGGTCTCTTAAAACCAATGCAGTGATTTTGGAACCATTCCGGAACCGTGCATTCACTCTTCTTAGGCCCAAATGATGTTTTAAAATGGTTATCACTGATCCTTCCGATATTGATATTCCAACGATGCCAGTAAGGTCTCTGACTGTTAATCATCGATTCTCGAGCACCAATTCCTTGATTTTATTGACGTGTTGATCATCAGTTGATGTTGATGGCCGTCCTGGACGTGGTTCGTCGTCAACGCGTTCTCGACCATCTTTAAACAATTTGTACCAATCAAAAACACTTGCTCGCGACATACAATTATCACCGAAGGCCTTTGCAACATTCTGAACGTTTCGGCACCAGAAATTTGATTCCGCACACAAAATTTAATGGAACTTCTTTGTTGAATAATTTCACTCATTGTGAAAATCGCCGAATGCACTTTTTGTACTTCAGAAAGAGAAGCGTATACTAAACACTAATGATTATTTTGATGTGACATTTGGCACAGATGTCACCGACAGTCATACCAACCTTAAAAAAATAATATTTTGATGAATGGGTTTCCGCGCAAAATTTAAATTTTTAACTTTTTGCCCACAGTAGTACTTATGTAAATGATATTATACTCGTATTTAAAAATGCATCTTGCTATTTTATTATAATAAATTAATTTCTTTCCAGGATGTAAATCAATTGGGATTATTTTAACCGATCATGATAAAACCGCTTCTGTTCCTAACCCCCCTCCCCACAGAGACCTTAAACGACTGAGTCGAACCATATTGCGAAATTTTGCAAAAACTATATACAACAGAGTGGATAGATAACGTTAGGATTCGTCTAATAAACCACCTTCTAATTTTGTAAAATTTGTCATCATTCGTTTCCCATATCGAAGGGAAGATTGATTTTCAGTTCTAAGTTGCCTAAGCAATTGGACTAGGATCAGCTCTTTACATACTTTTAATGGCACACCAACCCATGGAGGGCCTAGGCCGAGCTTTTCGCATCCACTCATTTTGTGCGTGTTATGTTTGTTCATGAATGGAAGGGACCTACAGTTTAATGCCGAATCCGAACGGCGAAGTGAAAAGCTTTTTCATAGCAATTTTTACTCTTGTAAGTTTACCATTGCCTGCCAAGAGGTGGTGGTGCCGTGTAGAAAAATTATTTTTTTTACTTTTTGATTTTGCCTGTGCCGATATTCGAACCCCGGACACACTGCGTAGCCGTCCAACGCCTTACCACTACGCCACAGCGACCGCCAAGGCTCAGCTCAGAAGTTGGTTTTCTCAATAACTGCTACAACGCGATTAAATTTACTTTTGATAGTTAAGGATTATTTCTCTTATTCCACACAAAGCCAGCACTTCATCACCTCGTACAGTTTTTCCCCTGACTATTTGTTATGCTACAAATCAATTCACATGAATTTAATTTATTTTTCAATATGTATAAGTTAGGCATTTTTGTTTTTACGTTTTAAAGGGTTTCTACCTACAGCTTTCACCATCAGCTCATCATTTTTTGTGTTTGCACATTTAAGCAAATAATTTCGACTACAAATATTTTTAGTTGGCATCGTCATCATCATGACTACTTACATGCAAGATCATTACCAGCAATTTGACGTCGTTGTTGTTGTTGTTGTTGTTGTTGGACTACTACCCGCTTGCTTCATTTAAAGTTATCATTGTTATTGCTACCATAGATGACGATGACAACAATATGCTGCAGCTAATGCTCAACAAAAAAAAACAAAAAAATACCAAAGTAATTTCTTTCGTATAATTGACTGAAAGCGTTAATAACTAAAAGTAATAAAGTAGAGGAGACGGACAAGACATTGACAAAAAATCATACTAAATCATACTGCGCAAAAATGCTGATTAGAAATCTAAGGAGAAAAGCAGGAAAAAAATATCTAATATTTTGTTAAGCAAATATACGGCGACGATGCCAAGTTAGAGGTAAGGTACACAATAGAGTGAAATTCCATAAGAAGCGCAAGTATATGGTAAAACGAAGCACGACTAGACCAAAATTAAGCAACAGTCAATAACTAACGCTTCGGGCTTCATTCAGGCCGCATAATTTTAGCAAATTATATTCGCTACTGCTGGTGCTTAATGTTAATTGATTTGACCGTTATAATGGTGTTATTACCTAGCCAGCTATAGCCAATAATATTTATAGGCTTTTTTTTTGCATGCACACATACATACAACCACTGCAAGAGAAGGTACAAGTTTATACCCAATGGTAAGAAATTTATGTGTTTTCATATAGCTCGCTTAAAGTGTTAAAAGTAGAAGGTTTTCAATCCAGAAAATGTACATGGAGTACGGCAGTTGGATATCAGCAACAATCAAAAATATGTAGTTCAAAAATAAAGGAAATATTATTGTTAAAATTTCCGCCTGCATTTTTATACTTTCGTATGAAATGAAATCGAAAAAATATTAAACCCTTGCTACTTCAAATTGTAAAAAAAGTACCAAAAAACTTCCGAAACGATATGTTGCACTTTCTGGCCTTAACTTTCATTAGGCATTTTGATTCAATTATAATCGTTTTGTAATATGTTACTTAAGTTCCTACATACTAAGAGTCAAACGACTATCAAAACATTCAAATCCACCAGGTTACTTCAAAACTAGTGATGGAGCATCTTGTTAAACTCAATGCGCTTGGTCTACACAGCATGTTTTGGATGCGGAGGGTTCCGGGGAACAGTGGGATTCAAGGGAATGAAATGCTGATGAAAGAGCGACGAAGGGATCTTCAACTTCTTTGGTGGGTTTTGCGGAATGCGAATGGGGAATAACAGCATGATATTTTTTAGGTAAATTTACCCTTAGGTGATTTTAAGCTTCAGTCATCCAACCAGTAGGATCTTATCAGGGAATTCCCTAACCTACGGAAATGTGGTTGGTAAATTGTTTTACTTTGTTCTGATAGAAAACATCGTCTTAGTTATGAAAGAAGTTAATTTGATAAAAAGTGTTTTTCCATAGGAACGTAAGACTTTTGTATATAAATAAAACACAGAATAATTAAGATATCGGATGGTCGCTGTGGCATGGTGGTAATGCGTTGGACTGCTACGCAGAGTGTCCGGGGTTCAAATCTCGTCACAGGCAAAATCAAAAACAAGAAAAACAATTTTTTCTACACGGCACCACCTCTTGGCAGGCAATGGCAAACATACAAGAGTAATAATTGCTATGAAAAGCTTATCACTTAGCCGTTCGGATTCGGCATTAAACTGTAGGTCCCTTCCATTCATGTACAAATATAACACGCACAACATGAGTGGATGCGAAAAGCTCGGCCTATTCCCTCCATGGGCTGTTGTGCCATTAAAAGTAAAGTAAGTAATTAAGATATCGGGCTGAAATTTATTACAGGTGTAGTGTACATGTTACATTTAAGTATGGCATTCGCTTTCGCTCCCATGACCACCGCAAGCACATTTGCCAAGATCGATTTGTTGGAGCAAGTTTTCCCCCCTCTTCTACATATATGGGGCAAAACGTTGGCGATCTCGTGTTTGATATTGTTTCTCTAACGTAGTTGACTTGTTGGCATAATCTAACAACTTCACGTACCCTATAATATAGCCTGAGCTAGATTACACGATAACCGAACTTCCTCTTCAATAGATCAATTGTTTGACTAGCTGTGTGCCTTGTTGGAACCACATATCACTGATGGACTGATGGACATGACCATCCAATTCTGGCCAAATAGTCTTTCAACATGGACGATAGCGATCTCCATTGATCGTGATATGGTGATCATTTTCATCGACGAAAAAATAGAGTCCTAAAGCACACGTCCGGTATGAAATCCACACCACACGGACACTTTTTGTTAATGCAACGGAGTATCTTGCTGCCCAATAACGCATATTTTGCATATCGACAAAACCATTAAGCCCAAAATTAGCCTCTCTGAAGATGATTTTTTTGGTGAAATTTAGGATTTTCCTTAAACTTAAAGTTGGTATCACCGACTCAGAATTTCGGTAGCAATTTTTAATAATTTCCAAACGTTGATCGTTCATGATCTTCACTATGATCAAAATGTAAACTTTGAATAACCTTTTGGCATTGCCAGATTAAGCAAAAATTTAAGGGTGCAGTTGTACTTATGTAAATACAAAATTGTTATGTCCATATTGAGAAACCCTTTACTTATGTAGCGGCAACCCCCCGGCCCCCCGCCCCTCTCTTTCTGATTGAGAAACTTAAGGAAAAGCCAATCGAAATATTTTATGCAGGGAATTTTGTAACCTTTAAATTTTCTAGGTATTTTAAAAGCTAAATTAATAAAAAATAAATAAAAAGGTAAAATTTTACTTC
Source organism: Palloptera scutellata (assembly GCA_958295655.1). Lineage (NCBI taxonomy): Eukaryota > Metazoa > Arthropoda > Insecta > Diptera > Pallopteridae > Palloptera > Palloptera scutellata. Next base: position 16,294,504 of record OY282450.1, read on the forward strand.
AAAAAATGATTATCATATAAAAAAAAAAATAAGTTTAACTCGAAATCAGCGTGAAATCTTTGCCTTTAGCTTACGCATAAATCAATAGAGCTAGTGACCCGTTTTTAAACTAAGTAGTAACTTTCACACGTATGCACACATACTCTTATTAGTCCAATAAATATTTATTTTCTAATAGTGCCCCCACGCTTTTAGGCCGACACGGTGTTACGCCATATCAGGGTTGATCAAATTTATTAAAAAATGTATACCTTGTATGTATGTATTGGTAAATAATGAATGAAAGCGAGTGCTTTTTGAAAGAAGAGTTAATATTTCTGTTTGATCTTACTTACTTACTTACTTTTAATGGCACAACAGCCCATGGAGGGCCTAGGCCGAACTTTTCGCATCCACTCATGTTGTGCGTGTTATATTTGTACATGAATGGAAGGGACCTACGGTTTAATGCCGAATCCGAACGGCGAAGTGAAAAGCTATTCATAGCAATTATTACTCTTGTAGGTTTGCCATTGCCTGCCAAGAGGTGGTGCCGTGTAGAAAAATTACTTTTTCTACTTTTTTTTTTAATTTTGCCTGTGCCGAGATTCGAACCCCGTACACTCTGCGTAGCAGTCCAACGCACTACCACTACACCACAGCGATCTGTTTGATCATGATTTCTAATTGTCAACGCCGTCGTTGTTGGTGATGAAGATCATAGGAAGTTGCATGATAAGTCAATCATAGGTTGAGAGTTGAATTAAGTTGCTATTTTAGAATGAACAAATTAAAAATTATAATTTCGTTTACTACTTTAGCTTTTGCTGCTGCTGCGGTTGCTCTTTCTATTTACTTTAAAACTTTAAAAAAAATGGAAGAAAGTCAGCCTCCGACGAATCAACTGTGCATATGTCTCGGTTAAATAAAAAGATATCTCCAAACGGCTTTTGACTATTTTTCCATTTTTGGCTACAATACAAAGAAATCGATGCTGCCCCACACACTTTTCTGATTTGATTTTACTAGCTGATTTTGTTTTCGTCTTCCGTGGCTCATTCATTTCGGACTGACTGTTCAACGTGTGTTCTCATTTTCAAAATCGAACATGAATTTCAGAGCAGCGTTTTGTTGTCAAATCCGAAACTAAATATGCATAATACCGAATTAAAGTAAATTTTTGATTGTCGTCTCTTTAATTAATGAAAAAGCAGCAACGTGACAAAAAGTCAAATGTTTACATGCATTGGTCCAAATATGAAAATATTTAAATGAAATTGAAATTTCACTAAAATTCCATATTTCTTCACATTTTTGTTTATTTTTTTTTTTGGGTTGTTGTAATTTAAATTTTTTTTTTGTTTGTATCAGATTGACGAAATAATCAACAGTGGAAATCAAAAACTTTCGTTTTTTTCAACTTATGTTTCTTGGTTCTTTCTTCTTCGTCTGTATCATCATCTGCTTGCTGGCAGTACGAAACTGAAAATGACGTTGGCGAAGGCCTAAGAAAAGGATGGAGAGGATTTTGCTGACTTCGTTTTTCATAAAAACATAGGCTTGTTTAATAATAAGCTTCGGATTATTAGTTTATTTTAATTAAAAATTTGCTTTTCATCATTAAATTATTTAATGTGCATGCAAGTAATTATGTGGGTGTGGAACATTAACACCAAAGTGTGTTACGTTAAATATTTTACGTTATGTTACCAGCTAACACCCTTCCCCCTTCGAAAACTTAAGTCAAAGAATGTTTCAGCATATTGAAATGTATTATATAATCGATTGGATTTATGAAGATTGAGGGCAAAAAAGGAAGTCATTACATTTAAAAAAACGAGCCCGCCATTTTTTTTGGTTTTTAAAATACAAATTATATGTTAAAGACGCTATAGAGGGAAAAAACTTAATCTAATGATTTTTCTTAACAAAAAAAAAAAAAAAAAAACTTAAAAAACCGCTCTAAAAAAATATATCATGATATAAAATAGTATCTTGTGTATATTTTTCTTAACAAAAAAAAAAAAAAAAACTTAAAAAACCGCTCTAAAAAAATATATCATGATATAAAATAGTATCTTGTGTATATTTTTCTTAAAACTTTACTGCATGATTTTTAAAGGAAAAAATGTTTTAGGGTATTTTTACAGGGTGTGGTTTTCAAGAAGAAATAAAACGCATATAATTTAGTGTCATGGCCAAGAATTTAGCTTTATTATAAAGATAAGGATTTGCCATTATGTTTTAAAAATGATTACGGGAAAGTGGCCGTCGCGGCTGGTACAAATAAATTCCAGCCGAGAGGCCCAATTTTCGACTACTTTTTGCAGCAATTGGGGCCGGGCCGCATGTCAGTATTAACGCGCCGAATATTCTCTTCCAAGCCATCAATCATCTCGCGCTTATCTGCGTAGACAAGCGACTACACATAACCCCACAAAAAATAATCCAGCGGTGTTAAATCGCACGATCTTGGAGGCCACGTTACAGGCCCACGACGCGAGATAATGCGCTCACCAATAAATTATTCCTTCAATAAATTGTTGGCTGTTGTTTCGTTGGCTGTATGGCATGTAGCGCCATCTTGTTGGAACCAAAGGTCGTCCACATCAACATCCTCCAATTCAGGTACGAAAAAGTAGTCATTAATCATGGCTCTATAGCGTTCCCCATTGACTGTAACATTATGACCGGCTTCATCTTTGCAGAAATATGGACCAATGATTCCCTCTGCCCATAGAGCACACCAAACAGTGACTTTTTGAGGATGTAACGGCGACTCAACAATGGCTTGTGGATTATGATCACTCCAAATGCGAAAATGTTGCTTATGATGGGTACGTTACCATTCAACCAAAAGTGAGTTTCATCACTGAACCAAATTTTCTTATAAAAGTCGCGCTAACCGAAAGATTATTTTGGTAACAAATTTGCACGATTTGCAAACGTTGTTCAGGAGTAAGTCTATTCATTATGAAGGGGCAAACCAAGCTAAGCATAAATCAAGTGGCCGCTGTCAAAAAGACCTACTTTGAAAAAAGTATGGCCAGATTGAAAACTTACTTTTACTTTTAATGGCACAACAGCCCATGGAGGGCCTAGGACGAGCTTTTCGCATCCACTCATGCTGTGCGTCTTATGTTTGTAAATGAATGGAAGGGACCTACAGTTTAATGCCGAATCCGAACGGCGAAGTGAAAAGCTTTTCATAGAAAGCACTGCGTAGCCGTCCAACGCCTTACCACTACGCCACAGCGACCACTGTAAACCACACTTCTAAAAAACGCAACCTTTACATATTTTATAATCACGAAAATGATAATAACTTTCGAAGAATTAGAAATCTTCTTCCCGAATGAATACAATCATGAAATCAAATAAGCACATCATATGTACATACCATATATGATATGTCAAGCAGTAAAGGGTTAAGTGTGTAGTTGCTACACACTAGAGAAATGGATATTTTTTAAGGGCTGCTTTTTTTCTAGTATTTCGTATTTCATTGTTCACCAGCTATTTTTATCTAAGGAAGTTTTATCTGCAATATTTTTTTTACGACTAACCTCTTGTTTGGATATACATGATATACATATAAAGATTTTCACAGTAGCGTCTTAAAAATCATTTTTTTGTTTTCAAGAAAGTACATCAGTGTCAGTTTTCGCCTATGAAATAGGTATCTAAAAGACAAGAATTGTAGGTATAATTTTACTTAAAAATAAAACGAAATGAAACGATTTGAAGAAAACTCCAGCATTTGCATTGCTATTTATATCCACCCCTAACCTTTCAGCTTTCTAATTCTTTCTTCCTTTCTGTGTACCTCACATAATTCGGTTCACAAGTTTAACATCTAACAGTCTGGTAATTCGTTACATTGACAGTTAAAGTTGAAAGTTGGCAAACAACGCGTAGACTATTTTTCATTATTTTTCTTCTTTTAGTGTCATAACAGGCTATGAGGGCTTTGGCCGAGCTTTTCGCATCCACCCATGTTGTGCGTGCTATAATTATATTTTGTACACACTGTGTAATCATTTTCGAGACAAAAAGAGGAAACATGTACATTAAGTAATCTAAGCAAATATATGGTAGTAAGATATAAAATTTTATTACAAAATCTTGTAATCCATATAATATACGCACACACATACACACACACACATACACACGCACACACACACACTCTCTTGTCTATCTGCCTTCATGTCAAATTGACCGAAACATTCGAAACTCTTATTATCCGGTTTCCTCAATTGCTTACACACATACTCGTACAGGCATACACATATGACGTTACTCTATAACGGCAGTTAAACACATACATACATACATATGAGCAATCGCAACTGAGGCACGCTTGAAGCGGTGAAATGTGCTTAAAACTTAAGCAGTTACGTATGTATGTAAACTGACGTGGTGTAAGCAGATAGATATCCACAGCCAACTATGTACTTACTGCTGAGTAATAAAAATTTCCACGAAGCAACACTCACACAAACACAAACTCAATATCAGAAAGTAAGTATGTAAATAATAGTAAAAATTGAGCATTAAATTCCAATAGCTCAACGGCGGATATGAAACTTGCCGCCGAACGTACAGCAGCCGGACTTGATTAAAACGTGGCGCAACTTTTTTGACAACTGACGTAATTCATTTTGTTGTTCGTTGCTCGACGCCGGTTATTTTTATTTACACTTACTGTTGTCTCCTTGACTTTGTTGTTTTTTGGTCGATTTTGTTGATGCATTTCTCCTTCTGCGAAAAATATTTTGCAATTCGTTTTACCATAAAACTTAAAACTAAAAACGAAATAATGAATATTAACGAAATTCATTCACAAAAATTTCGCATCATTTCACGGCACAATTTCGGGCTACACTTGCCGCCGGTCACCGGTGAAACGTGTTTACTTAATGGCCCAGCATACTGTACATTTCACCTGTCTCCAGCAGTCACTACCACCCCGCTTTCTACTTCTCCAACCATCCAGCCGTCACTGACGCTACTTATGCGTGATCTTCCCAACTAAATTCGTATTAGTTTTATTGCATATTGTTGTTGCTGCTCCTATACATATAATATGAAATGTTATTGGTAATTAAATGCATGAGGAAAATTTTCATTGTCATGTTGTTGCAGCTGTTGTTATTGCATTTATGGTATTTATACGTATGTAAATTTAAAAAATGGTGAATTGAATTTTCGAAATCTGGTGAAAATTTGAACTGTTTTCTTTTGTGCGTCATTAACATCGTAGTTTGTTTTTATTGGTTTAGATGTTGCTGTTGATATTACGGTCGTATGTGAGCGTGTTTGTGTTGCTGATGCGATACGTTACAATGTATCTTAAAATTACGAAACCACAAAACGTTTTACACCCAACTACTTATCATCACTACTTACATTAAATTTACTGCAACTTGTTGCTGTTGCTCAACAAAATGATTTGTTCGTGTTAGATTTTCATTGTAATGTTGTCGGTAAATATTTACGTGCATATATCCGCAAAATGTTATTGCACTCTCTTTGCAATGCCAATTAGGTTACTTACTTACTTTTAATGGCACAACAGCCCATGGAGGGCCTAGGCCGAGCTTTTCGCATCCACTCATGTTGTGTCTACAGTTTAATGCCGAATCCGAACGGCGAAGTGAAAAGCTTTCCATAGCAATTTTTACTCTTGCCAGTTAGTTTACATATATTATTAGTTTTTATTGCTGGCAGATAGTTTGAGTTTCTATTTTTTTTTTATGAACATCAGGTTGATTGCAGTGAAACATATGGAAATGAGATTACAGTAGTTTACGCTTAATTGAGTTCCGTTTAATGCGCAATGGAAAATTCTTATATAAAATATCCCTTCAGTTTTGCCCCACATTTCAATTTTAATTGTGCCTTGCAAAAAAAGGGCACAAAACGCAAGCACTGATTTTTTTTTATATTAATTTTACGTTGTGATAGACTTCGCTTTATTGAGCTCTCAACGCAATTAGTTTATTTATTTGAATCTGAAGAAATGAAATCTCTGTGTTGGGGCAACAAGCCATGTTATTACAACAGCTTGTTGCAACAAACCATGTTATTACTCGTTGGCCTCCCACCAAACATGGTACATGGTATATCCAACAGACTCAGCGCCACTGTGCATCTTTAACGTCATCAGCAGCCTCAGCACCACTCAACAGCCTCTGCAACGACATTATCACCCGAACCAGCAGTGCGAATTTTCAAAGCCATCACAAGTCGTAGCACCAAACTTTGCATCTTCAAAGTGGTCACTAGCCGCAGATCCACTATGCATCTTCAACGTCATCGCCAGCAGTGATGACGTAGCCCTAAACTTTTTAAATGAATCTTTAAAGATCGGATGGAAGGTGTATGGAGAGAAGTAAACAATGCGCTAGAAACCAAGAATTTGACGATGTTTTGTGGGATTCTTTGCTAGCGAATGGTGTTGGAACTATCGATTTAAAGCAACGATGACCAAGGAGGCTTGATTAGCCCATCTTAAAGCGAAATTTATACCGAAGTTCTCAAAAAATTAGATCGCCTGCCTTATATTGGTTCCAACACGACAACAACAGAACGACACTGCTAACATTTGTGAGGAAAGTAAATGTTAATGTCGAAAATGTACCTAAGATCACACATCAAGGATGCCTTGGAAAGATAATGAAAATATGAAATGAAATACCAACATATTTCAACCAAAACTGGTTGATTCAGAACCAAAAATTGTTTGTATATTTTAGCAAAATCGAACAGGAATTCAATTAATAATATAATTAATATAATTATATTTTATATACGAATTTTTCACAACATCAATTTTAGCTGAATAGAGTGTGAAAATCAATGTAGCGGAAAGCTTTTAAGCGTATACTACTGTACATTATTGTACATTTTCTATAAGGCCGCCCTTATACAATTACATTGTCATCATTATTGTCGCCTCCACTTAACCCACAACATTACCGCCAGCAAATTTGTTAAAATCATTACCTTAGTAATTATTTATGTGAAGTACAGATATTTTCTTTTAATATGCAAACCAAACATTTTAAGAGGTTTTCGTTGTAATAGTTGTTGTTGTTGTACGTACTCGTCCCTAGATATCTGAACATTGTAATGTGGTAAGCCAAAACAATCACAATATTAGCATAAATATATATAAATACTTGTACATACATGAATCCAACATTGACATTTGCGGCCGTGTCAGCAGTGAGAGTGCAGCGGCCTCTGCCACGCCCATGAATGATGAAAATAGCTATTGCTGTCTACTTGCCTGACTTCCAGCCAGCCTCCGTGTTATTGCAAAAACGATTTATTAAAAATCATTCAAGTTGTACATACTCGAACATGCATACACTTTTGTTTTGTTTTTGTTTGGTGTTTTCTTTGTGTACATAAAATACGAGTATGCTTTCAGTTTTCTGTCAATACATAAAGCGATAATTTCATGAGTGTAAAGGTACGAGTAAGTACTACATGTGAGTATGTGTGCGTGCGTGAGTCTGCGTCTGTTATTTATTTGTATATGTAATTTCTCTTTCTTTTCACTTTGGAGCCATTCAGTGTTTGCACTTTTGCTGAAATTGTTTGCTAATGTGTCACAAGTGCTGCGCGTTAAATTGTTTTTTTAATCAGAGCCAGAGCCAGAGCCAGAGCTGTAGTCAAATATCATCAGCGTTTAGCAGCGTCGACATCTTCAATATCATCAACTAGCAGCAGCTTTAGCATCAGCATTAATTTTAAGTTTAAATATTTCTTGTTGTTTCTTCTTCCTTTTCAGTTGCTTTTCTTGTTCATTTGTATTTATCTTCAAGAGTTGAACATTTCTTAAACGATTGTTGTGAATGCGTTCGGTGTTTCTTTTCATTATTGTTGTTGTTGTTGCTGTTTGTAGTTCAAAATGTAATAATCATGTTTGCAAAATGTTTCAAGTGATTTGACGCTTATGACACTTGATCTGATGTGATTTTCCATTTATTTCATTTTACTACCTACCTAAAACTTATTTTAAATATTTTTTTTTTTTTGTAGTATATGTACAGAAAAATGAAAGTTTACCTAAAAGTATGTAGGCTTTTGTTAGAAATACATATATTTTTACATCAGCCTAACTCATTTCCAATATCCAATATCTAATATCGGAACATAGTAGGGTGCCTCTAAAATGTGAATATTTCACGAGATTACCTCTTTGAAAAAAGTGTGCTCAACGGATAAAGGAGCAGTAAATACTGTTTCAGAATGCCACTGACAGAATTTGCAGCCCCGTGTAAGTCCACCCAAACAATATCATTTATTTACTAATATTGATAGATACTAAAGGTCAAACTACCTACCACGCTTTATGCGCGGTAGGTCTATTAAATAGGTAAAGAATCTGTTAGACTATTTTCTTGTACCCGATATTTCCTCAGTCTTGTTGTTTGAACAAATATCTTATATTTCTGTACAAGTAATATCACTCTGAATCAGTTTTCGTCGTCACATTCCTATTCAAATTTCGACTTTAATTGAATTGACTACAATGCTTTAGCTTTAAGTTTATCCTTGACGGAATGGAATGATTTTACAGTGCATTTTCTTTTTGTGTGTAGTTGATTAATGTGACGTTGCGGTTGGAGAAGATGACCTCTCACGTAAATAAATACAAATATATACTTTACTTACTTACTTACTTTACTTTTAATGGCACAACGCCCATGGAAGGCCTAGGCCGAGCTTTTCGCATCCACTCATGTTGTGCGTGTTATATTTGTACATGAAAGGATACAATTATTCTGGGTCCGCTCACACACAATATCAAACCACTTTCCCGCCACCATTCTACTTAAAGCTTGGAAATTAGCAATAATTATCCAATTAGCCAAAAAATCAACTGCTGTCATACCATACAGTAATATCTGACCCATTCACAACCTTCCATCGGTGTAAACAAATGTTGATAATCGTTAGTAAGGCCAAGTGCAGTCAGTACCTGTTCTTTTCCACCGGAGTTTAAATCATCTTCTCCTTCCCGTTCTACCACCGTGGCTAGTGATGGTATACCTTCATAGTGTAGCGAGGCCGCTGGATAAGTTACTGATCTTTGCAGCGAAATCAAAAAAGACATTGCGGTATACAATTGATTCCTAATCTTCTTGTCGAAAGCGGTTTTATAATCAACAAATATAATGTGTCTACCTGTCTTTCTCAAGCATTTTCTAGAATTAGTCTAGTGGGATCATCTAGACTCTAGATATTAGCATAGTCGATTTTTTTCGGTATTTGGCCTATAACTCATAAAGAGTAAGGAATTTTTTTTGCTTCAGCTGAGATGTTCGAAAAGACATTTGCTACAACTATGCTGAAGACAGTAAACATAGTGTCTTTCCCCTTTATAAGTTATGGGCCAAAGACGAAAAAGTCGAACTTAATTCGACTCTAAACAAAAAACCCTCTAGAGGTGTTTACTCGATATTTTATTTAATATAATATTATGCGTAAAGATACTGGCAATAACTATGCTGAAGACAGTAAGTAGAATCTCCGTACGCTTTATAAGTTATAGGCCATAAACTGAAAAAAGTCGAACTTAATTCGACTCTAGAAACAAAAACACCTTCTAGAGATGTTTTCTCGATATTCAGTGTATCATAGTGTTGTGCGTAACCATATTAGCTACAACTGTGCTGAAGAAAGTAAATAGAAACTCTTTACCCTTTACAAGTTATAGGCCTAAAACCGACAAAAGTCGCACTTAGTTCGACTCTAGAAACAAAAACACGCTCTAGAGTTGTTTTCTCGATATTTTATATATATCAATGTTGGACGTAAAGATATTAGCTACACCTATGCTGAAGACAGTAAGTAGAAGTTAAAAGTTATAGACCAAAAATCGAAAAAAGTCGCACTTAGTTCGGCTCTAGTAACAAAAACACCCTCTAGAGTTGTTTTCTCGATATTTTATATATTATAATGTTGTGCGTAAATATATTAGCTACAACTATGAAGACAGTAAGTAGAAATTCCCTACGCTTTATAAGTTATAGGCCAAACACCCAAAGAGCTAGCTCTTCGCCTTCAGTCTTAAACAACTCAACTGGCAGGCCATATGCATGTTATTGTTTTTTTAATGAATGGTATGACCTTGTCACAGTCATAGGTTGAGTGGGAATCGATTGGCGAAGACTTCCACTGTCCGTTGAGATTGCAGCTGTAGGACTCCTAGCTTTCTATGTGTACGAGTATATATCCGATTGTAATTTTCTGCAGAGAGTCGCGTGCCTGCCTCAGTTTTGCGATATAAGTATGAAATAATGTTGTACAAATTTAGACTGTCACTCTGTCAGCTTTGTTTAAAATCGAGTACGATTCGAAATTTTCCGGAGCAAAATCTGCAAAACCCCAAGCCCGAATGAAGTGTAAAATTTTCATAGATTTCGGGGTAAAACATACCAGTTGGTAACCCTGATTGTTTAGGACTTTATGATGCTGTTGTTGTAGCAGCTACAAATAGAGTCACGAAATTTATTATTGCCCTTATTGCCAAGGCACATGTTTTCTATGTTGTGAGCAGAAAAATAGGGGAGCTGTTTCGTGAGGGCCACTGCCACAGTCAGGATATGTGCGAGTGTGTCTTCCTCTTTGATTATTGATATGAAGCATGCAGCTAAATCCGCGAGCTTTATGGTCATTATCTTCAGTGTTTTGATTGGCACAGGCTCCCCATATGAATATATTTTATGCAGTATTTTCAGTAACGAAAATATTAGTTTTGAAAAATGCTACAGTAATGTAGAAAATTGTAAGAATTTTTGAGTTTAACTACATTGCAAAAGACTGAACATCTTAAATATTTAACATAGGGTATATTTGCGTTGGTTTAGAAGGATGCCAATTTAATCCTAATTGCATTAAACTCTCGGGAATTTTTCATATTATTTCATAATCTTCCTTCCGTTAAGTCTTAAATAAGTATTTTAAAATTTAAAGTAAGTATTTGTTTCGACTGAAGATACCATAACAAAAGTACACTATTATATAATCGCCTTTCTTCAGTTATTTAAAAAATTACATAATCACAAATATCAAAAAGAGAAGAAATATTTAAACATTTTTTTATATCATCCATAAAATTAAACAAAAGAAAAAATTAAAACATATTGAAGGTGCGAATTACTACTAATACTACTGTGCTGGAATACATACAGGTTGGTAATAAAAAACTTTCTTTTCTTACAGCAGCGCAAAAGTTGGCGGCAGCAACGACACAACAACAAGAGCACAACATGCTAAAAGGTTCAACAATGCAACAATAACAACTAAGGAAAATATAATAATGAAGAAGAAGTTTGGTAGGTGTTTAGCACCTGCAACACAATACTTGCTGGCTGCTGTTGATGATGAATTTACAACTGAAACTACAATATACACAGTGTAGTTCAAGACAATTTAGTTCTACACTACAAGAAATTAGATTATGAATTGAGTTGCCGATTATGATGAGCAACAAAAGATTATGAAGATGTTGACAAAAGGTAAAAATAAATTGAGAATCAGTGATAAAGTATATGTTCACACATACACACACTTACACATGTAAAAGAGTATAGAATAGCTTTGAATAAAGAGAAAAGAGAGATCACAAATGAAGGAAGCCGTTTTTGGAAAGAAAATAACCTTGAGATAAATTACATGTAGGTATCGAAAAAATTACTTCATTGCTTCTCTCACTTGCTCAATTTTCAACACTCACGCTCAGCCTTCCTCTTTTGGCTTTTCTTCTGCTGTGAGAACGCACACAATTGTAAGTGCACAGAAGATACAATCTTATGGAAGTTACAAAACCTATAGGTTTAATAGCTCATTTTAAAATTCATAATTATATGACGACCGTTGCACAAAGGTTAAGTTGTTGGTGTTGTGGCGCGCTCTTGCTTTACTACCTTTTCTCTTTCTCTGGGTAATGCAGAACACACACCAAATACGGAAGAAAGAAGAAAACCTGTCATTAAACTGGCGCTCGCTCTACCCTCAATTTCTTTAACTGTTGTCGGCATTGTTGCTGCTGATGTTACAGTGCTGCTGCTGTCGCTGCTTCTTTACATTTCACACATACTTACATATGGTATGTGCATATGTGCGTGCTTTCTTCTGGAATGCTTCTAAATGAGCATATTTTTTACCCGATTGACGCGCTCTCACTGTGTCAAATTGCTCTCATCATTCGATTACTCTGCCAATGGTATGAGCTCGATGCTGACGGTGTTGATGGCTGCGTCTCTGACTCTTTAAGGTCTTAGGGAATTTGAGAGAGGGCTTTCATATATCAATGTTATTGGTAATAGCAGTTGCTGTTATTATTGCTGTCTTTTGCGCAGCGCAATGCAGAGGCATTGGAATCAGCGACCAACAGCAGCAGCACCAGCAGCGGTAGAGGTAACAGTAGGTACGGCTATTGCTGTTGCTGCTGCTACCTCTGCTGCTCACATTATTATTTTTTGTTATTATACATTTCATTTCATTTTATTTTTTATTTATTTTTTTTGTATTGTTTGGTTTTGCATAATTATACGATTTTTGTTGACTGCTTGAAACTCTTTAAAAACAGCCTGACACCAACGAAAAGTTATCAAACCGCAACTTGTTCCATTCGAATGAACACACAGTGAATTCGGTGGTGTTTTTTCGACAAAAAGATATATATAAATAAAAAACTATAGTTTTTTCTGTGGAAAAGTACACGGTCTTGTAAATATTGCATACCCTCGAGAAAAAAGAGTGTCCTAAACACACACACACGCACACACATACATACAAAATGAAATTATTCATTGCTACTACTTGTGTCCTGTTGCTGTCCACCGGCATCTTTGCCGATCCCATCAAGGATAATAACGTTGTGCAACAAACAAATGGATTAAATTCGTGCTTGGAGGCGGATTCGATCTCGTGTCTACAACTCACGGTACGGATTATTTAATATAAAAACTCTTAAAAAAATTCAACGAAACTCAACTAAAGTGAGGATTACTTTGGCATATATGCTTGTTTTGTTTGTGTTGATCCCAAGTGTGTTACAAAAATATTAAATTAGAAAAAGTGCAAAAATTATTCATTGAAATGCCAAAACATTTTTAAGACACACACACACACACACACAAAGTTAATTGAACTGGATAAGTGAAACTTAAGAATTATAATGAATAATTAAAGAGATTAGTGATTATCAAACGATAATATAATAATTTGATAACTTGAAATGGATTTACATAAGGAAAACATCAGTGAAATTGTGTCATTACAATTCAACTTGACTTGAATAAATACCTGAATACTTTTATACAAACACTCAGAGGAAAATACTAAGAATTTTTAAGGGATTTTTATTTGAATGCAGTAGATTTTACTTGTTATAAGAAAATATTGGAAAAGTTTATGATATTAATATTGGTCAAAAGATAAATTATTGTACCAATACTAAAAACAATATTAAATTAAGTAGAAATTAAGCTGATAAAGAATTAAATTAAATATAAATATTATTAAATTAAACAGAAATACTATGAAATTAAAGAGGAGAAGTTTTGAGTTAAACAAATATTTAATTAAATTAAACACTAACACTATAAAATTTAATAGAAAAGTACTGATCAATATTAAATCCCTGTGAAATTTGATTGGAATTTTCTCTGAGTGTGGTTTATAGAATTACGCAGGATATTTTAAGGATAGTCACCAAGATGTAGTCAGAATTTTTCATTATTTAACTATCTAACTGTACTTGAAGCTTGGAAAATTAAACTTAATGAAATTCTGAATTTCATTAAAGAGAAATTTTCTTAATGTTTTTCATTAATTATTTATAGGAATCTTAAAATTATATAAGCATATTCATAGTTTTTTAAAAAATTTATACCAGTTTCTCTTTAATTTGTCACTCTTGATTGATGCACATTGATTTATTTTATTGCATAAATTTTCTATGAGATCAGTGAAAGTTTCAAGGATTTCCTTTGTCATCAAATCAATTTCGCTACAGGCAAATCATTAAATAAAGAAATGCTATGATTGACAAAAGTTTAATTCACCATTTCATCATATCCTTTAACTTAGAATATCTTGATTTCGTTTTAATTGTAAATACTTGTAAAGCTTGCTAACCTTTCAAAAAAAAAATGCAATCGTCCAATGAACACCCCAACGCTTTGTCTCTTTCTCTCTCTTCAAAACTTTCACCCACGATTTAATCCAAAAACTAATTGTATAACTTTCTCTTTTTTATTTTTTCTCTCTCCCTCCCTCTCTCCTCTCCTCTCTTATTGCCTTCTACGTATAGATCTTCCGCAAGGCGAAATCGTTCTTTGACAATCCCCACATTGAAATCTTCGGCGGTGTTTCCCTGATCAAATCCAATGAGGGACGTCAGGGTAAGTCTCTCGATGATAATGCCATTGCCGTGGAAGCTGCTCCAAGTGTTGAGGCACGGACCACCGAAATGGGTACATACTTCTTGCAGCATGCTAAGAATTTCCTAGCTGAACGTTCATTGAACTTTAATTTCGCAAATGCTGCCCGCTCTGTGGCTCGCGCCATTCCCGATGACATTAAGGCTGATTTACGTGAATTGGTTGTAGAATCACGTACAAAGAAGAAGAAGTTGCTGAAGAAATTCTTGCCAATCTTGTTGGGTGTTGGTGCTAAGATCGCTGTATTGGGCGTTGGTGCTATCTTCGGTCTGTTATTCATTGCCAAGAAGGCGCTCGTAATTTCGGTTATTGCCTTCTTCTTGGCGCTGGCAGCTGGTGCTTCAAGCGGCTTGGGACGTTTGGGCTCTGGAGGAGGCGGTGGTCTGCTCGGCGGCTTGGGCGGTCTTTTCGGTGGTAAGAACTCGGCCAGTTCCAGCGGTCCTGTGAGTTCTGGAGGCTGGTCATCGGGCGGAAGCACAAGTGGTGGCGGTTGGTCATCAGGCGGCGGTGGCGGTAGCTCCGGTTGGGATACACATGGTGCATACAGTTCACCCGTAGCACAAACAATCGCTTACTCTGGCTACAAGCAAGCCAGACGATAAAAGGCACGACACAAAGAGAGAGATCGATGGACCGTAGCAACAACAGCGGCAGCAGCAACAGTTGCAGCAGCAGTCTAGATTGCAATTAGGGTAATATTAACAAACACACAAACAAGAAAACGAACAAACAATATAAAAGATTAAAATCATTTAAAACTAAATTGCTGCGCATGCGTGTAGCAGTTTACCACAAACACACACACGTACATAGAAAAGCCAAGAGAAAAGTAAAAAAAAAAATATTTTTTTCCATTGACAACGTAAAGTGTAATAACATTTTAAATTATTATTTTTATTTATAAATTATTTATTTTAATTTATTTATTATCAAAATATGTATTTATTTTGTAAAGAAGTCTAAAAAAAACCATGAAAATCAAATTCGAAACGAAAAACTTTAACTTCATACAAGTGTCTAACACAAACCGAATCAACGATATTAGTTGAAGTTACCTTTCAAGCACACACGCGCTTCTTCCACGCTCTTATGCTCTATCTTTGATTTAATTTACAGGCAATAATGTTTCTTAATTTATTGCTAGCAATATGTGTAAGCATTATAGTTGTACATATATAAACATTTTTCTTAGATTAGCTTTAGGCATTAGCGCCATTCTACGGTCGATTATTAGGCTTGTTGGAATGTGCAAACTGCTGCTGCTGGGTTAATATAGGAGTGACCAGAAAGGAAGCTCATCAGCTGATACACATACACATACAAAAATGCATGCAACTAGTCGGAGCATATTGTATAATAAGTTAAATCACTCTCTATCTCTTTATTTCAAGTCTATTATCTTTATCTGCTATCTCTCCCTACTTTTCTTCTAGCTATCTATCTCTTTCACTATAATTTACATTTACGTTTACTTCTCTCTCGCTATTTCTCTCTTAAACTATAATCATACTCCCAAACAAGTACCGTTATGTTGCATAAAATTCATTTCCTTTGATTTTAGTGCATAAATCTTTTTATCTTCTTATATTTTCATCTACATACTTTCCTATCTACTCTATTACTTTTACTTTGTACTTATTTCTATTTTAAACTATCTCTCTTTATTTCTATCTATTTTTCCATTTTCGAAAAAAAAACAACTACAAAATATACAAAAAATAATAATTCATTATTTGACAAAAAGAAAAAATACGCAAAAATTTCTAATCATTTATTTTTTCTACATCTACGCACATCTTGCTTTAATCATTTCTTTTTTCAGCTTTCCTTTTGAGCGCCTACAAATTTTCTACACTTCTTCTCTTAAGGCTCATTAGACACGCACACTCACTTTGAGATTTTATTAAACAAATACATCATACATACATACATAAATACATGTACTTTCCATAATTATGCATTCACAACATTTTAACAAATTTTTTCACACTTTATTAAAATCACTTTTACCTACAGCACCTTGCTACATATATACATAAGTATGGTTTATGCTTCATTTCCTTACTCGCTCTCTTTTTCTTTCATACTCTTATTTTAGAATTCATGATTTTGGTCGAGCATTATCAAAGAAGTAACTCCTTTCCTTTGTTTCCTTTAAGATAATTCCCATTGCTTTTGCATGGAAGAGACACACACATACAAAACCGACTTTTGGTACATAATTATCCTTCTTATCACTTTCATTTCACTCTTCTACTCTTCATTCATCTTGTCTTCATACATTTCAAGCACACTCATTATTACCTACTCACCGGGAGAGGGTGCAGTACTAAAAGAGATGATGTCATAGCTACATTAAATCATTCTTCTTTACATAACCGAAACTTCGACGAAGAAATTGATTGTGTGGAAAGAGCTTCTTCGTCGATATCAATGTAATACAAAAATGAATGGAAGAAGATTCAGTTGTTCTTTCCTTAACAATGCACATTTGATTCCTTTCTTTAATAAAGAGAAATTAAAATGCCTTACTCTTCAATGAATTTTCAACCTATTCCAATTTACAATAAAATTGATATCATCTTACCTTATCTACTTTCCTGCTGGGTTATCTACCCTACCTTCATTACTATTTTTATACTTTATATATTATCCTTCTCGTTCCGCTATTCTCTTTTTTGCTCTCTTTATCTTATTCTCATCATATTCCATTAATACATACATTACTCACATATATAATCACATATTCTGCCATCACTTTGATTGTCTCTTTGTTTCTCTTGCTTATTTCAGCATTTATCTTTGATACCTAACGGTACTGCTTCCAACTTTCAGAGAGTACTTAGATATGCATTTTATTGTTTGTACAAAAACGAACAACTGAAATTTTTTGTCGCTTTTTGTCTTCTTGAGTTTTATAACTAATAAGCTTTGGTTATCTGAAATTGCATTAAAATTTATTGTAAAAAAAATATTGTAAAAAAATCATTGCAGTTGTTGTATTATTATGATAATAAACGGCATACATATGTACTATATATGGTGACTACTCTTCAAAAGAAAAGCGTGAGTGCATATATAATTTATAAACATTCACAATAAATAAATAAATGAAATTATAATTTATCTTTTTTTGTTTTAGTAGATAAATGAACTTAATTTGTATATTCATACGATAAAAAACCATTTCGTATTTAGTTTTGCATAACTTCTACAAAAAAAAAAACAAAAAACCTCACAATAAAGAAGAGTATAACAAATATTTCAACTAGTTTAACGTCTCTCACATAACGCCGAACAAGAACGCTCAATCGAAAAAGAGTGTGAAAAAAATTTAGTTCAGCTCTCCTGCTATTTTTGCTGGTGGGCTCTTTCTTTTATTATTATTAATGTTATTGTTGTTGTTGCTTTGTTGGTCAAAACGGTATTAAAAAGTTAACAGCTAACAATATAAATGCGTCGCTACTCGTATGTGCCTTTTGTGTAGCGCACACACATATAAACTCAAACATATAGAGAAGAAATCTTTAAAAAAAAAAGGTTGCAGTAAGTTCTGCTTCTCTTCTTTAGTGTTTCTAGTTGTTCAAAATGTTTACCAAGAATCATAATCAAGCATAGCAATGAAACGGTGTGCGCGCTCGCTTAATAATGATATTTTTGTTGTAATTTGGCATCAATTGACAGTCTCAAATGCAAAAAAAAACATAAACATTTCTTTTGGGAAGCAAGCCAAGATACACACAATATATTAAACAACAAAAAAAAAAAAACACAAAAATACGAACAAAAAATACCAAAGTTTACAGAAAAATTATTTGTGCCGTTCTATTATGATGAATTTACTTGTGTGCTGCTACTTCTACACAGACACACACTTCTACACCACTCATAGATACTTCCATATATGTATATATTTTTGCTTTGTTGGCCAAAAGCATAAAAAGTGAATTTGTCTCTCAAGTTAGAAGACTTAAAATTAAATAGAAATATGTTTGTTTTTCTGTCTTTTCTATTGTTAAAAATTTAAACCGATGAATGGCATTTAAAGAAAGTTACTACTACAGGCTTTTTCTTCAACTTTTCTATGCTCATTTTTTTTCTATACCTGAAAATAAAAGATTTAGTTTTCTCTTTCATAATTACATTTTAATAATCTTTTTCAAGAAAGAAAATATTTAGGTACTTATTTCACTACTTGTTTTTTGTACTTCATCATCTTCTTCTACTTTTTTGACTGCCACTGCCTACTTGCTACTTACTCCTCATCGCAACAATGTAAATGTTTTGTCACTAACGCACGGAGATGAGAGATGCTTCGTCTTGAATATTGTATGTACGTGGACCAAAGTCATCGACGAGAGTAACATGCTCTGTGCTTTACTTACATTTTTGACCCAGTTACATACATACATACATATGTACATAGAGTAATAAGAAATTGTTACGTTAGACGTTTGAATGCTGCGTGTATGTATGAGTATGATGCTCGAGTTTGCATGTCACTAATGTTGCTTGCCAGTTGTTAGTTACTGTGGCACAGTATGGCGAAAGATTTAAAAATGTTTCAAAAAATGACGATCTGTAATATACAGGGTGTTTTTTTTTAGAAGTGTGATTTTCAAGAAGAAATAAAACGCATATAATTTAATGTTATGGCCAAGAATTTAGCTTTATTATAAAGATAAGGATTTGCCATTATGTTTTAAAAACGATTTCGGGCAAGTGGCCGCCGCGCCGCGACTGGTTCGAATACATTCCAGCCGGTAGGCCCAATTTTCGACCACTTTTTGCAGCAATTGGGGCCGTATTTCAGTAATAACGCGCTGAATATTCTCTTCCAAGGCGTCAATCGTCGTCTTCGGGCTTATCTGCGTAGACAAGCGACTTCACATAACCCTACAAAAAATAGTCCAGCGGTGTTAAAACGCACGATCTTGGAGTTCACGTCACCGGCCCACGACGCGAGATAATGCGCTCACCAAAAGTTTCCTTCAATAAATTGATTGTGATTGTTTCGTTGGCTGTATGGCTGTATGGCATGTAGCGCCGTCATGTTGGAACCAAAGGTCGTCCACATCAACATCCACCAATTAAGGCACGAAAAAGTCGTTCATCATGGCTCTATAGCGTTCCGCATTGACTGTAACATTATGAACAGCTTTATCTTTGAAGAAATATGGACTAATGATTCCCTCTGCCCATAGAACACCCAAAACAGTGACTTTTTGAGAATGTAACGGCGTCTGAACAATGGCTTGTGGATTATGATCACTCCAAATGCGAAAATGTTGCTTATTAACGTACCCATTCAACAAAAAGTTAGCTTCATCGCAACAAAATTTTCTTGAGAAAATCGGGATCGGTGGCCATCTTGTTGTAGTGTTGTAGTGGTCGCTGTGGTGTAGTGGTAGTGTGTTGGACTGCTACGCAGAGTGTCCGGGGTTCGAATCTCGGCACAGGCAAAATCAAAAAAGTAAAAAAAAATAATTTTTCTACACGGCACCACCTCTTGGCAGGCAATGGCAAACCTACAAGAGTAACAATTGCTATGAAAAGCTTTTCACTTCGCCGTTCGGATTCGGCATTAAACTGTAGGTCCCTTTCATTCATGTACAAAATATATCACGCACAACATGAGTGGATGCGAAAAAGCTCGGCCTAGGCCCTCCATGGGCTATTGTGCCATTAAAAGTAAGTAAAAGTAAGAAAGGCCATCTTGTTTTGGGCCCATTCACCGAACGTGCGATGCGCTTGATGGTCGTTCGGCTTCAATTCTTGAAATGGCAAACCAAACTGAGCATAAATCAAGTGACAGCTGTCAAAAAAACCAACTCCAAAAGAGGTATTGCCAGATTGAAAACCACACTTCTAAAAAAAACACCCTTTATATTTAAAGATTTTTATAAAAGGTAAATTGCTCTTACATTATAAATTATGTTAGTAAAAGTAGTTAACCTAGAAATATTTGCAAAAAAAACATCATTTAGTTGATGTAACTTAAATTTTTGAAAATAATGTGGGATTTTATATTCTCTTCACAACTTTTGCAAATTCAAAAACTCAATTACAGTGATTTTAAAAAAAGAATTTGAGTTTTTGGTTCTCTAAGAAAAGAAGAATGTATAGGGTACTGGAGTAGATTCAATAGAGCTGTAGTTTCTCATAATTGTCACCAGCAAAAGCCAAGTAAGTAAAAAAGTAATGGGAAACTTTATGGTCACTAAAGAATCACTTAACCATCGTCGTGCTGATATGACAAATGTTCATTCCAAATCGGGTGTTGTATTTGAACTGATTGTGCTTAATTATAGAGCAATTATCAAACCCGTTATAATTCAAAAATCAGAACAAACCAAGATTAAAACGCAAACCAAAACAAAAACACAAATTAACAAATTAGAAATTCAAAAACCAAAAATCAGAACTACATACATCAGAGCAAAAAGACAGATTTAAATTCAGATCAAGTTATAGACAGAAACGAAACCAAACTCAAATCAAGAGAAGACCAATATCGGAAAAAATATGCCAAAACTCAGACCACAATTAGATCAGATAAAAATTCTGCAAAAAAGAGTAATCAGCCATAAAAAAATATATCAAAACGGAGACGTAAAGGAGACTACATAATATCGAAAACATAAGCAGCCTAAAAAACCATAAATCAGACCAAAAATTAGCCAAGAATTGAAATCAAAAA
The DNA here is from genome assembly GCA_958295655.1 of Palloptera scutellata. NCBI lineage: Eukaryota > Metazoa > Arthropoda > Insecta > Diptera > Pallopteridae > Palloptera > Palloptera scutellata. The sequence goes on from OY282450.1 coordinate 16,315,654, forward strand.
CGGTACCACAAATATCACCGAAAACGATTCCCCAGATGTGACCAAAAATAAGACCATGAAATCGGAGCTGATAACAGTTCATAAAGCAGACCGGAAAAAAAGTAATTAACTCTACAAATAATGTACGCCTATAAATTGATCCTGCAATTTTCGTGAATATAATAAAATATTTTCCTCTTAAACATATTGGGAATGTATAAAAATATTATCTGGTAGATTATGAGCAGATGCTTTAAGTATTAAACTGAGTCTCGTGGACTATATGCAATGCAAGAAGTTTAGTTATTCATTGGGAAGTCGTCGATATTTGTCTTGCTTAGCTTTTTTTCAATAACTATAATATTTCCATGGAAGAATTATTGCAGGAATGAGCTATGTTTTTAATGTCACCAGCTCCACTCCCGGCTGTTATTGCGCGGGATATCACGCCCTGCAACTGTATTTGCCCTCTCGACTGGTTATATTATTCACATTATGTGCAGCTTCTTTTTAAAAAGAATTCACGCCTGTGAGCTCTCTTGTGCTGATCGCCTAGGAAATACAATATAACAACCGAATAGTGAGTAATTTCACCATATCACCATTTCAAAGATATTTTTGCTACACTGTGCAGCGTACTTGAGTCGCTGCCTGTTTGCCTCCAGCGCTAGCGTAAGTATTCCAAAAAACAATCAAGCAACTCATAGCTCACACTTAAGCGCCTACCATTTTTACTCGTACGAATGTGTTTTGTCATGTTCAGCATCACGCTCCGTCCTCTTCGCTTTTCCAACAACTGCAGCGTCATCATTCCATAGCACCCAGTGATATTGAAATGTTGTCGTTGCTTTTGGTTAAGAGTTATACTTTTTCTTCATTTCATTTCTTTCTTTTATTCGAGCTTACTATTTTTGTTACGCGCAATTCTGCTACTGTTGTTGTTGCTGTTATTGTGTTACATTTTGACTCATTTATTCTGTTCCTTGGCATTACCGTTTTGTTAAAAGAAACAACAACAACAACAACAACAACAACAAAAAGAGACGCTGTTGTTTTGTTTGATTTTTCTTTAACACCTTTTTTATTCTTCTACTACACCGGTTGCTTTCATCAGCATCATCGCTATCATTATCTTCGGTATTGTCAGTTTCTCAGCTTTCTGTTAAAGTGAAATTTTGTGTGTGAGTAGGTAAAATAAACGAACGCAAGCCAAGCCAAGCAAATAAGTATGATAAGTAAGTAAAAATCAATTTTTATCAAGATATAAGTAATCGATAAATGTGTCGGCAAAAGCGAAAGTCTGTGAAATACACGGGCGGTAGTAGGTAGTAAGTAGATGTATTTAAGTTTATAATTGAGGTATTATGAGGCATAATGAAATTTAACTGATTGAAATGAGTATTGGAGACAGATATAAGTTAAGCATAGAAAAGTGGTACAAAAATCGGTAAATTCTTATTTATTAATAGTCTCACATTGTTTTCTATATTAATTCTACTATATTTATTTAACTAATAAATTGGGATTTGTTTGCCGTACGATATGAGTGTAACTTTTTATATCTGTTTGATGCGCATTTGCCATGACCTTGAGATTATTAGTTTCTACCAAAAGAGTTCTCTCTTTCGCATTATATCATCAGTGGTAGTATAATGGAAATACACAAATAAATATTATTTATAGATAGTAGAAGTAGAAATAAAAGTTTTATCTGGTCTCTCTATCATTCTATTTATTATTATTGTTTTATATTTTTGTGGCATATGTAAGTGACAAATATTTACTTTTATATTGGCTTCAGTAACTATTACCGTTCGTACACTGGGGCGTATAAGTGACATTAATTGAAAACGTTTTTTGTTTTCATGTTATGTTTTTATTTGTTAAACTTGCACGAGTAAGTGAGTAAGTGAGTACAAATAAAACAAAAATCACTTGATTAAGTAAAGTTACTCTTTTCATTATCTCACATGCATAATTACTTACTCCTCATACCAGCAGCTGGCTGACTGTCTCACTGAGAAAAAGCCCACAAGTATTTGATTTTTGGATAATTTATTTGCCTACTTTTAGGCATTACATATATTTATTGTAAAATTAATGCTGCAGAAAGAAAGTAAAAGTATTAAAATATTTAATACATACATACATAAGTAAATTAATAAGTTTGAGGAACGATAGAGTTAATTAAAAGAAATATGTATATATATTTAGTTTGTAGGCGTGGTATAAGTCATGATCGGGCGCTACACATTGTTAGCTGTGGTGAGTTCAAGGTAAAACTTCAATTTGTATCTTAACATTAGCAACAATTTGGATTTAATTGATATGTACGTTAAGGTGGACGGACACACAGGGGACTTTTGTAATTCCCAACAAGGCATCACTTTTTGAGAATAAGTGGAAAATAAATTCAAGATGTCTTAAAAAAAATTTTTAGTTAGTAAGAAGCTCGCTCTGGAACAATTTTACAATTTTATTTTAAAATAATTTTCTGCGCCACAAAAAAAAACAAAATTCAACAAAAAACGGTCAGCCGCTCCAAAGGGAATGGCAGCACTGGTCTAGACCGAGCTTTTCGCATCCATTAATGTTGTGCATTATAAAGGGTGATTTTCTTGATACTTAATTTTTGACGTTAATATTTCGGACAGTTCACGCATGATTTTTGACATGTGTCAAAGTAAATAATGCTCAGTTTGGTTTGCCATTTCATCAATTTCATCAGACTTACGCCTGAACACCGGTTTGCAAATTATTGAATTATTTATTATCAAAATTCGATCTCTGTGATAAATTTGTTTCGCAAACAAATTTGTCTTCAGCGACGAGGCTCATTTTTGGCTCAACGGATACGTGAATAAGCAGAATCGTCGTATTTGGAGTGAAGACCAGCCAGAGGCAATTCAGCAGCTACCAATGCCTCCCGAAAAATGCACTATTTGGTGCGGTTTATGCGCAGGCGGCATCATTGTGATGTACTTCATCAAAGACGATGAAGGCCTCAACGTTATGGACAATGGAGAAAGGTACTGTTACCGTTCGATGATAACACGTTTTTTGTAGCCGAAAATGAATGTAAGAATTGGACTTGGCTGACATGTGGTTCCAACAGGACAGTGCCACATGCCACATGCCACACTCCACGCGAAACCATGCACCAATTGAGAGGCGAATTTGGTGAGCAGTTAATCTCACGTTTTGGTGTAGTCAATTGGCCACCAAGATCGTGTCATTTGACCCTGTTAGACTATTTTTTGTGGGGCTATATTAAGTCTCTTGTCTATAGGGACAAGTCAAACACGATTTCTGCTTTGGAAGCCAACATTGAACGCGTCATTGGTCAGATTCCGGCCGAAATTTGTGAAAAAGTGTGCCAAAATTGGACCTTCAGAATGTACCACTTAAAGCGTAGTTGCGGGCAATATTTAAGTGAAATTATCTTTTAAAAGTAAATGGCAGGAAATGATTTATCGATCCAAATAAAAATTTCATTCTTTTGTAAAATTTTAAATTTTTTTTTTTATTTTCAAAAACCAAGCTCTTACAAAATCAATAAACCTTTATATTTATACACAGTTTTTTGCCGAATCCGGACGAGGAATTGAAAATGTTTTCTAAGGCAATTTTTTTTGGAAGTTTTCCGTTGCCTGCCATGAGGTGAAATATCTACAACGTTTTTTGGACGCAGGAAACCAGTTTCAGAAAACAAGTCGTAATAAGTTTTACTTCATCCTCATACTCTCCCTATATTTTTTAAATTTTTCTGATAGTTTTCTTGCGCTCTAGATCGACTAGTGAATCTGGAGTTTTTGTTTTACTTTAATACTAACCTTAAATCATAACCGATACTACATATACTATTTGTTATATGTATAATACTTATACATACATGCACACTCATATATAACTTTGCGAACATAGTAAAATATCAAAAGATAGATAGTAAGTTCGCTGTGGCGTAGTGGTAATGCGTTGGACTGCTACGCAGAGTGTCCGGGGTTCGAATCTCGGCACAGGCAAAATCAAAAAAAGTAGAAAAAATAATTTTTCTATACGGCACCACCTCTCGGCAGGCAATGGCAAACCTACAAGAGTAAAAATTGCTATGAAAAGCTTTTCACTTCGCCATTCGGATTCGGCATTAAACTGTAGGTCCCTTCCATTCATGTACAAAATATAATACGTACAACATGAGTGGATGCGAAAAGCTTGTGCCATTAAAAGTAAAGTAAAGTAAAGATAGTAAGCTCAGTTAAATTATCTAAAAATCTAAACAAATCATACAAACATACATCATATGTACATATGATGTGTCAACATGTAAATAAAAGAAGGAACCAAAGAGTAAATACAAATAAATAAACACGAAGAAGATCAATAACGACATCTTAACATTACACACCGAAATAGTTTCAAGCACTTCTTTATTTACATACTAATCCCCTTTCAACATCACAATGAAAAACGAAAATCAAAAAACATTGAAAACAAATACATTTACATATTTCTTGCACATATTCAATGTACACAGACTGCGCAAAGGTTCATTTTGTCAAGGAAATGTATCTCGTATTGCAAAGGTATGAAATTCAAATAAGTACTTAACGTATGGATTATTTTCTCACTGTTTTCATTCAAGGGTTCATGATTCATTTCAGTACAAATCAGGGAATGGAAATCCATTCGATGTGATTCATTCGATTGCGTTTAATTCACCTACGAGTTTTATTTTTAATTTGAATTCAATAAGTTTGTTTGTTTGTTTGTCCGTTACACGCTTCCAAAATGTTCATCTGAGCCCGGTGATATTCTGAAAAGGCCACTAGACATGTGTCTATGAAATGGCTTAGAGAAGTGGGCAAGGCAGCTCCCATACAATTCAAAAGCCTTTTTTGGAACACCTCATATGAATCAAATTCACTCCAAGTGTATTTAAGTGACTCCATTTGACTCCAAGTCACTTCAATGTAGTCTTGATTGTGAAGTCATAAGAGTTAGATAGCGTAAAATATGTTAATTAATATCTACAATTAAAAATTACTATTCATTTTTGGTTTACACTCTTAGCTACTTAATTGAATTATTTACACCACTGTAATGTAATTAAAAATTTTTATCTACAAATATATCGATACATAATCGGAGTGTAATAATATAATTGGTGTAAGCGCCAAACAATAATTTCGCTGTAGCTAACATTATTTTGGCGATTATGGCTCGAAAAGAAGAGAAAAAAATGTTAAGCTTACTAAGTAATAATTGGTTCGCTTTGGTTAATTTTGGCTGGTTCTTGTTCGCTCGACAAACATCACGTTCAAACGAATAAAGTTTATATTATTGTTGCGAACATGGTGGGAACGCACAATGTTCAAAAAATTTGAAAATATTATGTTCACTCGCAAATTCTAAGTTCGAGTTGCAAGCGAATTAAGTGAAGAAGAATTTTATTTTATGGATCGCGGAGCGAATTTTTCCGTACTCTATTACAAATAAAAATAAGGAAAAGCTTTTTTCTTTGTTGTGTTCGGCTGGGAAGAAAAATACGAACATAGTACGTAAGCTTGTAATTTACATACGTACATGATTGGAGATTAAGTGTGAGTGAGCATGAGTCATGAGTGCGTATGCTTGTATGACATGCATATGAAACTAATGAATCCCACTCAGATTTATTCAGAAAAAAAATTTTAAGAACTTGTTGAAACAGGTCAAAGTGATATTTAATGTAACTTTTTGTGTTTAGGACAAATTTCAGTGTTAACAAGCGATTTAATTTGAAATTTAACTCCTTCAGAAAATTAACAATTTCCCCAATAAAATAAATATGATTACGTCTTGCCAAAAAAAAAAAAACAAAAAATAGAAGTAATCTAGTGAAATTCGTTTTTTTTAAGCCAAGTTGTTTAGTTTTCCAAAAATAATTTTTAAGCGATTTTGATTTTCATCAAAATATTTGATTTTAACTGTCTATTTCTCAAATTTTTGATTGACCAAAAAAAATTATAATAAATAAATGTCGATATAAAAAGCACGGATCTGTTCTCTAAAACTAACAAAAAATTATTATTTTTAATTTATTAAAGGGTGATTTTTATAAGAGTTTATTTTTTGAAAATGAAAAAAAAAACAGAAATTTTACAAAAGTGAATGCAATTTTTATTTGGATCGATAAATCAATTCCTGCCATTTACTTTTTAAAGATAATTTCACTTCAATATTGGCCGCGGCTACGCTTCAAGTGGTCATTCATTCTAAAGGTCCAATTTTGGCACATTTTTCACACATTTCGGACGGAATCTCATAAATGACGCGTTCAATGTTGGCTTTCAAAGCAGTAATCGTGTTTGGATTGTCCCAATAGACAAGAGACTTAACATAGCTCTACAAAAAATAGCCTAACGTGGTCAAATCACACGATCTTGGTGGCCAATTGACTACACCAAAACGTGAGATTAACTGCTCACTAAATTCGCCTCTCAATTGATGCATGGTTTCGCGTGGAGTGTGGCATGTGGCATGTAGCACCATCCTGTTGGAACCACATGTCGGTCGAGTCCACTTCTTACATTTTCGGCAAAAAAAGTCTGTTTTCTTCGAACAGTACCTTTCTCCATTGACCGTAACGTTGCGGCCTTCATCGTCTTTGAAGAAGTACAGCTCAATGATGCCGCCTTCTCATAAACCGCACCAAGCAGTGCATTTTTCGGGATGCATTGGTAGCTGCTGAATTGCCTGTGGCTGGTCTTCACTCCAAATACGGCAATTCTGCTTATTCACGAATCCATTGAGCCAAAAATGATCATCGTCGCTGAAGACAATTTTGCTTGCGAAACACATTTTTCACAGAGATCGAATTTTGATAATAAATAATTCAATAATTTGCAAACATTGTTCAGACGTAAGTCAATTGATTATGAAATAGCAAACCAAACTGAGCATAAATCAAGTGACAGCTGTCAAAAAGACCTACTCCGAAAAAAGTATTGCCAGATTGAAAAACACACTTCTCGAAAAAACACCCTTTATTTGTGAAGTTGACAATGGATCTATTTGTTTTTATTTTTGACCAAAATTCTCAAACAAATGGATAATTATTTTTTAAAATTTTCGTACATTTTTGGCTTTGATTGTTTCCAGTGGCTGTAATGCACATCGTATTTCATAGCCGAAGCATTTTTAAAAAAGTTTGGGAAGTTCACTTTACGATATGATAAAGTGTACCCCGAAACTACTGTTCTGGTGGCTATTACACCCGGCCTGCTTGAGAACTAGAGGGTTACACATGATGCACATGTCGCAACGTTTGTTTTATTTTGTGTCAACTAGGGTAATCGATAACATTATTAGTACTTATAATGCAGCCAAATAAGAAAATAAAAAAAGTAGTAAAGTTATATTTTTCTTTGCAATAATATCGCATAACAAGTAGAAGTTGTATCAAAGTGTATTGAAAATGCTGCTTACGTACTGATGTAATTCCGAACTTTCAAGTGTACTGAAAAAAGTGCGATAGTATCGAAAAATCCATCACTGGTAGAGATTGGAAAGAGAAGTTAACCCTAAAAATAGGCTACAAATAAATCGAAAGATGAGACAAATGATCAGTACCATGCGGTATATAAGTTTAGTTTCTAACTATATACCATATACATACATACATATATATGTACACACCTGGACAAAATAATAGACTGAAACACAAAATTTTTTAAAATTAACGATAAAAATTAATTGGCATGGTCTACAATCAAAAGGCAAATTCGGAAGTTTGGTGGCACTGTTTTGGAATGAAATGGGGGAATCCCGATATGGGGGAATCGATAACTATTGCGGCTTGTTTATTTGTTCAACCTTCAAATTGATCTGGACAATAAAATAGGTGTGTTTTAGTAAAAATTAAAAGTGAATAAATTTAAAGCGTTATTTAGTTCCAGAAGGTAAGACTTCGATGAAAGTGAACTAAATAAAGGTTTATTAATTATAATTTTTAATAATATTAGATGGGTCGTGGAGTTCATAGCAGTACAGAGGAGAGAAGGCTTGTTCGTCAGCTCCAAGACAAAGGAAAAACCAAAAAATTCATTGCCAGATCAATGGGACGATCTCAGAATTTCGTTACAAATGCTCTCAAGCCAGAAAAAGCTATTGAAACGCGTGGAGCACCTAAAAAAAAACTTCATTAGTGACCGACAATCGTATCGTTACATTAGCTAAACGCGACCCGTTCTAGTTGCCCAGAACAATTGCAAGCGAAATTGGGAATGTTTGCATTATCACGAACCGTTCCAAGACGATTAGTAAGCGCAAATATACCCGGTAGTAGGATTGCTCGCAAAGTTCCTGTGCTTAGAACTGCAAATTTGAAGAAGAGGAAAAATTTAGCATTAGTTCATAAAACGTGGTGCGGTCGGTTCACAGGGAGAAAAAAAATGGCGCAATATTCTCTGGAGCGATGAAACAAAAATAAATTTGTTTGGTAACGATGCGGAAAGAAATGTTCGTCGACCGAAAGGCAAAGAATTCGACGTCCGGTTCACAAAGAAAACAGTGAAGCACGGAGGTGGCAGCTTAATGGTATGGGGCTGTTTTTCTTGGCCAGGTATTGGTCCGATACATCAAATTAATGGCGTTATGGATAGATTCGTGTATAAGAATTTGTTGGAAATGGTAATGTCACCATATGCCGAGGAATATATGCCGCTTTTGTGGAAATTTCAGCAGGACAATGATCCTATACATTCATCGCGAGTTGTCAAAGCATGGTTCCAAGAGCATAATGTAGACGTCCTTGAGTGGCCAAGTCAATCCCCAGATCTAAATCCTATTGAGTACCTCTGGGGAGTACTTAAACGCCAAAACAAATCGCAGTTATGGGAAAATCTTAAAAAAAATTTGGTACAACATTCCTGTAGAAACTTGTCGGAAGTTGATATCGTCAATGTCCAGAAGAATCGAAAAAGCCATCAAGAATAATGGTGGATATTCTGGGTATTAATGCGTTCTTACTAATTCAATAAAATACGGGACCATAACTAGCCAAATTTCAATATTTATTCCTAAGTTTTTTGTGCATTAAATCATTATTTTGTCCAATCGAAAATCTGAAATCTGTGTATTTTATGAATTAACCAAAATTTAAGTTAACTTTTAGAGTTTTTAAACCTTTTATGTTTTGTTATGGCGTCGAAGTATGTTTATGTTGAAAACTTATTTATTTTTCGAAGGATAATAAAAAATATATGAAAGCGAAGCTTTTTTGAAAAAAGATATGTTCACACCTATTATTTTGTCCAGGTGTGTATGTACGAGTATGTTAATACATATTTTACTTTTTTTACTTTTTAATGGCACAACAGCCCATTGAGGGCCTAGGCCGAGCTTTTCGCATCCACTCATGTTGTGCGTGTTATATTTGTACATGAATGGAAGGGATCTACAGTTTAATGCCGAATCCGAACGGCGAAGTGAAAAGCTTTTCATAGCAATTTTTACTCTTGTAGGTTTGCCATTGCCTGCCAAGAGGTGGTGCCGTGTAGAAAAATTAGTTAATACATATTTACGTTTGTAAAAACCTACACTTTTAAAACAGTTTATTTAAAAATAAATCATTTTAGTACCAACAACTATAAATATAATTTTTAGAATTTTTGGTATTAAAAATAAGAAAAAAAAAAAAAGAAAAAATAAGTAATAAGTGCAAGATTATAGTGGGATAAATTATATTCTTTCGATAAGTAAAGGCGTGTGTGTCTTCAGATCGTGAAAAATTACTTAATCTAATCAACTGGAATATTAATTTAAACTGAGGCAAGAGCCCGATAACATTAAATTGAAAACAATATATTTTTTTTTTTTTATGAAAATACAAATTTTGTTAGTAAGAGTATTATTTAAAAATTCTTTTTTGATTCAGAACGTTCAGTTTTGTGCCGAATCCAAACGGCGAAGTGAATAGCTTTTCACCACCATTGCCTGGCAAGAGGTGGTGCCGTGTAGAAAAATAGTTTTATCTACAATTTTTTTATTTTGCCTTTTCCTAGCTTTGAACTCTGGAAGCCAACGCAATACCAACTACGCCACGGCGACCACGGTCGCCTAATTGTTGGCGTCACCAACAAAAGTTACTCGGTCAAAACCAACATACATACCCTGTTTACTGTGTGTGTAAGATAGAAAAATATTTATAGTATGCTGCACAATATGGAAAAATTAGATACTTGAAAAACTGAAGCTCACGGTCTTCATTTAAAAATGGGCATGGTAGACAGCAAGCAAAGCTGAACTGAGTTTAGCTGAGCGTATTGGCTTTACATATAATTTAATTTTAGTTTTCATTCATGCATGTACAAGTTAAGCGCCACACCTTCAAACTTAAATTATTAATTAACTTTACCGAACACCGAACCACTGCGCCACCGCCGCACAATCCGCACGCACCTTTAAGCAAACTTTAAGTTTTCAACTTTAATCATATACAAGAAACAAGGCAGTCACCGCTTCAGTTTGCAGTTTCAAGAGTAACTTCACCAGCACCAGCAGCAGCAGCAGCAGCGACAGCAAAATGTGACTTTCCTTCATTTTATTTGTGTGAACTGAGTTGTTAGTGGCTGATTGTTTTCATATTTACTGTTGCTACTGTTGTTGTCGTTGCAGTTGCAGTTGATGTTGCTGTTGCTGTTGATGGACTTTTCTTTTTAGTTATTATTGTATTTTGCACATCGTGCTGGAGGTCGTTGTAACTTTACGGATTTGGTTACAATGTATGTACATACTACTGTGGGCAAAAGTTAGTAAGACTTTGCTCATAATTTCAAATTTTTTTATTCATTCTTCCAAATCTATTTCGTCCCCTTCAAAGTAATCCCCCCCCCCCCCCGGCCCCAATACACTTGTGCCAACGTTTTTCCAATTCTCGAAACAGTTGTTAAAGTCAATTTCCGGAATAGCCTTCAATGCGCTTAGCGATTCATGTTTAATGTCTTCAATTGACTCAAAACGGTGTCCACGAAGCGGTTTTTTGAGTTTAGAAAATAGCCAAAAGTCACACGGCACACGGTGCTAAGTCAGGCGAATAGGGTGGTAGGGTGGTTGCGGAACGATATCAGTCGAATTTTTGGCAAAATGGTCTCATAAAACCAATGCAGTGATTTTGGAACCAATCGTGCATTCACTCTTCTTAGGCCCAAATGATGTTTTAAATAGTTTTCACTGATCCTTCCGATATTCCAACGATGCCAGTAAGGTCTCTGACTGTTAATCGTCGATTCTCGAGCACCAATTCCTTGATTTTATTGACGTGTTGATCATCAGTTGATGTTGATGGCCGTCCTGGACGTGGTTCGTCGTCAACGCGTTCTCGACCATCTTTGAACAATTTGTACCAATCAAAAACACTTGCTCGCGACATACAATTATAACCGAATGCCTTTTGCAACATTCTGAACGTTTCGGCACCAGAAATTTGATTCCGCACACAAAATTTAATGGAACTTCTTTGTTGAATAATTTCACTCGTTGTGAAAATCGCCGAATGCACTTTTTGTACTTCAGAAAGAGAAGCGTATACTAAACACTAATGATTATTCTGATGTGGCATTTGGCACAGATGTCACCGACAGTCATACCAACCTTAAAAAAATAATATTTTGATGAATGGCTTTCCGCGCAAAATTTAAATTAAAAAGTCTTACTACTTTTTGCCCACAGTAGTATATATTTGCAATAGATTTTATTAAATCGACTAGCAATGTTTTGTTTTTTTTGTTATTGTTATTGTGTGTTTTGTTATTGTCGTTGGTTGTTTGTGGTCGTTGTTATTGGTGTTTGCTATTTGTTGGTTATTGTTGACTTGTTCCATGTTTGGCAAATATTTACTTTAAAACTTGATTTGTAGAAGAATGTGTGAAAGTGTTGCATATTAATGGCAGTAAAAGAAAAAAAAAAAATTTATGTAAACAAAAATAAGTAAAAACTCAGTAGTGAAAATTAATTTTCACAAAACTCATTTATAGAAAATGTCTTTATTAACATTGCAAACATATCTAAGTTTTAATGCAGTTTCCAAACACTTATATACTTATATAATATCTAGATACACATCGAATTTCCAGGCTATTTTCGATGCCAATATCTAACTTTTTATTGAATTATTCAAACATTTCCATGTCTACACTTTTGCTGTAAATAATAAGTAAATGAAAAAAGAAATTATGCCAGAATTTTTAATTTGTGATTTTGATCCATATATGGTTACTTTTCGGGAAGTTGTTTGATTTTATTAGGCCAGTTGATATTGAAAACCAAATTTTTCACTTGCCCTTTCAAGCATTTAATGTTGAAAAAATATCAAAAAAAAAAGCAAAAAAAATAAAACCCAAAAAGGCAGAAAAAAACTGAAACAAAATTTACCATTTAAAAGAATACCACATAAGAGACTTTCCATAAAACATCTTGTTTCACCAGTCTGGTGACGAGGTCAAAGCAAAGTGACGAGGTTTGTAACGGCGCTGATTATCAATATTATGATTATTTACAAAATACATATATGCTTATCACTTTTCATTCTATGTTATTGTTAATATTCTTCTTCTTCTTTTATATTGTGTGAAAATCGAATTTATTTACTTTAACTATATTTTTGCCATCACTGTAATGCATAAAGAGAGATCACTCAATTTCATTTACTTTATCACTCATTTAACGGTAATCTCCCTTTATCGCTCACTTCTTGTTAAGATCAACTTTACTTTACTTTTACTTTTAATGGCACAACAGCCCATGGAGGGTCTAGGCTGAGCTTTCCGCATCCCCTCATGTTGTGCGTGTTATATTTGTACATGAATGGAAGGGACCTACAGTTTAATGCCGAATCCGAACGGCGAAGTGAAAAGCTTTTAATAGCAGTTTTTACTCTTGTAAGTTTGCCATTGCCTGCCAAGAGGTGGTGCCGAGTAGAAAAATTATTTTTTCTACTTTTTGATTTTGCCTGTGCCGAGATTCGAACCCCGGACACTCTGCGCAGCAGTCCAACCCACTACCACTACGCCACAGCGACCACTAAGATCAACTATCATGATTATTATTTGGTCGTTCGATACTCAACTATTAAAGAAAGCAGACGCTTAGAATCAAACTTTCGCGTGTTTATTTAATAACATCGAAGCGTTCCTTTACGCTTAGACGCTTGTAGAATTTTTGGCTCTTGCGGCTAGTGTAACCGAACGCAACTCCCACTTCAGGGAAGTTCCACTCCCCTACAGGTTTAATTTTTTCCAAGGATTTGATATGCATTTGAAGATGGGAAAAATAAGTGAAATCTCGCTGAATTAAAAAGAAAATCTGAAACCTTGTGTGGAGAGACAAGTTGTTCTGTCAAAAGTCCACAAATGTGTATCTTCTATATTATTGAGTCAAACAAATTATTAAATTAATAAATAAAAAGATCTTGCGATTTTCGGACAAGAAGCTTTTGTGTGAGAAGAAATATTCTTTTGATAACTTTTGACGTTTTTAGAGCAAATTTGAGTTTGGTAATTTCGAGTTAAATTCCCCCATTTCTTTGTTTAGATTTGAAACCAATTTCGAATACGTCCTCGCGCATATATCGATAGCGGCACAGACTTCATCTCCAGCCATCTCTACGCGATGCCTTCTGGATCACTTGTGATGTAGAAGTTTGCAAAGAGCTGCGCAATTTCTACTATAATTAGTAAGCATGCTTTGGTGACGATTGCTTTGGTTGACCAAGTCCGGTTTCGGTCATTTTCGTTCGACAGCCTCAGTCCCGAGGGGTATTCTGTTGGACTTTGTTACTGTTTTAAAGTACAATTTAGAACTTAGGAGTAATGAAATGAACGTTGGACTACATTGCGCTATTTGAATGTGATCAGAACAAAAAAAACGTTTCTTCGATCCGGGCTAGTCTATTTTCTACTTGATCAGTTGAGTTGAGATGCGAGCTGTATAAGAACCGGCATGTTTGCCCTATGCCACGGTAAGCCTCAACTGGGGTATAACAGTTATGTGCCAGTGACATAAAAAGAACCCAGAGAGATGCGTGATATCTCTACTTACATATATTCGGAGGGTATTTGCCTCCAAACTATAGATCCTAGATCCTTTGTACGAATAGAGTCACCTCATACAGGCTGTGGAGCTTCACTATGCACTTATGGTCTTAGTAAACAAGAAGCTGATAGCAACAGTTAACCCTGCAGTGAACTTGTTGCAGTGTGTCCGGGGTTCAAACCTCGGCACAAGCAATATAAAAAGGCCTTCTGCTAAAAATTAAATGACGCCGTTGCGTAGTTGGTAGTGCGTAGGTGCAGTGTGTCAGGGGTTCAAACCTCGGCACAAGTAAAATAAAAACAAAAAACGAATAAAGACCTCATTTCACGCATGGCAAACCAACATAAGAGAAGCATTTTCACTTTGCTATTCGGATTCTGTTGCACTCTGTGCACGTAGTTTATTGACGATGGAATTTATTCATGACAGTAAATTTATCGACTCTGTTGGAAGATTAAGGCACATTACTGATGGAGAGACATTCACTTCGGAACTCAAATGTCAGTGTTTACGGTGACAAGTTCAGTGTACCAGAACGTACTTTTTTGAAATAAAATGCGTACTTTTCGCCAGTCTGTTGTAACATTGACGTACTTCGTTAGATTACGTATTAATCTATCTATTATTACTTTTTGGTAAGTATTAGTCTAGAGCTCCAGAGTCAAAGCAAAGGATATGTAACATGGTCTTGGTATGAACTTCCGAAACAGTCTTAGTCTTGTCGCGACTAAGGTTTAAATTAGTAAATAATTTTCACGAAAAATGTTTATTGTGTTAAAGACTTTCATTACACAAGTTTTTTCTGATAACAATTAAAGTCTGCATTGTTTAATGGTTTCCCTTTTATTTCGTACCATTTTAATTAACTTTCAACGAACACTGTATGTATGTATGTATGTATTTTCTAAAGTGATAATCGCAACTGGCAATACTGCTCACAATGGAAATCTAGATAATTCTTCTTAATACTAACCTCAAATAAGTTCGGAGTCGCCGGTTCGTTATGCAAATTACACTGCAAGTAGTGAAACTTTTCGGGAAATATTGTGACAATGCGTAGATATGCCTAGAAAAAACCTCTCGAATACCAGGTTTTTCAAAAATGTATGCAACCGACATAAATCTTATCCCAATCTTAATATCGTTCATTTCTTTTTATATTTTTAATTTATTATAATTTTTATCTATTAGAAAAGATAATCTTAATTGTACAGTTTGCTTCATTTGTGGCAATAATTCATTTCTGCATTGTTAATCCACTCAAATCGCTATGTTACAAGCGGCACATGTAAACCGCACATGTGCTAACGATATCAAAGACAACGCAGCTAAAAAGTAGCAAAAACATTGTGAAAAACAAGAACAAGAACAACAAACTGTGTAAGTATGTATTTGCATTATGTTTGACACTAAATTTAAAGCAATTAAAGTGGACTCATTTTTGTACTTGAACATGAACCACTTACTATATGGTAAGTTAACAAAAGCAAAATTCAAATGATTAACGCCAAGTAGACAGAACTGAAATTTGAAAAACTAAAACTTTAAACAATAAAACTTATAACACTTTCACACGTCCTCCTCGCTGCCGACGATTGTGATCATCATAATGGCTTTGCTGATGATTTGTGACATGTCGCCGTTGTTGCTTTTGATTGTCACTTTTACTCGTCGTGCATTTGTCATGAAAACGAAATACAAGAACAAAGAAATTAAAAGCTAAAATAATTAAAATAGCTGAGAATCAGCTTTGGCTGGCTGGTGTTTGTTTGAGGGCAATAATCATGCGACGGGCACAGCCAACAACGATTAATTTACTGTGCTGTTGCTGTGACAAGGTAAGTGAAAGAATGAGTGGAGTGAATGAATGAATGAATGAATGAATGTGAATAAATGTGAGTGCTCTTCGCTATTTATGACATTTTAAATGGAAATATCCGTTTGACATTTGATATGCTTTAAAAAAATATACATACCATACCTACTTACATATACAAAAACAAATCGCTCGTTTGCTGCAAGGCTGTCATAACTAAATAAAAACAAACAAAAAATAGATAAATAAAAAATAAATTCGGAGAAAAACGCATTTAAACTTTTTAATTTACCTATCACTTCACACAATTTATAATGGATTTTCTTCGCACGTGAAAAGTTGATTAGATACCTTCATAAATTATTTTTTTTAATCTAAAATTTTTTTTAATTAAATTTTTTTTTATAAGTTTTTTCTTTTGGTGTTTTTAACTCAACAACTTTTGCATTTTATTTATGAATGTCTTGCAGCAAACAAGCGATAATTAGGTTGTATGTTTGTACATTAGGGTGGTCTTTATTATATGACGCTTTTAAATGGGATATGCACATTTATTGTTGTGGTCGCTGTGGCGTAGTGGTAGTGCGTTGGACTGCTGCGCAGAGTGTCCGGGGTTCGAATCTCGGCACAGGCAAAATCCAAAAGTAGAAAAAATAATTTTTCGACACGGCACCCCCACCTCTTGGCAGGCAATGGCAAACCTACAATAGTAAAAATTGTTATGAAAAGATTATCACTTCGCCGTTCGGATTCGGCATTAAACTGTAAGTCCCTTACATTCATGTACAAAATATAATACGTACAACATGAGTGGATGCGAAAAGCTCGGCCTAGGCCCTCCATGGGCTGTTGTGCCATTAAAAGTAAAGTATGCACATTTATTTCGAAGAAATCGATTGTAGGAACACAACCTACAGGGATCTTGAATTCTAAAATTTCAATAAAAAAGTAAGTAAATTTATTGAAAGAAGTTTTGTATGAGCTTTTGAGGAAAATCTTACGTCCCTAAAGCTTCGTAGTTTATTTATTTACATATTTATTAGGCTTCCTAGCACAACAATATATTATATAATCATCTTATAAACTATTCATAAATTTTAGAAAATATTTAGCTGCGTATAATAATAATAGTAGAAAAAAAAATTATTGGATTAATAAAGTAAAATGAAAACTAAACTCTATCAATTGTCAATTAAAAACTAAAAATACAATATATTAACAATTTAAGTAAAGTTTTAATATCAAAGTACATTTTATGCATTAAGGCAGTAAAATGACAAAAAAAAAAAATAATAAAAATTAATTGATTAACTGAGTATTAGTGTTGATCGAAAATGTTTGTTTTAATTTCGGGACCGCTTGCACCAGAGAAAATTGCATGTGGCAACCTGATCGGTCTTGGTCTCCCGCTTGTCGGTAATGGATTAAATATCGACGTTGAAGGATCAAAAATTGAGGCAATAGTTTTCCATGATGCCACATTTTCGACAGCACGATGATTTTGGATGTCTGATTTTGGTACCCCTGCAAATCTCATTTGTCTTTGCAAAATGACACTGACCAACACCACCAGTGCAGTGAAAATTGGGACAGATCTCTCCGCGCCATTTCATATCAAAAGAGGTTTCAGACAAGGTGACTCCCTATCGTGCGACTTCTTTAACCTTATGCTGGAGAAAAGAATTCGAGCTGCGAACATCGACATCTCTGGCACTATCTTTTACAAGAGTGTCATGCTGCTAGCATACGCTGATGATGTAGACATCATTGGCAAAAACGCTCGAGCAGTCAGTGCAGCATTCTCCAACCTGGAAAGGGAGTCTCGTCGAGTGGGTCTAGTGGTGAACGAGGACGAGAACAAAACGAAATAACTTGTGTAAAGGGGTGAGGGCTTTGCGTCTCCGGACGAGGGGGGATCTTGAGGAAAGTTGAAAATAGTCGTGTACGAAAAAAGAAAAGCAGCAGTAAACGATCATCTAACAAGATTTATTTATTATAAAAATATAATTAGGGCGTACCTTTTCCACCTTGATTTTCCTTGGTGCTTTGAGTAGCGGTGTCGGGTCTTCGAAATGTTGGGTTGGTTGTTGCGGTGCACGTCTTTACTTCTCGGCTTATCGATTAGTAGTAATAAAATTCTTTAAACATTTCGGTAAACTGTCTAAATATTACCGAAATATCCCCGCTATTCTCTCCAAACTTAACGAAAGGAAAATCGAGCTGGTAAGGGTTGCCAGGATTACAAAATATTTCCTTAATCCTAATGAACATAAAAATTATGGCTCCAGGCCTAAACACCTTGTGTCAACAAATAAAGACAAATAAAGACAAATAAAGAGGCGTCTTGGACAAAATGTCACTGTTGACAATTATACTTTTGAAGTTGTCAAGGATTTCGTATATCTAGGATCCAGCATAAACACCAACAATAATGTTAGCCTTGACATCAAGCGGAGACTAACTCTTGCCAACAGGTGTTACTACGGGCTCAGTAGGCAATTGAGAAGCCGAGCCCTCTCTCGACCGACGAAAATAACGCTCTATAAGTCCGTCATCCTTCCCGTCCTAATGTATGGCGCAGAGACGTGAACATTGACCATCAATGATGAGAGGGTGTTAGGAGCGTTGGAGAGGAAGATACTCCGTAAGATCTACGGTCCAGTATGTATGGACGACGTGTACGCCGACACTGACATAGTCAAGCGTATAAAAATCCAGCGGCTTCGCTGGCTGGGCCATGTTAAGCGAATGGAAGAACGCGCTCCAGCTAGAAGGGTGTTTTATTCGAACCACAGTGGAGGAACACGCAGAATCGGACGTCCTAATCTCCATTGGAAAGACCAGGTGCAAGGCAACCTGACTGCACTTGGCCTTATCAACTGGCGCCACCGCGCGCATAGCAGAGGCGGCCAAGACTCATCAATGGTTGTAGTGTAACGAACTTCTACCTTCTTCAAGGCTCACATCATGTGAGGCGGTCGCTGCATACCTAGCAATGCTTCAGTCTTAGCTCAGGGAAAAATGGGAGTGGGCTAGCCTCAATGATATGAAGATATGAAGAGTTACATTAAATTATGTTTGTATGCAGCTCATACAGTAGGAAAAATCCTAACAAGTAATCTCCATAAGAAAACTATTGAACACGTAACTACCACCACCAAATAATTAAGAAACTAAAATTTAGAGGGGGAAAGCTGATCGTCCCTTGAAGTCTGTACCCACCCTACCTGATATCGATGTATTACCTTACTGTCGATATCCCATGCTTAACTTATCTACTGTTCACCCTTACATTTCATCAAATAATAATATTTTAAAATTTCATTTTTTTTTTTTTTTCTGAGTTTTATTTCTACAAACTTATACTAATTATTATTTTTTTTTTTTTTTAAATATTTCATTTCATTACTAATATTACTAATTATTTCCGAAGATTTTTAAGTAGTTTTAAAACATTGTGCTAGTAAAATTGTTTATCATTAAAATTCCTAATAAATCACTTATTGAATAATTTTCCTATTGGCCTAGTAATATTATGCGGTTAGAATGTAAAAATAAAATCAAAACGGTAAATCTGTGAGAGCGTGGTGTTGCATGCGACGATGATGTTGCATGCTACGTGTGGTTTGATAATTGTTGTACCTGTGATACTCGCTGTAATAATTAGATTTAAGTATAAATATATAGTATAATTTCCTTCAACACTTTTTTTTTTTTTTATGCTTATATGATTTATCTTTTCTTTTAAATTATACTTTTAACATTTTGTATCTTAATTTTTTTTTTTCTTTTACACTGATTTAAAACTGAATTTTAACACTACTGCTGGTATAGGTACATATATCTATTTCACTTTTGACAGATGTATTTAAGTTGATCTCCTGTTGCATGCCATGTATACTGTGATGTATTCTATATATTTTCCCTGGTGATCCAACATTTAGCAGCAATCCACCCAGCACTGGTGGTCCAGCAATTCACTTATATTTTATTTTATATCGATAGCAAAAATTTGAATAAAGTACGTCTTTCCTGTTCAAGCTCTAGGCAGTCAATCTCCTCTTTTTTCTGATCGACAGTTCAAATTTTTCTTGCCACAAATAAGCAATAATACCTCTACTTTCCTGCGGATAACAGTGCCAATCAGTTAAGGACGTTGACCTTTTCCCCTACTGTCCAAGTGACCGCTGTCTTAGGCTTTTGCAGATACTATGCATATGTTAAAAAAAGGTAGAGTATAGCTTGTTCATGCTGCCCTATAAATAGTTTCCGCTAAGAACGGTAAAAGAGTGTTATTTAATTTACCCGCTAGTCAGAAATACCTTCTTGTCGGAAGTGAACAACTTTTATTTGGGGGGGCCTATATAAACTTTATGCATATAGGTAAGTACTCAACTTTGGTACGAAAACTGGTACCTTTATCCATCGTACTAGGTGATATGTATGATAGTCAGGATGTTTTTACTGAAATTTTAGGTTGACCTTTACAGTAGTGCCAGTTAAGTAAGTAAGTATTCCACATTTTTTTCTATGGATTTTTGTAAGCTGATTCACGAAATCTTATGGCACCTTCTGTTAGAGATATGTAAGCAGAGATATGAAAAGCTCTGCCTAGGCCCTCCATTAATATGGCTGTTTTGTCATTAAAAAAGAATAAAGAGCTCAATCAGTTTCAATATATTGGCAGCAATTCATTTTACATGATCTTGGAAAGCTTAGAACAGATGGGGCGTTAATTTACAAGAACTCTCTTAATCGTTAGCTGAGCTCTTTCCCCTGTTCTATTAGTCAATGCGGAAGTTAAATAATCTATAATGAAATTAGTAACTCAAGTTGGCAGTAAAACCAAAAAGTTTTGGTTTCGTTGGATAAGTGCGCTTCATATTTCAGTTAACACCATATAAAATACATGAACATGACCGATATTGACCGAAGCTTTACTCTCAGTAGAATGAAAGAAGAATAAAGAAGTATGTGGATAAACTAGAAAATTTTGTTTGCTGTTCGTTTGAAGAAACTTCATGACTTTGATTTCCGTTTTATAGAAATACTCATACATAATAAATATTCGAAAAGCTGCACGAATTAAAATAAACAAACACTTATCGCACAATGGCCTCGTATACAGAGGGGGAAATTGAAAACATCAAGCTTATGCGGGTTCCTTTTGTAAGAATTTGATTAATGATGTAACTAAAAGTCATTATTGAAACGTTTTCTAATGTTTGGCGAGTACGTGTTTAGAAATTTGCATGTGTTCTTGTTCTTCTTGACTTTGAGTTGAGAGAATCAGCCCAAGCAAATAAGGTAAGTAAATTTTCAGACGTTAATGCATTTTCAAGATATTCTGTTCTCTTATTGTTTACAATCATTGCTTCTACTACTACATATATTTTACTAGTAGTAGTACTCCAAATCGTACACAGCAAGATTTAAGCAAAATCGCAATTTCCGGAGAACTAACTCCCCCCATTTCTTTTTCAAACAAGACGTGAATCTATTCATCGTGAAAGATTTCATAGGCTATAATATAATAAACAGTATAAATTCAAATAAATATGATTTAATTTAAATCTTAATTTTATGCAGAAATACGAAGACTCCTCCTACCTTATTTATGTATGTGTTAATATGTATATATCCTCTTCATAACCGCCGTTTTGGTGATTTTGCTATCAAGGTAATTAACAAATCGACAGTTTCAACTACTTCGCTATTTAAATATTGCAGAGCAATGTTTATTGTACCGCGTATCGCTGATTTTTGCTTTTTTAATGCTGATTCTGAAGCCGACTTGCTGAGCATTTACTGAAATGCTTGCGAGTTTCGCTGCAATAACATCAAGCAGTTGGGCCTTGACGCAAATATTATCCGCGTTGTCAATGTCATTAAGGTACTCTGTCGATGGACTAGTATGCCAACGGAGTGCTATGGAAGGACAATTGCTGCCCACCTTCAACTATAATCTTAATATAATCTAGATTCAAATTTAAAAAATGCAACTCTTTAAATCAGTTTTTGATTAAGTATACATCTATTAAATACTTGTCTGTAACCGAAGTTTCATCTTCTCTTTTAAATAGTAATATCTTTTCCTTTCAGTTCAAGAAATTTAGCATACTGGTTACTTTAGTGGTCGCTGTGGTTTAGTGGTAGTGCGTTGGACTGCTACGCAGAGTGTCCGGGGTTCGAATCTCGGCACTGGCAAAATCAAAAAGTTTAAAAAATAATTTTTCTAAACGGCACCACCACCTCTTGGCAGGCAATGGCAAACCTACAAATTGCTATGAAAAGCTTTTCACTTCGCCGTTCGGATTCGGCATTAAACTGTAGGTTCCTTCCATTCATGTACAAATATAGCACGCACAACGTGAGCAGATGCGAAAAGCTCGGCCTAGGCCCTACATGGGCTGTTGTGCCATTAAAAGTAAGTAAGTAAAGTAAGTTTTAGCTTACTTATACTAAAAATACTATGAATTTGAAGATAATTGCAGAAAAATCTAATGAAATTGAAAATAAATGAGAGATACTTTGTCGAAAGGTAACAGATTTAATTTACTTTTTTTTTTTTTATTAATTTTTAACTTTTCACAATACGACTACACTCGGTCTTATTTTCGGATCAGAACTCAAACCCCAAGTCAAAGAGAAGAATTCAATTTTTCCGAAGTCCTCCGACTTTATTCACTGCCAGACTCTTTGACGTTTTACGCTCAAGCAAATGGTAGAAGATGTTTTTGATTGGAATATTACATGCGAAAATCTGATGGTATAAAAAGAAAAATAAACTAAAGAAGAAAAGAAACAAGTACTTGCTCGTATGTAGGGATTTGTTAGACGGAAAGGGGTTAAGAATCTATCCACTCAAATATACTTATGTGAAGTTAGACTCGTGTATTGAAATACACCCAAAACTCCACCCTTTTAATACCCCCCCTTACTACGCCTTAATTTCGTGTCTCTGCTACTGGTTGATGAGTGATGCAGTGATATGAAACATTTCATAAGCAACATTTCACCACTCAAAGCGCGTGCTGGCATGCATTAATTGCGTATCAGAGTTAAGTTATGTTAAGTCAAGTCAAAACATCAATTTGACCGAAAAAACATGCATTTAATTGAGTTATCTATAGAGTATCGGAACAACAAAACAGACACCACTAACAAAGTAAATTAACGTAAGTACTGCATGCATATGTATGCATGTGTGTATGCATGTGTGTATGCATGTGTGTATGCATGTGTGTATGCATATGTGTGTGTGAGTGTGTATGCATGTGTGTATGCATGTGTGTATGCATGTGTGTATGCATGTGTGTATGCATGTGTGTATGCCTGTGTGTATGCATGTGTGTATACATGTGTGTATGCATGTGTGTGTGTGAGTGTGTATGCATGTGTGTATGCATGTGTGTATGCATGTGTGTATGCATGTGTGTATGCCTGTGTGTATGCCTGTGTGTATGCATGTGTGTATGCATGTGTGTATGCATGTGTGTATGCATGTGTGTATGCATGTGTGTATGCATGTGTGTATGCATGTGTGTGTGTGAGTGTGTATGCACCCACCAACTCCATTGCATTTGTAAAAAACCTAAAAGTGGGTGTTTTTACATAAAAGAAATTTCCTTTGATATTGTCGGTCGCACATATGAGCAATTAACATAAAAGCAACAACAAACAACAACAACAAAAATTACGCAATTTAACTGGCATGTGATTTTTGGTGTTTTCATATTTGATTGTTAAATAGTACTTTCGTAAATACAAGTTGTATTTAATTTAAAAAAAAAACACACACACACACACACTCACACACAAAATGTGGGCATGACTGTAATGATGATGTGAAGTTAGATGTAATGATGATGTTACCATGTGTTTGTTGTTGCTGGTGACGGGCAGCTTTGATGTCATATCTTCTTCTCTCCCGCTTTCTCTCCATCTCGAGCTCTTTCCCTCTTTGTGAGTTTAGTGTGATGCGCGCGTGCCGAACACATCACACTTTTTTTTACATTTCAATAATTGATATTTGAAACTTTTCATTATTCACACTTAACATACACACATATATTATGCATTTGTGTGTGTGTGTGTGTGTGTGTATGTGTGGGCTTGTATGCAAGTGTGAATTGCAATTCTGTTGCTGTCTATATTGAGGTTGGCGTTATTGTTGCTTTTAGCGATAGCATTGATTAACGACTTTTAATTGTTAAAGTGAAAATGAAGTTCGATTGATTGGCCATAAATTACTCGTATTGTTTGTTATTGTTGTTGTTGTTGATTTGGCATTGGGAAAGTTGTGTGCAAACTGTGAGAATGTTATTGCTATTTTCAAATGCATATGTACAGGGTGGCGCACAATGAGCGTTGTAATTTCAATATTCGTCACAATTTTTATTAAAGCATTTAAGAATTTTTTATGTTGGTTAAGAAATCGAGTTTTTCATTGATTTATAAAAATATGAACAATATGAAATATGTATACATTAACAAAAAAAAAACACTTTAAAGCCAGAAGAAACGGTCTTTATGGCTTTGCTATCTTGAACCATTTGGCAATGGGTAAAATTCTTACATTGCTAAATTACGGTATCGGTGTCAGCTATGTTCGGTCAGAAAACACTAGCTTGGGCTATAGTTCAAATGTACTACTGTGGGCAAAAAGTAGTAAGACTTTTTAATTGAAATTTTGCGCGGAAACCCATTTATCAAAATATTATTTTTTTAAGGTTGGTATGACTGTCGGTGACATCTGTGCCAAATGCCACATCAGAATAATCATTAGTGTTTAGTATACGCTTGTCTTTCTGAAGTACAAAAAGTGCATTCGGCGATTTTCACAATGAGTGAAATTATTCAACAAAGAAGTTCCATTAAATTTTGTGTGCGGAATCAAATTTCTGGTGCCGAAACGTTCAGAATGTTGCAAAAGGCCTTCGGTGATAATTGTATGTCGCGAGCAAGTGTTTTTGATTGGTACAAATTGTTCAAAGATGGTCGAGAACGCGTTGACGACGAACCACGTCCAGGACGGCCATCAACATCAACTGATGATCAACACGTCAATAAAATCAAGTAATTGGTGCTCGAGAATCGACGATTAACAGTCAGAGACCTTACTGGCATCGTTGGAATATCGGAGGGATCAGTGAAAACCAATTTAAAACATCATTTGGGCCTAAGAAGAGTGAATGCACGGTTCCGGAATGGTTCCAAAATCACTGCATTGGTTTTACAAGACCATTTTGCCAAAAATTCGACTGATATCGTTCCGCAACCACCCTACCACCCTATTCGCCTGACTTAGTACCGTGTGACTTTTGGCTATTTTCTTAACTCAAAAAACCGCTTCGTGGACACCGTTTTGAGTCAATTGAAGACATTAAACATGAATCGCTAAGCGCATTGAAGGCTATTCCGGAAATTGATTTTAACAACTGTTTCGAGAATTGGAAAAAACGTTGGCACAAGTGTATTGTGGCCGGGGGGGGGGGGGGGGGATTACTTTGAAGGGGACGAAATAGATTTGGAAGAATGAATAAAAAAATTTGAAATTATGAACAAAGTCTTACTAACTTTTGCCCACAGTAGTATGTACATGAATAGTTTAGGTTGGAGTGGAAGCCTTTTGTATGAAAGTATATTCATCGATGCCTCATTGTGATGCCACAGCTCGGCGCGATTCCACCATTTACAGAATTGAGAACCATGAGGATTCGCTAATGAGTCTGGCTATGGCCATATTTTTAATGGATGAAAGCTTGGGAAGACTAGTGAAGAAAGGTGAGCCTATTAGTTTTACTTATTCTCCTCCTAGCCAGAGATGGCCATTCATACAGGTGATGTAGAACTGTTTCCTCTTCTCCCTCATAGCCCCAATCTCAACAAAAGTCAATGAATGGGAGGCCTAATCTTGCACCATGTCTCCCTAATACGTAGTGTCCCGTGTCCAGTGTCATTACGTCTACTTAATGTCCATTGTGGTCCAGGTAAGTCAGGTAGTGCCACAAGTATGCTCTGCTACCCAAGATCTTTTGCTTCGTTACAAGACAATTTTAAAGACATGACGATGATGCAAGAGGGTGAGATTTTGGGAAACCACGAGTCCCATTTAGCCAAACCGTCGTGGTTTAGATTCAGAGTTAGAGTTGATAAATTCAATATGGGTAGGTATCGTGTGATCTCTCCCTTTTTAGCGATTGGAACTGACCGCGCCAAAAATTTTCCTACTATTGGGATTTTTTTAAATGTCGCGTTTACCACAACAAACCACAAACCTTGCAGGTCTTGAAAGACAACATTGAAGAAAAATTCAGTTGTTTTGCGAGCAACAATTCAAAATGCCGTAAAACGCACACAAATGTCCATCAATTTGAGCGAAAATTTTTCACATTATGACATTACTATTTCTCCACCTTGTATTATATTTGTTTTGTTCATAATATTTCCTTTGATTGTTATGATTTGTACAAGCAAATCATTTTCATATCACTTCATCAATTAATGGTCTGCTAACAGTAGGTTAGGTTGGGATAGAGTGGTTATCCTATAGTAGGACACACATAGGCCAGAACTACATGGTTTTGTCATTGCTTGCCAAGTGGTGTACTTTTAGACTTTCTTACAATTCTTATTCACTTCATATCGGTAGGCATGTAAGAAGGTTGTGAATGAGAATTTAAGCAGCAGATCTAGACAGAATAAAGTGGAAAACGAAGAGCACTCAATTTGATGAAAAGAAAAGATATGAGAGAAATTGTTAGTTATCAAAACTGTATAAAGCTTTATAAAGATGAACTTGATTTGCAAAGGAATTTGTTTCTTATCCACTCCTTTTACCCTCGAAATTCTCCTCAATTGCAAGCACGTACATACAACAAACACACATAAATTAATCTACTTATTTTAATTGTTCGCGCTTCATTAACTTGTATATCACTCAAACTTAACACACAAATAAGTATATAAATTCCCAAAATTCATTAATAAATTTATTCATGCCTTAATGTAGTTAACAAAAATGCTGTCTGTTAACAATCTGATGTGTCTAAATCTTTATTGTTAACATTTTTCTCTAAAGTAGATTAATGTCCACTTAAGTCTCTTGGAACTTAATAAAGTTTGTCTACCTAACAAAAATGTAATACCCTCAAGCAATTTATAAATGTACTAAGAAAAAAACACTTTCAATTTAGGGGAGGGGAGCAATATGAGCGACTGCTGGCATTATAATACCAACAATGAAGAATATTTTAAAGAAAAAAGGAAAACTAGATGCTTATAATACAGACATTTTGTGATTTCGTATTTAATTCTGCCTGCAGACAACAATAAGAGAAGCAAGCAGCAGCAGCAGCAACACCAGCAACAATCACTAAAACTTAAAGATAACAAAAATAATATGACTAAAAAAATCTCAAATGAAACTCAAGACAACCAAATGCAAGAAGAAAACTTGAAAAGTGAGAGTTTTCACTTTTAAAATCACGCATATAGAAAGATATAAAGATACCCGTGCATAGACCTTGCAGATACTTAAACGACAAATCGTAGAGAGAGCAAGACAAACAGACGGGGGGGAGAGAGAGAGAGGGTCATACCTTATCATTTTATTCCCATGATGTTTGCTGACTTTTCCAAAAAACAGAAATTCAAATTGATTTGCGCTCGTGAGTTTTGGCACAGTAACGCCCTCTATAGTTGGCGATCAGTAGTAAGGAAGCGGAGGCGGTCGGCGAAACACAGTTAATTAAAAACTTTTTTCGTTGCGATTTAAAATTTTTTCGTTTTAAGACAGCAGCCGCAACTGCATACAATTTTTATAAACACAAGTGATTTTAATCGATTCTTGTTGTTGTGTAATACACGCGAAAGCAAGCAAGAAAGAAAGAGGAATGAAAGTAAATTACAGTGTCAGGAAAGTATTGTATGCTCTTTTTGTTTTTGTTTTTGTTTTGGGGCATAATTTGAGGCATAATGTCTTTGTGATTTTTTTGCCGTCGTTCAAGTATTTTGGTTTTGGCAAATATATGTAGCTTTTTTTTAACGTTATTACGCGAATGAAAGGGAAAGGTTGTTTCTTCTTGTAGAAAGAGATTTATTAAATGCTTAATACTTTTTAAATAAATATTTTTTTTTTAAGTTCAGGCATATATAATCCCATCGATATTCATATCTAGAGCATATCAAAAATCAAACTGATATTCCGATTGAAGATCAGACTAAAAATAATACCAAATTCAGAAAAAAGCATACCAAAATTCAGACACAAAATTCCGTCCAGATAAAAAATAACACCAAACAAGCCAAAAAAAATCTGACCTAACAACGAACAAATGGAATCAAAAGATCAAACCAAAATTGTGATAAAAAAATCCCGAAAGCAAAGTCTTTCTCTTTCCAAAATTGTTAAATGTAAATATTGGAATATGATGTGATGATAGAAACTGAGTACGATATCGTGATCAGATCTCGAGAAAATATAGAAACGATATGTCTGACATAGAAAAAAAGTTGACATTTATTGAGTAGTATTACTAGGCTCCTAAAGTGAAAGGGAAGGTAAACAGCCATGCATATTTGGAAGGAATGCAATACTTCGGAGACTACAGCTGACCAAACTTCTGTAAAAATAAACATATTTCAACACAAGCAACTTAAAAAATCTTAAATTCCTTCGAGGTCATTAAGCGCACACAGGGGGTCCTGTAAATCTGAACTGCGGAGAATCAGCAGCCGCTTCCCGCTTCCCACTTCCTCTGGCATGATAACAGTACAGTATTTTATCGATGCATTTAAGTGGTTGATCTTCATAGAAGTTAGAGCAATACTAAAATTTATATTGGATGCTAGGCTTTTACAGGGTGTTTTGTTAGAAGTGTGGTTTTCACAAAGAAATAAAACGCATATAATTTAATGTTATGGCCAAGAATTTAGTTTTATTATAAAGATAAGGATTTGCTATTATTGGGGCCGTATGTCAGTAATAGCTCGCCGAATATTCTCTTCCAAGGAACCAAATACTATCTCTATGGACAAGCGACTTCACATAACCCCACAAAAAATAGTCCAGCACGATCTTGGAGGCCATGCCACAGGCCCATGACGCGAGATAATGCGTTCAGCAAAAGTTTCCTTCAATAAATTGATTGTTTCGTTGGCTGTATTGATGTATGGCATGTAGCGCCGTCTTGTTGGAACCAAAGGTCGTCCACATCAACATCCACCAATTCAGGTACGAAAAAGTCATTAATCATGGCTCCATAGCGTACCCCATTGACTGTAACATTATGACCGGCTTCATCTTTGAAGAAATATGGACCCATAATTCCCTCTGCAGTCTTTGCAAAATGACACTGACCAACACCACCAGCGCAGTGAAAATTGTGACAGATCTCTCCGCACCATTTGATACCAAAAGAGATTTCAGACAATGTGGCTCCCTATCGTGAGACTTCTTTAACTTTATGCTGGAGAAAATAATCGACATCTCTGGCACTATCTTCTACAAGAGTGTCATGCTGTTGGCATACGCTGATGATATTGACATCATTGGCAAAAACGCTCGAGCAGTCAATCCAGCATTCTCCAACCTGGAAAGGGAGTCTCGTCGAGTGGGTCTAGTGGTGAACGAGGACGAGGACAAAACGAAATATCTTGTGTCAACAAACAAAGAGAAAGAGTCACGGCGTCTTGGACAAAATGTCACTGTTGACAACTACACTTTTGAAGTCGTCAAGGATTTCGTTTATCTAGGATCCAGCATAAACACCAACAATAACAAGCGGAGACTAACTCTTGCCAACAGGTGTTACTATGGGCTCAGTAGCCAATTGAGCAGTAGAGCCGTCTCTCGACCGACGAAAATAACGACCTGTAAGTCCTTAATCCTTCCCGTCCTAATGTATGGCGCAGAGACGTGGACATTGACCATCAATGATGAGAGGGTGTTAGGAGCGTTCGAGAGGAAGATACTCCGTAAGATCTACGGTCCAGTATGCGTGGACGACGTGTATCGAATAAGATGGAACGATGAGCTGTATGAGCTGTACGCCGACACGGACATAGTCAAGCGTATAAAACTCCAGCGGCTTCGCTGGCTGGGTCATGTTGAGCGAATGGAAGAAAGCGCTCCGGCTAGAAGGGTGTTTTATTCGAACCACGGTGGAGGAACACGCAGAAGGGGATGTCCTAATCTCCGTTGGAAAGACCAGGTGCAGAGCAACCTGACTGCACTTGACCTTATTAACTGGCGCCAGCGCGCGCTTAGCAGAAGTGACTGGCGAAGCTTTGTAGAGGCGGCTAAGACCGATCATCGGTTGTAGTGCCAGCTAAGTCAGTAAGTAAGATCCCCTCTGCCCATAGAGCACACCAAACAGTGACTTTTTGAGGATGTAACGGCTTCTCAACAATGGCTTGTGAATTATGATCACTCCAAATGCGACGATTTGGTTTCTCATCGTACCCATTCAACCAAAAGTTAGCTTCATTGCTGATAAAATTTTCTTGTGAAAATGGGGATCGGTGACCATCTCGTTTTGGTAATAAATTTGCACGATTTGCAAACGTTGTTCAGGAGTACTTAAGCCTATTCATTATGAAATGGCAAACCAAACTGAGCATAAATCAAGTGACAGCTGTCGAAAAGACCAACTCCGAAAAAAGTATTACCAGATTAAAAACCACACTTCTAAAAAAAAACACCCTTTAGAAGTTCTGTTGGGCTATATAGGGACATATACAGGCCTGATGAGGGAGAGGAACGGTGTATTCTCTCCGGATCTGGCTGTTTAGAGGGATACATCGTTCTGTTCTTTACACAAAATGAGATATTATCATTTAGTGTGAGTACAAATTATTTGGTATTGACAATAACATTGCCAAATTTAATTGTAATCCAATGATTTATTCTCATAGCTGCCATATTAATGTATTCGATATGATGAAAAAGGCGGCAAAAAAAGATGATATAGAATAATTCATACTTGATGTAGAAATGACTATGTGGTAGGTCTCCATACATTTCTCACAGGACTACTTGAAAGAAAATAATTGATGTCAAAATAGAACACGCACAACTTGAGTGGATGCGCGCATAGGTCGGCCTAGGCTATCCTTGAAAGAAAAGTTAATCTAGTAAATCAGTGTAGAGAATTCTCTTTAAATCGGACTTATCCAATGGTCAAAATCTATCCCAAAGCATTTCTTAGGACTCGCTCGTGGTTCTTTTGCCCACTGCTAACAAAATGTTGCCACTGTTAATTTTAATAGTGAAAATAAATAAAATGAGATTAAAATTTCATGGTGTTTCATTTACTGTTATGAATGTTAATATTAATTTATAAACAAGAAAAACCATAAATAAAAGAAAATATGCTATAAATTGTAATTTAAATGGGAAAACTTCAGAAAACAACAACAGAAACACTTTCCCCCTGTAGAACTTGTTTCCATTTCTTATTCGTTCAGACAAAGTAACTCGAAAATTTCAGTTTGGTTCATAAAAATTTCATACATAATGCACATTTTCTTGCTGCCCATTCGGCCTGACCATTGAATGGTCCGTTCGGTTCGCCTTAACATACAAACATGGTGCATTTATAGTGCGCCAACTTGGCTGGTTTTTGTGCCTTTTGTGCGGAATGAAATTTACATTTTGGACCAGTTTTAACGTGATGCTGCACTTTTTTCACTTTGTTTTTTTCTTCTTCTTTCTTCTGTTTTATGCTAAATCATGGGAAGAAATTTCGAAGCAACAAATACTGCAATACAAAGCAACAGCAATAGTAACAGCAGCAGTAACATTTATAAGGCTGCACGCAATGAAGAAAGTGTTTTCTGCTCGAAAGAGTCGGAGTCAGAGTCATAGTCGCTTGGATTCGCTGGTGTCTTGGCCATGTCCGTTTTTGGGCCGATGTGTGACTTTTGATAGCAAAAGCAATGAACAATGTATTGTATGCACTTCAAACAGTTACATATACAGTTAAATATGCAAATATAAGTATGTATAACTGTAGACATATAGTATGTATGTACCGCATGTAAGTATGTATGTTTGCTATGTGTGTGTGTGTGTGTGTGTGTAGGCTCTTATAACCATTGTGGGCAGGCAGGCATGTAGCCGGTATATCTTTCATTTCTTTTCTTGCAATATTTTATTTTGGTTTTAGTCTTTTTCTTCCAGTGTTTTTCTGTTCAGCTTTTAAAAGTTGAACAAGTAAAAAAAATTTCACTTTCTCGTTGTCGCTGTCGTTTTATAGTTGCTCATAAATATGGAAGTTGTTTCGGTTTCTGCTGTTACTGCTGCTCTTACTGTCACTGTAACAGACGCAGTTGTTGCTGCGATTGCTGCAACAAGCAGTGGTGAAGGTGGTGCTGTTGGTGATGGCGAATATGTTAACTAGCATATACATTAGATTTGCTGATGATAATTGCGGTTACAACGTAAAACGATATTGAGCTTAAACCTTCGGGGTAAATTGCAGCTAAAATTATTATTACCCCATTGTTGTTGTAATGCAACCGACACAAGTTCATTGACTGTTTTGCTGTTTTACCTACACACACACACACACATATACATACTATGCATAGCTCTGAACTTTTCCCCTCAACGTTAAATGCGGCACCAATTTTATTAAAATTTGCATAATTTAAAAAGATATGTCCAATAGTTTCTTATTAAAGAAATTTGAGCTGCTTTTAAAGTACGCTGTCCGGCTTGAAGTTATTTTCTTTGTTCTATATTATTTTGTGATTACAAATTTGGAAATCGGGGAACTGTAGTTCTGTAGTACTTATAAATCAGCATTTATGACGTGAGTAATAGGGGACAAGGGAACTTTTATATAGGGGACCCAAAAATTACCCTTGCAGACCAAAAACTGCGGGGCTGGAATATTTTCCTTCAATCTGAATAATTACACGACCAACAGCAAATTTTAAAACGCGACTCAATACATTTATGATAATTCGGGATCAATGATTTTGAACTTTAACTCAGATTATCTCTGCCACGTCAATGTAATATCTTTATCTCTTTTTCGCATTATGCTTACGTAATTTTTATACATCAACATGACGAAGAATCTGGGTTGGTAAAAAGCCACCTTTTTCTTTAGATATATTCATGACAGATGGTAAAAAACTGTTAAAACCAGATTTTTCAGGCTTAAATCTGACTTGCATCCAGTTGATGTTAAGCCCATTCAAAAACATATATATATGTAATATCAACTCTTATAAAATCTGTGGCGACTAACTAACTTTTACTTTAAAGTTATTCTGTCAGCATTGTTTTTAGTGTGGATTTTCATACCCATCCGGTAACATCCATTGTAATAAGTATTCGTTTTGCATCCATCTTCGAAGATTGGCATTCATTCAATCTTTTTTTCCTACAACGATGTCTAATTAAAGTTTAGATAATTTTGTTATTCTCAATAAAATTATTTCTTTATTGGTAGATAAATATAAATAGAAAAGGTAATTTAATCATCTGACACAATTTTCTTTTCTCCGTTCATTTAATGTAGTGTGTTCCCCCTTTTTTTGTGTCCATTGAAGTAGTATTTGCTGAGTTGTT
The DNA here is from genome assembly GCA_958295655.1 of Palloptera scutellata. NCBI lineage: Eukaryota > Metazoa > Arthropoda > Insecta > Diptera > Pallopteridae > Palloptera > Palloptera scutellata. The sequence continues at coordinate 16,349,106 of OY282450.1, forward strand.
CGTCTACCAAATAAATTAAGACACGAAAAACCTCAAGGAATTAAATATTGTATAATTTGCATTCGATTTTTAAGAAAAAATACGTCAATAACTTGGTGTGCTTCTGATCTTTCTCTCTCCTATTGTTTTGGCTCTATAATAGTGTGGCTAAGTCGTTTTTATAAAAGACGTATACATTCTAAAAAACTAGGGCTCAAAGGCGCCCAACATTTTCAATTAAATTCATTGGATTTGAAAAACACAATTTCACTGTGTAGAGCAGGATTACCGCTGGACAACTCAAGTGGCAAATTTCCTCTATTTCAGCTGCTTATCCCCCAGGTCCCCCCCACTGTATGAGAATCCATCAAATTTGCCCACCGAATTTGAAACTGCTTTTACAGTGCACGATCGAAACGAAAGACTTAAGAAAAAAACTTATCTAAACTAAAAGTTGCATAAATTGAAATTTTTGTATTTAATCCAAGCGCACTATGACAAAAATCTTTGTACATCAATCTGAAATTGAGAGGAAAAATTCTTGTGAAATAACTAAGTGGAAAAATATGGTATGTAATAAAGTACATACGCATCGCATACAAATTATATTTAATTATAATTGCATTCCATAATTTATGAGCACAAAAATTGAAGAAACGAATTTGCAACCCAAATTGGAGAAGAGCAGACAAACTTAGCAAAAGCAACTGCGCATTTCTTTACACCCTGTAATTTTGTAGAAAATTTTTAGTTTTCAAATTAAGTAAGTATCCAGGTACTTTATAATTCATACACACATGCCCACATATGAATGAGTACATAGTATGCATGTACATAAGTAATATTGTACTTGTAATTTGTGTAACGTACAAAAGAAATTGAGATGCTCAAGTTAGTTCCATTTTAGCTGGCATTTTTTGTTTCTTCTTCATTTCTTCTTTATTTTATTCAACGTCAATTTCGTGTTTATTGTCGGGTTGTCAGGCATGCAAAATGTAGGAAAGCAAAATTTCTCAAATATTTGTCTTTTTTTTTGTTGTAGTATTTTATTTTTTGTTTTCTACATATTTGTTTAAATATATTATGAAAAAGAAAATTAAAATAGGCGTATCAAACATACAAAGAGCTTCCCAAATTTATATGAGGAATACGGGCGAGGGCATGAAAGAGAAGTAGAGAAGTTTGCGCATGTTATCTGCTGCTTAAGCATTTTTGTAAATATTTAACTTTGTATTTTTTTATTTATGCTTTTATTTTTCTATTGTGTTGGAATGTTAAACTGAGTTACACTCGTATGTTTCTACATATTTGTGTATAAGTAAATGTAAAATGTGTGACAAATGAGAAGATTCGCAAGTGCAAATGTTTGATTGCGATGAATATTGTGGTTGTTGTTCTTGCTCTTGCTATTGCTGCTGATTATGCAGACACCAAGTAAATAGATGATAAATTCATACATAGTACATACATACTTATAAGTACTATGTATGGTTTGTAAATAAGTATGTGATTCACACGGTCAAAACTTTCACTTAAGTGTAGTGATATTATTTTTGTACATTTAATAATAATAATAACATAATTTTCATCATCATTGTTGTTGTCATCGTATGGTGGAAGGTAAGTTAAGCGCACTTTACTTTTAATGCGTTTATTGACACTTGACTTCTTGTTGTTTGCAATTAAATTGATGTTTTCATTAAATTAATTTTGCTTCTTTTCGTTTAATTTTTGTCCATCTAATTATGTGAAAAATTAGAAAATATTATTTGACATTTTAGTATTTCATATTGCATATAAAATGTTATGTATACAACTTTTAATTGCAGCATGTTTGTTGTTTAAGTCTTTCGTTTTCCGCATCTTTTCTACAGTAGCGTTAGCTTTGATTAGTTAATTGCTAATATTACGCAAAAAGAGTTTTATTGTGGCCATTAAGTGAAGTTTATTTATTTCCGACTTTCTTTAATTTATATCAAGTATCTAGTTGAATCATCAGTATTTAATGTACTGTATACTGTAGTGAAGTGAGACTTTTTTGGATAATACACAATATTTTTGTATTTGAAATAAAATGAGGAAAATTTTGTTACTCAAATTTTAAATATGTATTTCTGCTTGGTTTTGACTCCCATTAAATATTCATAGCATGTTTAATATTTGCTATTTCTAACAGAATGATTCGAATCCCTTTATTGTTGTGTAAAAAGACAACAGCTTGCATTACCATCTCTTTAAGTTGTTCGTCGGTGACCAGACCATGACCGTTGGTGGGCAAACGATAACAACAAAATGCATTTGGGCTGAATTAATGTCGAAATCACTTAAGTCCAACTTTTAGTAGCAGTAGAACTACCGAAATTCTCTGCATATTCATACAAGTTTCTAACTTACTTTACTTTACTACTTTTCTACTTTTCGATTTTGCCTGTGCCGAGATTCGAACCCCGGACACTCTGCGTAGCAGTCCAACGCATTACCACTACACCACAGCGACACAAGTTTCTAACAAAATCGTATAATTTACCAAATTCTAGAATTACAACACAGTCTTTAAATATGTACTACATATTAATATGCCTCACATAGGTTAGACAAAGTGGCTGTCCATCAGGACACACTTAGGCTAAAGATGCTCTTTTGTAATTCCGCATGGTATTACTTACTTACTGGACTAGGACATTTTGACTTTCTTATAAGTGTATTTTAGTATGTTTCCATACAATGTAGGGTATTTTTCCTACAGATGCCCAAAGCTGGGAAGAAATAGAGATAGTGAATTCCTTGATCCCGAATTGCGCAAGATAAGCCATTAAACCCTTTGCCTAGATTTGGAACTTGCACCATTGTAATTAGAACAGAACCACAACTACTTAATTGAGAACTAATTTTAAAAAAAAAAATTTCATTAAAACCCTTTTTCCACCACTTTCTTTTTTACTTTATTGAATAAAGTAATTCTATGAAATTCTGTTCAAGTGAAATTTTATATAGACGCATACATTTTCAATGCACATACTCGTACTCACAAACACATACTAAAGAAAAGTGAAATAAATGCAATAAGTAATAAAGGAAATATGTGGAAAGTGTTCATCAAAGAATTGTGTGAAATTCGTGTGAAATTGTGAAAAGATTAAAATTAAAATTAAAACAACTGCAATTGCAATATGCAATTTCTCATTCTTTTAATTTACTTTCGAATTTTTATTCAAAATTAATTTATTTATACATACTACATGTACATACATATTTATGTATGTGTATAAGTAAATGTATGAACTCTTAGTAATTTCGCAAAGAGTAAATTATAAAAATAAAAAAAAAATTAATGTTAGCTTGTTCGAGATAGGGTGAAAGCGAATTTCTTTCATATCTGCGCGGTATCATCAACAACATTATCATCATCAATGGTCATCATTGCCATCGTAAGCAATAGCAATAAACTAACAAGCAACATGAGCATCATACGAATTGCCGACAATGTTTAAAATATTGTGCAGCAGCGGCAGTTGCAATGTGTACAGCGCCGACGACAATCGAACGCATTGCGTGACCATAAGCAGCTTCTAAAAGATGCTGGCCGAGACTGGGGAGAGTATTTCTGTACGTGCATAAGTGCGTGCATCGTTTTGTTAATGCGTCTGTGTTTTTTTTGGCAAAAACGAAAAACAGCATGTAGTATGGTAAAAACGCCCTACACTTTCATGGTGAAATACTTGAAATATTTGACTTTTAATTTTGTATTATTTTAGTAAGTAAAATTTTTAGCTCTCACAATTATTGCATTGCAGCGAAACTTTCACTAGCGAAAATCAAAATCGAAAAGAAAGAAAAACACCTACAGAAATGGGAGAACTCATTTTTATTATTAAATCATACCAGAAATTATAAATTCTTTAAGTAAATATAACCGTGCCATACCGAAGAATAAAGCAACAAAATTTGAATTTTGAACCCAGCAATAAATTATAAACAATTCATGTGTTTTTTTTTTTTTTGTATTGCTGTTGCTGCTAATTGGCAGTACACAACGAATTTATGAATAGAACACAACTCCACACTTTGGTGGTGGCAGTTGCACCTGACTGAGTGCATTCCATGGTAAATGTCATTCACATTCACTTTTCTATAGAAATATAATATTTTTATTTATTTATATTCTTTTATTTTTTAGAAAATTTTAAGTTTATAACTTAAATAAATGAAAAACAGCAAAAGAGAAAGTTTTTCCCAGCTGCTGGCTGCTGGCTGCTGATATATTTTATGTTAATTTCCCTGTTGAATTTTGCTCTTGTCTTCACTTCGAATGACAATTGAGATGTTTTCTTTGGTTCAGATGATTTTCTATCAGTATATGAACCCACCAACCTTGATTATATTGCAACACCTCGGAACTACGTCGAATAAGGGTGAAGTAGTAGAATCTTATTAGTTTTTGGCATTTAATACCATTTTTCTTGTAATTAAATGTTACGCACAGAAAGTTACTTAATGCATGTTTGCTTAATGCATAAGTATGCACTTATGTATGTATGTTTTGAGGCATCGAAATAACATCGAAATTAAATTGACAAATAAAAATATACTTCCACTTTTATGTTGAAGCCAGATTTGGAAGCTATTTGCATGACATATGATTTCTATAATCTATTTTGAATTCAGGGGTCATATTTCTTTTCAAGCACTTTTTTGCAGGTTAGAAGGACACTTGGTCCAAACTGTCGTTACAGGAAAGTGTGCAACATTAAATGTTCCCTTAGTCTCATGGGTGAGTTTTAGAAAAGTGAAATTTTTGATTGGAAATATTTGCTGTTTTATTATCTATCGGCAATATTATAGACTTTGGGTTAAAACTTTTGATATTTCATTTGCAGCATTCTTGAAATTGAAATTTATGAGCAAAGTTGTGTTTTTATTTTCATGCAAATCTCTTCATTACTATTGTTTGGGGAGAGAACTGCGACCTATTAGCTCTGTTTGCCCCTACATGCTCCTAATGCTATGCTGCCGCTTCTATTGAGTTTAAATTCACTACATGGCTTTTGCTGAAGTTAACAGGTTGCACTAGCTAAAATATCCTCCTCTTTCTCATGTAACATGTGGAAGCTTATATTGGTAATCACCAAGACTTTTGCTCCTGGAATCATGTGGTAAACTGTAGCATCCTGATGTACCAGCATTAGCTATTTTACCATGCAGATTGTTTCTACTCTTTTTTTCGGTTCAAATAATAGACCCTTCCAAAATTATCCAATATCTTCTGTCCCAGATTTTCGCTAACTACACATAAATCTCCAAGGGAATGGAAATGACCCGCTGAAGGGTATGAATGCCTCAGAAACGAAATTTCTTGGTTTGAGAGTGATAAGCAGTCGAAGAATTACTCTTCAACAGTTGAACCACGCTTGGTAAGAATGATGGCACGAGGGATCGAGAAAAATTGGAAATTTCAATGAACAAACTGCACATCCGAGACCTGGAGTGTAACTATTGTATAATTTCAGATGGCTGCAGTTCGTCCTCACAACCAACCAACAAAATCTAGAACCGAATTTCTTGGTCAGAATCTACTCTCTCTCAATATAGTGAGAGATTAAGATTCTTCTTCGAAAGAGAGCAGTGAGCGGTCATCTTATTATTATTGATGAAAAATAACGCTTTGCTCAGCGATGAGTACCATTCTTTTCTTTGGGACGGGTGTGTATGCTTTCCGCCTAGTGCCAGCCTTAGGCACTTTACAACGTTTTGTGTGGTTATTAAATCTTGGCCAAGAAAAAAATATTTTGTTATTGTGTGAGAAGAACCATTTCTGTCTTGTGTGTGGGGCAGTTCGTGTTAGCTAAGCCATGCTTGCGTTCCTATTACCCCTTGGTAAACGCATCAGTTGATGAGGATGTTTCAAATTCATTGATAGGAGACATAAGAGTGGCAAACATGAAGAAAAATCTAAGCATAAATATGAAGATATCTTTTTCTATTAGTTTTAAATAAAAATTATAATCAAATCAATATCAATTTCATAGGTCAAATTAATAAAATCGACATTGATCTTGAGACAATTTAAATTTCAAGAACAATGCGGTCAGTTTCCTCACAATAATAAATCGTTAATTAATGGCGTTAACGATTAACTTTAACGTTAATTTCGGAAACCATTAACAGTGTGATTAACTTCTTTTAAATGTCTTCTATTATCTCAAGTCCGTTAACTATAACTGCCCTTTCGAGCGGTGTGAATGAACTTGTTTATCAAATGAAAGTAACACAGTCTCTTCTCTATACATATTTAGTTGTATCACATTTGTTTAATTGTTTTAAGGGGGAAAAAGAAATGCATATTAACTTCTTTTTTTTGGAATTAACAACTTTAACAACGTTAACTTTTTGGTTAAAGCTTTGAACTTTCAACGGTGTTAAGTTCTTGATTATCGATACTCATCTCTGCTTAGATAGGTTCCTAAATTTGTATTAATCAGATTCAGTAAGCTCTTTTCCAATATTACAGTCATCTACAAAATAAGCATGATAGTTCGTACTTCGGTGATCGATCTCCTCTCTGTCTGAAGTGACAAGTACTTAGGTATATGTAAGTCCATACCACCAGAACACACCGCCTCCTTGTTGTAACTAATCGCTGCAGTGAAGAAGATGACAGAAGATGACGTCATACATAAACATATGCATAAACAGATAGATAATAATACATTGTTTTATTACAATCACGTCAGACTTGACCTCGTGTTCTCAACTACTTACCTTAAATGTAAATGTCAGCGTCGCATGGCCCGCGTTACTGTCAGCATGTGTACGAGTATGTAACTTCTAGTCTTATGCAACAATGCGGCTATGGATGTATGTGTAGATGCAAGTGTATCTGCGTGTCGATGTGTGTTAAATGTGAACGACCCAATGCTAAATACTCGTAATCATTAATCTTTCCCACAATATCCAACCACGCAACCACCAAGAAGAACTTTCACTTTCGCAATGTTGGGATTTTTTTTTCACTCTTTATTATTTGTGGAATATATAAATTAGTATTTTTTTTTTTTTTTTGGTAGCGGTAATTTACCACAATAAACAATAACAACAACAAAGTGAAGAAAGGTGAAAAAAATGTATTTTGCATTCTTTTTTAAGTTAATTTTATTGTTTCTGGTTGTGTTTTTGTTTTGTTGGGTTCGTTTATCTAATACGACACACATAAAATTTTATAAGCGATCAATAACGAATTGGTAGCAGCAGGCAGCAATCGGTAACAGCAACCACCAACAGCTACATGCACAATAGCGTGCGCGAGCTGCATGAGCATGAGCAAACGGAAACAGCAGCGAACTGCGAACGGATACGCTGTGAACCTTATATAATTTAGCGGCTAATCGTAAACAACTAAAAGAAAACAAAAAAAGAGAAAAGTATCTCCAACTTTTTATTATTATTATTTTATTCATGCTATTGAATATTAACATACGGATGCTGAAAAACAGCAACAACAACTTTATAGCTCATAACTATTGGACATATTGAAAATTGATATAAACCGCAGCGAACAGTGATAGCGACATCGGTTATATAATTTGGCAGCGTTACGTTTGTAATAAAAAAAAATGTTGGTTTTAAATAATTTCACAACTTGTAGCAACTTGTCCCTTTTGTACCTTCGTACCTCTACCTACCTCCAGCAGCAAAGAGCTCAATCCCCGCACAAATGTGCATCTCTATAAAAATAAAGCCAACTGACCACTTTCTTTGAAAAGAGAAAGGGTTTTCGTAATTTTATTTAATTTAATTTTATTTTTATTTTGTTTGGCTTGTATTTTGATTTTGTTGCTCAAAGACTCAAAGATGAAATTGCTATTTTTATTACCCTTCAGGTTTTTTTCTCGACTGCTTTCAATGAATGCTCTTTCTGAAGCTTCGAATCATTATGAGGCCAATGTATGAAACGTGTTTGTAAATTCTTTTTTTGGTCGAATCGGATCGGTACGGATGTTGTTTTTGCTAATGAGCTTCAGCTCAGAACAAACGAAGGTAGCAACATCGAAATTTCCGGTGCAATTAATTAAATCGCTGCAACATTTTTCTTTGCGTTTTTCTGTAACATAAAATTTTTTTATTTTCAATTTTACTTTTCGCATTTTACTTTAGTTTTATATCTTTTTCGGCACTTCGGAATTTACACACGTTGATGTTTTTCCCCTCCACTTTCTTTAAAATTCCAAAATGTAAATAAGTGAAGAAAAACTTTCGTTTCCATATAACCCGAAATATTGGAAGCAAATACTTGTGTATGTAAGTAGTAAGTGTGTAAGGCAAGCAAGCTAGAAAAAGGCGTGTGTGGTTTATTTACGCAACGGATGCTGTTTGTATTTTCTCATTGATTCTTTGGCATTGATAAGCAACGCCATGGCGACCGTGCCGTGCCATGTCGTGCATGCACATGCTGGGAACGGTGACGCTAACGTCATCGTTGGTGAACTTTTCTTCTGCTCGTTTGTTATGGCGATCTTCACTTCCTGTTTCTTCCGTTTTTTAAATAATCATATTTCACGAAAATTAGTCAATTTAATTAATTTAATTGAAAATGCAAAAAATTGTTTAATTTGCAAAAAATTAAAATTTCTAAAAAAAATGACTCAGTGAATAAATTAAAAAAATATGTTTTGAGATCATATAAACTCTATTCACTATAAGCATACATACATCTTGGAAGGGTTTGCTTTTTTCATCTCCTATATCATCTTACTTACTTACTTAGCTGGCGCTACAACCGATGATCGGTCTTGGCCGCCTCCACAAAGCTTCGCCAGTCACTTCTGCTATGCGCGCGCTGGCGCCAGTTGATAAGGCCAAGTGCAGTCAGGTTGCCCTGCACCTGGTCTTTCCAACGGAGATTAGGACGTCCCCTTCTGCGTGATCCTCCACCGTGGTTCGAATAAAACACCTTTCTAGCCGGAGCGCTTTCTTCCATTCGCTCAACATGACCCAGCCAGCGAAGCCGCTGGAGTTTTATACGCTTGACTATGTCCGTGTCGGCGTACAGCTCATACAGCTCATCGTTCCATCTTATTCGATACACGTCGTCCACGCATACTGGACCGTAGATCTTACCGAGTATCTTCCTCTCGAACGCTCCTAACAGCCAACAGCCTCTCATCATTGATGGTCAATGTCCACGTCTCTGCGCCATACATTAGGACGGGAAGGATGAGGGACTTATAGAGCGTTATTTTCGTCGGTCGAGAGAGGGCTCTACTTCTCAATTGCCTACTGAGCCCGTAGTAACACCTGTTGGCAAGAGTTAGTCTCCGCTTGATCTCAAGGCTGACATTATTGTTGGTGTTTATGCTGGATCCTAAATAAACGAAATCCTTGACGACTTCAAAAGTGTAGTTGTCAACAGTGACATTTTGTCCAAGACGCCGTGACTCTTTGTTTGTTGACACAAGGTATTTCGTTTTGTCCTCGTTCACCACTAGACCCACACGACGAGACTCCCTTTCCAGGTTGGAGAATGCTGCACTGACTGCTCGAGCGTTTTTGCCAATGATGTCAATATCATCAGCGTATGCTAGCAGCATGACACTCTTGTAGAAGATAGTGCCAGAGATGTCGATGTTCGCAGCTCGAATTATTTTCTCCAGCATTAGGTTAAAGAAGTCGCACGATAGGGAGTCACCTTGTCTGAAACCTCTTTTGGTATCAAATGGTGCGGAGAGGTCTGTCCCAATTTTCACTGCGCTGGTGGTGTTGGTCAGTGTCATTTTGCAAAGACGAATGAGCTTTGCAGGGATACCAAAATCAGACATTGCGGCGTACAAGTGATCCCTAATCGTGCTGTCGAAGGCGGCTTTATAATCGACAAATAGGTGATGGGTGTCGATCTGTTTTTCTCGGGTCTTTTCCAGGATTTGGCGTAGTGTGAATATCTGGTCGATGGTGGATTTACCAGGCCTGAAGCCACACTGATAAGGTCCAATCAGTTTGTTGACGATGGGCTTCAGTCTTTCGCACAGTACGCTCGATAGAACCTTATATGCAATATTAAGAAGGCTGATCCCACGGTAGTTGGCGCAGATCGTGGAATCACCCTTCTTATGGATTGGGCAGAGTACGCTGAGATTCCAATCACTTGGCATGCTTTCATCTGACCATATTCTGCATAGAAGCTCATGCATGCGTTTTTTGAGCTCTTCGCCTCCGGTCTTAAACAACTCAGCAGGCAGGCCATCTGCACCTGCAGCCTTATTGTTTTTCAGCCGAGCAATGGCTGTTAAGACCTCCTCATAGTCAGGCGGCGGTACTTCAACGCCGTCAGTGATTGGGGTTTCCGGAGTGGGTTCCGCAGTGGCGGGATTATTGCCGTCTTCGCCATTAAGCAGCTGCGAAAAGTGCTCCCTCCATAATCTCATTATGCCCTGGATATCTGTCACCAGATTTCCATCTTCATCCTTGCAGGAAGAGGCCCCGGTCTTCAAACCAAGAGTCAGGCGTCTTATTCTTTCAAAGAATTTTCGGACCTCGTTCCTGTCCCGCAACATTTCGATATCATTGAACTCGCGTCTTTCTTCATCTCTTTTCTTGCGCCTGAAAAGACGTTTCTCCTCCCTCCTCAACTTTCTGTATCGCTCCTTAGCAGCTCGCGTTGCAACTGACTGCAGGGTGGCTCTGTATACTGCGTTTTTTGCTTCAGTAGCATCGCGACACTCTTGGTCGTACCACATATTTCTCCGTCGACGGTGGTAGCCTAGCACCTCTTCGGCAGCCGTACGCATAGAGCGGGAAATGTGCGTCCACTGTGCGCATATATCATCAAGTTGAGGGGTGTTTTGCGAAAGGAGAAGTCAGAAGAAGAAATCATCAGTTCATATATTATCAGCCTTTTGCCACTTGGTTCTAGATATGTAACTACATACTTTCTCCGGACGCGATCGAGCAGACCGTACGAAATTATCATTGAAAACTGTCAATATTTCTATTCACTTGAAATCAGTAATCCCATACTTACGATCTTCGAATTTTTCCGGACATTTTTTTGATCACGTCCGAGTTAATAATAACAATTTCCCATCGCTTTCATATCGATTCCATGTATCGGCTGGATGAAATTCGAAGGAGTTCCCAGATCACTATGAAATTTGACTTATGTAAAATAAAGTGTAGGTTGCTGATCTCTAATATAAAATAAATATAAAGTTGTATTGTAATTGTATGGTGACTCAGTAAATTAGGTTTGATATAACCGTTGAACAGCTGAACTGATTGTAAATATGCAAATTTACTTGGTTTAATGGAGCTAGCATTTCTTTTGAAAATTTAATAGTTTCGAAGAATCCTTTACCTTTAAATTTTTTTAATATACTACTGTGAGCAAAAAGTAGTAAGACTTTTTAATTTAAATTTCGCGCGGAAACCCATTCATCAAAATATTATTTTTTTAAGGTTGGTATGACTGTCGGTGACATCTGTGCCAAATGTCACAGCAAAATAATCATTAGTGTTTAGTATACGCTTGTCTTTCTGAAGTACAAAAAGTGCATTCGGCGATTTTCACAATGAGTGAAATTATTCAACAAAGAAGTTCCATTAAATTTTGTGTGCTGAATCAAATTTCTGGTGCCGAAACGTTCAGAATGTTGTAAAAGGCCTTCGGTGATAATTGTATGTCGCGAGCAAGTGTTTTTGATTGGTACAAATTGTTCAAAGATGGTCGAGAACGTGTTGACGACGAACCACGTCCAGGACAGCCATCTACATCAACTGATGATCAACACGTCAATAAAATCAAGGAATTGGTTCTCGAGAATCGACGATTAACAGTCAGAGACCTTACTGGCATCGTTGGAATATCGGCAGGATCAGTGAAAACCATTTTAAAACATCATTTGGGGGCCTAAGAAGAGTGAATGCACGGTTCCGGAATGGTTCCAAAATCACTGCATTGGTTTTACGAGACCATTTTGCCAAAAATTCGACTGATATCGTTCCGCAACCACCCTATTCGCCTGACTGAGCATCGTGTGACTTTTGGCTATTTTCTAAACTCGAAAAACCGCTTCGTGGACACCGTTTTGAGTCAATTGAAGAAATTAAACATGAATCGCTAAGCGCAATGAAGGCTATTCCGGAAATTGACTTTAACAACTGTTTCGAGAATTGGAAAAAACGTGTGCACAAGTGTATTGGGGCCGGGGGCCCCATGTACAAATATAACACGCACAATATGAGTGGATGCGAAAAGTTCGGCCTAGGCCCTCCATGGGCTGTTGTGCCATTAAAAGTAAAGTAAAGTAAGGGATTACTTTGAAGGGGACGAAATAGATTTGGAAGAATGAATAAAAAAATTTGAAATTATGATCAAAGTCTTACTACTTTTTGCTCACAGTAGTATTTACTTTTTTCGAAAGGCTGGCATACTTTTAAGATAATTTTTATTCAAAAAGTGAGAAAATAACGTGTTTAGGTAACTTTTCAAAATGACTTATTTTAGAAAGTTTCAGAAATTGGGAGGTTCTGTTAATACGTTTTGGTAGACGAAAATACCTACTAAAATGTATACTCGTATACTAGAAGAAAAATATATCGAAAAAAAAATTTTTTTACTTTTCTTATATTGAACATTCATAAATTTTTGCATAAAGCCACTCGATTTTGAGCAGCTTTAATTTCTTAATTTGATGGAGATGATTTTTTGGCTTCTCTTAGTAGCAAGCCAGAAGAAGTGCGTGTGTGGTATATTACGCAACTATAAATTGATGCCAAATTTCTTATTTTTTATTCCATGAATTTCTTGACTTTTGTGTACGGGGCGAATCACTGAAATTCTTATAAAACAATTCTAAATATTTGCCAACCTGGTTTAGGTTTGCGGCTTCAAAATATCTGCAATGCTGGTGCTATTTCTGCCTCAAAGCTTGGCAGTCGTTGGTACATGTCGAGGATTATTCCGATGGTAGACACTAATCGGTAAGCATGATGTATTGCAAAGCAAATCATAATTGGCAGACAAAGAGATTCCGCTAACCAAAATGTAAACAAAGCCAAACAAAATGTATAATCTTGTATTATTTACAATAAATAATGTAGAATTTTTTTTACTAATCTACTAATTCCACCCATAAAAAATTACCCAAAAAAGGTAGATATTTATCCGAAAAAAATACGAAATGGTACAAAAAATTTATGAAAAAATCCCAATAATGTGGAATTAAAATAAATGTGAAAAAACATCCCAAAAATTATTTTTAATATTTCGAAATTCATTAGAAATTCATTCATTCATATGTTATTTATATTTATTGATAAAATCTTTCCCTATGCCGACATTTTAAATTTTATTGTAAATAATATTGAAGCCTTTCATTTTCATTTGCCCAACCCCAACAACAAAATAATAGTTTCGGGGACAATGACAAACAAAATATTTCCTACAATTGATTACTAAAGTTAGGTTAAAAAAAACAAAATACTTTTATGACAATGATTAAATAATAAAATTTATGTTTCAAAATTTTAATAACTTACAACGATTCACTAAAAAAAAAGAAGAAAATGAAAAAAAAACAATGAAACTTTTTTTCAGACATTTATTTATTTTTGAATATCTGCACATGAAATATTCATTTTTCATTAACAAAAAAAAAAAAAAAATTTAAATAAAAGCGTAGCAACAAAAGAGGTCGTTGTGGCGTAGTGGTAGTGCGTTGGACTGCTACGCAGAGTGTCCGGGGTTCGAATCTCGGCACAGGCAAAATAAAAAAAAATATTAAAAATAATTTTTCTACACGGCACCACCTCTTGGCAGGCAATGGCAAACCTAAAAGAGTAAAAATTGCTATGAAAAGCTTTTCACTTCGCCATTCGGATTCGGCATTAAACTGTAGGTCCCCTCCATTCATGTACAAATATAACACGCATAACATGAATGGATGTGAAAAAGCTCGGCCTAGGCCCTCCATGGGCTGATGTGCCATTAAAAGTAAAGTAAGCTAAATTTCGAGCTGGTTCGCTTTTTGAGATTTGAAGATTTTTACCGCCGCCGCATGATTTAATGACCACGCCACGCTGCCAACGCTAAAGCTCAACAATAACAATGCTGCGCAATGTCAGAAACACTTCGACGACAATAACGACAATAACAACAACAACAACAAGAAAATGAAATGATGGAGGAAGAAGCAGAAGAAATGGTGTGCTGTAAAAAAACAACGACATAAATGACAAAAAAAAAAAAAACACAAAAATTTAACTAAAGAAAAAAAAACACGAAGAAGACAACTTGCAAGCAAGCAACTTTCCCTTTTCTTAATTTTATTTATCAGAAAAAATGCAAAATTATTAAATAAAAATAACCAAGAGACATAAAACCATTCACACGCACACACACATACTCAGAGTCACACACATTCTTATAGAAACGACAAAGGCAACAAAGTGTTTTCTTAATGAGTAAAAACGTAGGCATGCCATAAACAAAAATTAACAACATAAACAAATTAATAAAATTATTTTGAACCGAACAAGTAGCAAAGAAGTTTTACTTTTACCAAAATATCACAAAAGACCAGAGCATTGACAAGTAGTAGTGGATAATATAACAGCAACAACTGCAGCCAGAGAAACATGAGCAGCAGCAGCAGCAGCTGCTCAACAACACCAACCAAGCCAAACATTAGTTACGATATGAGAAAAGCAATATGAAGCAAATCATCAACAAGTTCATTTCTTCATTACAAAAATCAGTTCGTTGTTTTGTTGTTGTTCGCCGGTTGACGATGAGTTAAAACTGTAGTTGTTGTTGTTTTTTGCCGTTGATGCTGCTGTCACTGTTGGTAACAGGAATGCTGTCTATTGTTGATATTTATGATCGTGATGGCTTTTTTTTGCCGCCATATTATCGATACACTTTTAGAAAACACTTAAAGTTTGTTTTAATTTACAATAGTTTGTCATTGGAAATTGATAGTTTTTTTTTGTCAATTATTTGGTGCACATGTGCTCTAAAGAAAATACATGTATGCAAAAATATTTATGCCTGCGTACAAGTAGGTAGTAAAATATATTTCTATTGTGGTTTACATGAGCAACATGAGCTAAAAATTAATCTACAAATACCGTAATCCTTGCTTGATAACACTGTGCAACAAAATGTGACCTCATGTTCGGATCCAGCTCAACGACTATGATGGCTTAAAAGCATTAAAATCCTTTTTTATAGTTATGCCGAAAGTCATAAACATTTTTGCCGCATACTCGTAAACCAACCACGGATTGCCTCTCGAAATCTTTGTGTTTGGGATGTTATGAGTATTTTGTCCAAAAAGAGATTTTATGTAGATGAAGAGATTTGAAATTGAGGTGTTAGGGAATAATTTTGCTCAATATTTTACCTTCAAGTAGATTCTCAGACATAAAGATCGAGAAATGTTCCAAGGATATGTTCCAAAGTGGCAGAAAACCACAATTAGTTGGCCCCAAAACCCACCAACTTCAACTAGGGCTCACTAGACTTTAGCTAGAAACGGCATAATCTAAAATAGGGCATAGGGTTTATTTACTTTTTACTTTTATCCGAATATCTGCGGTAGCATAGCATTGAAAGTCTCCCCAATTTAAAATTAGTCGGAAAGCTAAGTTCGATCGCGGCTAACGACCCGTTATTAATTGCAAAAAGGGGCCTTCGCTTCTTTCGTTAGGAGAAGTGTGTTTGCCTCGTGAATCGACGTTCGACCTCTTTATACTTGGACTATACTATTGGGTCATATAAAAAGTATCCGCGATTTTTCGTTACAAGATATTGTTGGTACCCACAAATCTGTCATGTGGTCTTGCGAGTTGATCGTGCTGCACCAGTTGAAAAATTTCATCGGCTTGTTCAGTGACTTTCAGTGCATCTTTCAGTTCACCGTCGGTATCGGAATTTCCCGAAAGGAATAGAGCTATCCACTTCTTTGCCCGGCGTTCACTCACAGCATCCTCAACGTAAACTGTACAAATTTTTCGACAAGTAGCGGTTTGTGGTCGCTGTGGCGTAGTGGTAGTGCATAGGACTACCTACGCATAGTATCCGGTGTTCGAATCTCGGCACAGGCAAAATCACATAATTTTTCTACACGGCACAACCTCTTGGCAGGCAATGGCAAACCTATAAGAGTAAAAATTGCCCATGAAAAGCTGTTCACTTCGCCGTTCGGATTCGGCATTAAACTGTAGGTGCCTTCCATTCATGCACAAATATAACACGCACAACATTAGTGGATGCGAAAAGCTCGGCCTAGGCCCTACATGGGCTGTTGTGCCATTAAAAGTAAAGAAAGTAAAGTAATCGGTTTTACCATTTCTATAAAAAGAAATAAAGCATCACATTTTCTATTTCTTCAGACTTTCAACTCGTTATCTTCATATAAAATGTAGCCAGAAATGCCACCTTTCAAACATGTGTTTGTTTGACATAACCGGATTGTGTGCCAGATTTGTGGGTACCAGCATCAGCTTGTAAAAATACTTTGTATATGACCCAATATTTTAATCATAAGTTTTTGTGCCGGTTTTCGAAAAATAAATAAATAAATATCAGAAATAAAAAAGTTAATTTGATATAAATTAACAAGCACCGTTGTTTTCTTTGGTTTGGATTAAGAAATAGATGCAGCATCAATTGCTTTAGATTCTTTTGAGTTGTTGTTTCGATTCAGTCCAATAATAGATGTTGGCGTAAGAAATAGAGTCATAGGAAAATTGTGTTAGAAAATACTGCATCACTGAAGCGATATTTGTCACCATGTACAAATGTACTATACCGTGGACCAACAAGATTTTATTTTTCTAGTACCAGATACATAAACGAAATTGAGAACAACTGGAGGAGAAATCAATAAAATGCACACCATCAAAATTATTGAATCACTGACTCGATTAGATTAAATCAGCATTGCCAACTTGAAATAAAAAAACAGCTGTTTTGCGTCTGCCTGCGAAGATTTGTGGTGAATTCTTTCTACGAACCTTTTTGCACTTGAGCCAGCAGAGAGATACAAATTATTGATTTCTGTCTTCATTTCTATTTTTGTTTATGTGAAAAGGTATTCTACGTATCGCAACTTTATGACAACACCAGCTAAAAAAGAAAAATATATCAATTCAAAATTCGATTGAAAATTGTCAATTTATTATTGAATTTGGTGCGAAGTTTCGCCATTCATTAAAATGCTACCGATGTATACAAATAAATACGCATAAATGCGATGAATAAGAAAAGCAAAAAAAAATAAAAAAAATACCATAAATAAGTAAAGTGAAACGAAATTTCATATTTGAAAACAAAACAAACAACCAAACAGAAAAACGGACAGACAAAGCAAGTGAAAAAACCAACGTAAGTATTTTTATGAATGAAATGTTGAGCGTTTCTTTCTTTATTTATTTACATTATTTTATTTAAATACATATATAGAAACATTAGTGCAATCAGATGTAGATACATCTTTTATATTAATTAATAATCAACATGAGACAAAAAAAATAAAGTTTGAATAAGAATAAATAGTAAAATAAATGTCTTAAAATCTAATACAAGTTTAGGCTATTGCGTGGGAAGTAAACAAAAATATGGTAGAACTTTTAAAACTTGGTATACCATATATTATTCTGAGATCTAGGGTAATGAGTCCCATGTCGTTATGGCGCTAATGAAAAAGAGTCGGCTGGTATTTAAGTATTTAAAACTAGGTGCACAATTAGTTGTTCGGTCCTGAAGGATTGTGCAAATTTAAATTTTTTCCATTGATAAGCGGCGGTAGTCCCATTAACTATAAGTTTGTATAGAAAAATGCAGTTTCATGCTTTAAAATAGTCATCCAAATCACACCCAAGAATATCTTTCCTCCTACTGGTCAAATTTGTTAAGGCCACAAACATATCTAGTAGCAAAGAACAGTGCTATTTGTAGATTATGAAGGGATTGAGAGTCATGATGGTCTTTATTTTTAAACTCATTGAGCATGCTTAAAACGCGGCAATGCCTGTACTTCATTTGTGACATTTGGGAAATCGGATTATATACCTGAAGGTATGTGAGTCCGTACTTACGTTTTTCGCCTCAGTGTTGATGACTTAGTCGTCGCTGTGATTAGCATTGCTATCATCACTATCACCATCACCATCACCATCATCATCGTCAACTTATACCTTACCATCTTACCGCATGGGTAGTGTATGTGTATCTATTCGAGAGGGCATCAAAGTCAACAACGTGCCGCATGTC